>CM044562.2:15115071-15687571 GCA_024416835.2 Perccottus glenii | reverse complement strand
GCACCACATGTTTATTTAGGATGATAAACAATCAGGCGATGAGGCATCAGCAGATGAATACTGATGAGGTCAGGGTCAATAATTGTGATGATATAGAGAGTGGCACTGTGAAAACGGTATTTAAACACTGTGCTGGGTCGTTAAATTCACCCGACGTCTAAAAATATGTGAAATACTATGTTTTTATTTTATTTTGTTATACATTTACTTTTACTTTGTTCCATTTAGCCATCAATTATTGTCATTTAATATTTCTTGTCTGTTGTTATTTATATCTGACTTTTGATTATTATATGACACAAATCTTTAAATAACCCTATTTAAGATGTATTTTCTTATTACTATTTACAGTATAATACCGTACTGGAAATGTCACATAGAAAGATTTGATTTAGGAAATTGAATTATGTAACAGAGCTACTTCCTGTGCAGTACTCACGAATGGCAGTAATGTTAAGAATGAATAAACTGATTAACTTGATTAAAATCCATAATGTTCATGTGATTTTCCTCTGGCAGCGTCACATCAGAGCCTTTATTATCTCTTCATGGTTTACTGCATGTGAGGTTTTGCCAGCAATTAATGAATTAATTGCTCGTCTTTATATCAGTGGTTATGAGCCTGTGATAGACGGATGTGGTAAACCATCTGAGAACTCACTTTTTATGGAACTTTTTCTTTTCATATTGTTTTTAAGCAAATAATATGTGAACACTGTTGCTGCTGTATAGCTTTGAAGCATCAATAATCTATATTTACAGCCTCAACATTTCAGATTATTGTCATGAGAATTGTGTTTAGTATTTTTTCATACTTCTAATATGTAGTAGTTACGTATATGGTAGTAAATTACTGTATAAAGTTTTTAAAATTACATATTTATAACAACTTCTGACATAACAATGAAATAATATTTTTGTACTCAAATTATTATAAAAGATATTATTTATATATATAACTGTCTACTTTGCTTCTTTTGTGGAACTAAGAGATGTTGCATATTTTTAACCTCACATGTATTGTCCTAATGATTTAAGAATCACTATTTGGCAGGTGGAAGTATGTAGCTATTAGCATACTGTATGTGGATCCAAAGCATATACAGTACAGTATACTGTGCAGCACTGGGCATATGACATAAGAATTAATAAAGTGTGGGCCGGCCTGTCTCACTGAACGGTGAAAGGTCACAGTCATGCTTGCTGCTGCAGCCCCCGGTTAACTGGCCTACCTTCTCCGTCTTTGTATTTAATACAGTAGTGATGGGATAATCCGCACCCTGCCACCTCAGAGAGATGTCTCTATCCTCTGGCCCTTATCACGCACACACACATCCACATGGTCACATCTGAGGCACAGGCCGCATGTTTGAGGTAGCAATCTCATAGGAGCAGCTGTAGCCTACAGCCTATATGGAGATGGAGGGACCCAGTCACCCTGACCCCTGCCACCCTACACACCCACACACACACACACACACTGCACAGCTCCGACAGAACAAGAGGCGATGGCTGGGGGAGGGCCGTGGTGCAACAGAGATACTTCAAACAGTCCACTATAGAGACTTGGAGAGCATTATCTGATGGAGGTGTGTGTGTGTGTGTGTGTGTGTGTGTGTGTGTGTGTGTGTGTGTGTGTGTGTGTGTGTGTGTGTGTGTGTGTGTGTGTGTGTGTGTGTGTGTGTGTGTGTGTGTGTGTGTGTGTGTGTGTGTGTGTGCATTGAGAGAGGGAAACAGCTCGCTGCACTGCTGAGGGGATGCTGACAAATAAGAATATACACTTATATACAGAGAGTTAAACCTGCCACGGCCAAGTGTAGCTTATGTATCAAAATCTGACCACTTAAATTTAGTTTTTATTACTTATTTACAGGTGTGTTTTCTCATCAAATAAAATTATTCCTCACACAATATATATCTGTTAAACTTGGCCTTTAAGACAATGTGTAGGTGAGTATCTTCTTAGCATTCTTTTGATATAGCCCTTTATTTTGTTTCCTCCTTTGTTGTGTACGTCCACATTTTTGAGTGTGTACAACTCAACCAATCACAGCCCACCGAACACTCCAAAAAACAGAGAATAAAAAAAACGAATTTGAAAAATCAAGGCACCCCAACATAAAAATCACGAGGAAGTTGGGTTTATATTATATGGGTTTGTATTGTTGTGGCTAAATTAAAAAAAACATTTAAAAAAAGTTTCAAAGTTGGTTAAAATGCTGAAACTGACCTGTGTTTGGGCTTTTTTTTGTTGGCAGCCTCAAAAGACAGAAACAGAATATGGAGAAGTGTTTCATCAGAAGAAAACCTACATAGAATACCTTTAAACAAACAACCACTTTTCATCATGCATGTGAATGTAATGAGAATGAATGTTTAATTCTACAATATTTTTACTTTTATGATGAACCGTAGATCTACACATGTTTTTTCTGTACAAATAGATTGCAACTATACAATTAGAATATATGCAGATAACGGTCAAATTTATGCATCTCTCTCCTTTGTGCACATTTTTCCATCTATTTTCCCTATTTTCCACACTACACTGTATACTTTGATAAGATAAATACATATTTTATTCATGACTGTATTTTAAACACACACTTCTGCTTCTGTCGTTCGCATTTTGCCTGTTTATGTAATAAATAAAAAGTAAAAATAATACAAATACACACTTTTGCATCTATTATTTCCACTAAATTCATTATAACTTGTCAACATATTAATTTCACATCTTGGTGTTAGGGTGAGGATAAGGACCTGCAATTTAATATTGTAGATAAACACACCATTAGAAATTGATGAGCTCATTATTTACTTTAACCCCAACCCACAAACAAAAAGCTTTATAATATATATTTTTGTGTATCACTATTAACACCTTTCTGTCGGTTTCCAAGCGTACTGCCCTAATAAAAACACTGATGTGAATGAAGACAGCAGTGTCATAAAAAGCCCCCCAGTGCTGCTGCAGGTCTGACTGTATGCTGAGTGTACAGTGAGCGTGGGGATGTGGTGTGGAGCACAGGCTGATGTTAGCAGCAGGTGCTGGGCTGCTGTATCTGAGCCGAGCTGCAGCCCGTGGGTCTCACAGCAGAGCGGTGACTGTTGATTATAAGGCTCTCCAGTAGGGATGCTCATTAATCACCTCGCTACTGATAATCTCATTTAGTGCCGCCAAATTACCTCAGGCTACGTGCACAAGTGTGTGTGTGTGTGTGTGTGTGTCTGTGTGTCACCTCTAATTATGGCCCATTACATGCAGCCTATGTTTTCCTCTCTGTAATCCTTATTTTCACTGTGAGTATATACTCTGACCTAGCCACAGGAACGTGCACAGTGTTATTGATATGTGATTGATAATAACAGTGAGCCTCGGCAGCTGAGGAAGATGCCACGAGTTTAATGACTGTATAATTACAAAGGTAAACAGTGAGGGGGCCGGGGTGATGGTCACACGTTGGTGTCTGCTGCCATCTAGCAGTCATAATGGAAAGTGACTGCAATGAATGGAATGTTCCATAAGCACTATAGTATAATCACTTATGTACATATATGAGAGTTTTCTGAGAGATATGAGAATTCTTGTGTAAATCGTTAACTGCATTTTCTGAATACAAAAAGTTTTGTAGTTGCTGTTATTTGTGCGCAAAAGATAGAAATTTGTATGTGACGTGCATAAGTAAATATAGCCTAAATGAAACTAAACATGGGAATTACCATGTAACCCCTGAAGGGAGCATCCTAAAGACTCTAACTAACATCAAGTCAACCTGGAGAGACTCAAACAAAAACGTACAATATACTGTATGCATTGATGTGAGGTTTATTGAAAGTACAAGTTGTTGAAGTATAACTTTAGTTCTTAGACCCTGGCAGACATCAAGGTGTCATGTGATAAATGATAGGAGAAGAGCGGAGTATCTGATTTGAAGGTCTTCCCCCCCGGGCATGACACTGCTGGTGGTGATGAGATGAAGAGGTGGGTGCTACTGATGCTGATGAGTGTGCTCCACAGCTGAGGTGGTGATGGTGTTTTCAATCCCAAAACACCAAATATCTGGTCACCAACACATTCTACTCTCACGAACCAAGACTGCAAATGGCACATTAGTCTGTTCTTGGGACTGAGTAAAAACTTTAATAATTTATATTCAATTAAAAATCTTGTTCTAAGTTTGCACCCTTTTGACTTGAAAATAGGACTTGGACCATTTCCCTACACTGTTTATAGTATATTCTGATTCTGGTCTTGACTTGGTCTCGACCTGGTTTTGACCTGACATAGTCATGGTCTTGACTTGGTCTGAATGGCCAGAAGTCTTGGTCTTGTCATGGTCTCACATGACTTGGTCTGGACTAAAACACTACTGTTTGATATTGTTTTCAAACGTTAAGTATTTTTTTTTTCCTTTTATATGCCATTAAACCTCACATGTGTTAACATTATGAAAAAAATGGCCATTTTAGGCATCCATTCAGATAAGTTACATGACACAGTCCTGTTAAAAACCTGCTTCAGTTTTTTTAAGTGAAAGTGGAGATGGTAGCTATAAAGTGTGCCTGTACTGTGCGTGCATGGAAAGTCCTTCTGACAAATAAGTTACATTATTAATAAAAAAAAAAAAGTAATCAGAGTGAGGTAGAATTTCTTGGGTATGATCCTCAATCACCAGTCTTCGACAAGAGTCACTTAACTTTAAATACATTGGTAGCAATTGTAAGTGGGAGAAAATGACCATAGCCTAATTGTAAATGCACTCTAGATCTAGTATGTTTCATTCGACCTGATTTAATAGAATTAATCCCTATTATAACACATGCCAGTTTCATATTGTTCATCACATTTTTTTTCTATTTGTTTTACAGCTCTCACACATATTTTCATTCAACACTTTTTGCTTTCATATGTCAGTGTATACATGCATGATTAGAAATGTCTTGGATCAAAGCTACAAAGACTGTCTCTGACAATCTCCAAACCTACCTTTTAATTGAAATCCCATTGGAGTCACCCAAGTCTACTCTATTCCATTAGCGACTTCAAAGCGGGGACACTTTAATCATGAAAGTTGCCTCTGTAACCCCTGGAGCTGTTCTGCGGTGGAGCCAAAGTGAATCTGAAGAAGCCGAGTAGCACTTGACTTGATGTGGGACAGACTACAGGCAGAGGCCAAGTGTAATTGGGGAACAAACCAAGGTGGCTATGTTTGTACTATCGCGAAAGATAATAATCGTGAGGTTTTGTATAACTATGTAGACAACAAAGAATGATCTTCTTATGATTTAAAAGGAGTATTGCCACTTTGCCAGCCAGCAGAGGGCAGTCATGTGACATCCAACGTGTTGATACTTGAGGTCATACAACACACAAAGGTATTTCCATTTTCAACAAATAACCGAATCAGGCCTTTATTAGAGCTCAGTAAACACATGTGGCACCAGTCAACAGAGTCTACAACTCAGGACAGCGTTCATATTATAGCATTTTCAAAATACTGTACAGCCCATTTTATTATAGTAAAGAAAAAGACAAAACATGCTCCTTATGTGCATTGGACTCCATATTAGTACATGGTTATGTTGAAAGGAGAATTCAGTCAGTTGTCAGTCATGTTCTTCCACTGTTCGTCCATTGCTGTGACTCAAACACAGACCGTATAAACATGCAACAGCCTCTTCCTCCACTCCATCCTCATCTTATCTTGTTCCTTTACTCTCTGTACACGCATTCCCTCCCTCCCTCCACTGCCTGATCCAAAACACACACACTCTTTCTGTGGCACTCTCCAGCTCCTTCACACCATGTTCCCCTCTCACCCTCCTCTCAAGAAAACGTGACCCCTGTGGACTTTACAAATGATCTCATTTTTGCAATGCTAACAACACAATGTACACCGAGGTACTGTGACGCACAGTGACTGCTCTCTTATCAGTGTGCTGGCGTGTGTCTGGATGATCCAGTGACAAATTGGCTATTTTGTTCGAATAATAACATAATGCAATGATTTTTCACACCCATCTGTATGATTACCATGCCAACATCAGAACAGGCAAGCCGAAAATCACTTGGGAGATGATTTACTTTGTCGACATATTTAAGTCAAATGTATAGTGGCCTCAACTGCGGCCAAAATAAAATTTAATTCTGTGAGTTCTGTAACAATTGAGTTGTCTATTTAGTCTGTTTGGGAGTGACTGTTTCTCAATAAAGTGCACTTTATCATATCCCATCATGAAAAACAAAATTTAAAATAGCAGTTAAGGATACATCAGAGAAAAATTGTAGTTTTCTAGTCCATTAGAAGCATTATTATTAAAAACAATGTACCATCAATAGGAAAAGGAACATCAGTTAATACAGCACTATTCAGAGTGTTCTGATGTTAAAATGAGATAAAAATTCCGAATAACAGCCCCGTGAACATAAACCATGTCTTTCTGCAGCAATATCCTGCTGAAAACACAAATCAATTCATTGGACGCTTACTAGATTTGGATTTACAGTATGTTGAAGCTTTTAAAGATTTTTGAGGCCACTAGAAATGTGACTCTCAACACATAAATATATATGGCAAAATCAATGTTATTGTGACATGAGAGACACTAATCCTCCAATTGTTGGGAGCTCTCAACTACATCATTAAAATATTTAACGGCCTCACACAGAGCACAAGTCTCTCTGTGCAATGCTCTTGCTGCGCTCCAACGTTCAGACGTGTTGCACTTCCACCACACCCCAATCAGTGATGTCACAGCGGGAGCTCTCTGTCAGCTGTCAAAGGCACAGTACCTGCTGTGGCATCGCTGATTGAAGGCTACGGTCAAAAACATTCACCAAAGTTTATCTTGGGTAAAAGTACCAAAACAGCATTTGTTTAACTAAGTAATGAACTTTTTACATTAAGAGTAGCAGCACTAAACACTTTGTGTATTTGGATAAACACTGTGGAGTTTTACAACTGGTAAATAAAAGATGAATGGGGCATATGCATGACATGTGAACTGATGGCACCACAAAGATTTTTTTACTTGAAGTTAAGGTGTGTGTGGGCTAGAATAAACATTTGAGTAATAATCCCAGCATGTGGAGACTTGTGGATTGGTGCAGGACAAATAACCTCTGCATCAGTGTGAACAAGACAAAAGAAATAGGACTGGACTTCATTATTTAAAAACAATAATAAAAAAAGGCCTGCCAATAAACATAATTTTCAAGGAGACTGAAGTGGGCTGGATTCAGCTCTCACACCTAATGGCATTTTATCAGATTTCTGGAAGCATACTATCAGACTGGTATTAGACAGGAAGGCAATGCATAGCCTGGAGGACATTTACACCACCCAGTGAAGAAAAAAAAAACTTAATCATGAAGGATCCGTCTTATCCAGCACACAAACTGTTAACACTCCTTCCTCTAGACTAGGCAGAAGACTACGCATCCTCAAAGCCAGAAGGATTAAACACAACTTATTCCCAGTGGCTCTAAGACTAAAGGACTCTTCAATATTGCCCCCACTATATGTTGCAGGACCTGAGTAACAAACTAGTACCATTTGAGGGATATGTACATTGTTATTTCATGGCAGTTTAGAGACTATGGTGAAAAAATATAAAATAAATATATGGTGAAACATAACAGTGTCAATACATCTTTACCCATATGTCCACACTGTCACCCAGACACAAATGAATCCACAACAATTCAGGTTTATGAGCTTTACATTTGCATTCGTATACAAAACATACCACTTCTAGGTGTTGTGTCATACCCATCATAACAGTTACCTTCCCATTAGCTTGTTCTTAATAATAATAAATTGTTTAAGTCTAAACATGTTACGGGGGATTGAGCCAAAAGGGACAAATTGGATCATTTCTTTAGCAGGTGCGGCTAATACCTCTAAATGTAATGTTATACAGGAGCAGGACGAAAGGGGATTAAGAGGCCAGAAGCAGCTGTGTAGCTAAATTGGTGTTTCATTTTAGTCAGCTAATGTTTTACTGCACAGTGTACGGGAAAGCATGCCTGATAAGACAGTAAGGGCCACATTCATAGTGGTTTTATCGGCTGTGTGACTCTTCTGCCCTTGTGCTTACCGGGAATAAATGGCCCGGCAATGCATTGTGGTCCTGTGAGAGCAAAATCACATTCATTATGTACTCGCCCCAGGGTAAGTCATCAAGGCTGGACCATTGCTCAAGTTTAAAACAAGAATAACAGAAGAGTGTTTTAGTGTGCACAGTGCAGCAGAGGTAAGATTCACCTCTTTCACTTCTCATCTTGATTCCATTGTGGAGTTTATCTTTGCTTTGGTCGGTTTCATCTCCATTTCCACGTGTCCTCCGCCTGCTTCCTCTCCTCCTTTGGTGTCTTTTCCCAGACAGAGCCGAGACAAGATCCCTCCAGACGCACTAGATCAATGGCAGTGATAGGAAGAGCCTCCGAGAGTCGAGGGAGGAAATTAGACGGCGCTGCTCACCGCCAGCGCATTTCTTATTTCCAAGCCTCTCGTTCCAGTCTCTCATCTCGATCTGGAGACCTGTGATAAGTTCCACTGATGCCGACTTGAAAGAAAAGCTTGGCTGCTATCTCTTTTCAACTTTGTCTGAACATATTGTCTTATAAAACGTTTACTCAGCTGACTGCCTAGAATGAGTGTAAGTTAGTGAGTTGGCAAAAGCTGTTTAAAGTAAATGGGCCACCACAGATACACTCAGCACTATGATCTTGTGTGACCTCGGGACGTGTGTGTGTAAGAGGAGGATGAGTGACGAAAGAGAGCATCTGTCAGAGGGACACAAAGCAGACAACTCATACATTATTCAGACATAATAAAGGCAGCGTTGTGTGGCTCTGTGTGTTTATGTGTATGGGTGCATGAGAGTATGTGCTCGCTGGCTTTAATTGTTGTTGCACTGGTTTCATGGTTGGTGTTAGGATGAAATGTGAGACAGACCAGTGGATGATGGGATCTATAGGACATGTGAGGGAGAAGCAAACAAGCTCATCACAAGTGTTTTATTATGGTGTTGGACACATTCATTAATTTATTTATATTCCTCCGCTTAGTCCTTTTAGGGGTCGCGGGTGACTGGAGCCTATCCCAGCAGCTTTGGGCTTTAGGCAGGGTACACCCTGGACAGTGGCCAACTATCATTATGGTGGTTTTGTTGGGTGACATTGTGATGGTAAATGCATTAAGGCCCTGGTCAGGTCTGATAGTTCTTTTTAGTGCTAGTTTTTTTTTTTTTTTTTTTACCACTTTTTTACCTTTTGAGTAAGATTTCCAAGGAGTGAGACAAATGAATGCAGAATACACTACCCTTGAATGCAAATGGGAAAAAAACCTACAAGCTACTAAGTATAGAGATCACTGTATAACCTGTAAGCTGCACAGTTTGCTTAGATAATGTAGGCCTAATAACCTCATATTTATGAGGAACCTTCGGTGTCATTTTAGACCCCACACTTTCTCTGCAGCAGCACATTAGTGAGGTCACTAAAGTGATTTCACTTGAGGAATATCTCAAAGATTTGCTCCTGCCTCTTTAACTGATGCTGAAATTCTCATTCATGCATTTGTCACATCCAGGCTGGACTATTGCAATGCGTTATTCTCTGGACTGCCGAGGAAAAGTACTCACAGACTACAAATGGTCCAAAACACAGCCGCCAGACTTTTAACAAAGACCAGGAAGTTCAATCGAATTACTGGCTTCATTACACTGGCTTCCTGTTCATGTTAGAGCTGATTTCAAGTTCTCCTGTTAACATATAAAATCCTTTGTGGACGCGCGCCCTCTTACCTATCTGACCTCATCACCCAGTTTTTGCCAAACGTATGGAGACCGATTGATCATAAGTATACGTTTACACTGGTTGTAGCTGTAGGTAGACACTCACACTTTTTTCTTTTCTACCTCCTCCTAGGGTGGACGCAAGCTTCTGACCTCCTGGGTGATGTGTAACCCCCCTCCCCCCTGGACTCTGCTCCAGTGTGAGGACCCCCAGCCCATCTGTCATCTACCTTGATGTTGGCTGCGGCTTGTCTTGTCTATTTGCACCTGCTTGCATTGAATACATATAAACCGGAATTGCAAAACCATAGTATAGTGGATCATTTGATATTAAACTAATAAAAGCTTAACAAATTTTCTCCTGATTGACACTAACAAGTAAAGGCGGTTGATGCATCTTTCTTGCTTTTAACCATCTGTTCCTTCCATTTTTATTCTCAGGAGACAGACACACACATAGCCTCGTCCCTAACATTCCTCAGATGCAGTGCAGGGGGGTCGTAGTGACATTGTCAGGCTGACCCTTGACCCTGTCCTGTCTCTGAACACACTTACCCATAACCAGTGCTGCTTGCCTCCCTTTTATCTCCCTTTGACTCAACCCCCACTTTACATTACGTACCCTCAGTCAATACCTCTCAAGATACTGAATTGTTGTGGCGATTTTATATTTCAGTCTTGCCTGAATTTACTCATGGCTCACTCTAGTTCACACTTTCTTTCTTTCTTTCTTTCTTTCTTTCTTTCTTTCTTTCTTTCTTTCTTTCTTTCTTTCTTTCTTTCTTTCTTTCTTTCTTTCTTTATGTACAAAATGTCATACAAAGCAGATGAATGATTTGGGCTTGGATGTTTCTCAGGGATCAAACTGCTGACATCATTCAACCGAGACACAAGTGGGAAACTCCACTTAGAGCAGAAAAGCTTATTCTCAACATGCATGTGTTGAACTGTAATGTAATTGGCACAGATGCACAAATGTTGTTGGAAAAATCTATACCCCCTCATTCTAAATTTGAGGGGATGGAGGATTACTGCAGTAAGAAGGTAATTGGTAACTGCCGAACCATGGGGACACTTTATTGATTTCTGTTTCCTTGATGACATTTGAAGCAGATGAATCTTCTTAAATATAATTTGTAAAATACTGATTATGAACTCATTTCCTATCATTAGATTAGCAGCTTTGCAGGGTACCTCTCTTGTGATCTGAATAATTACATTTTCAGGGGGTCTTGTCACTGATGAAATTATTTGTTTATTTGGGTCTCATGATCAATTCTTGCCAGTCCATTAACCCGGTAATAGTGCCTGAGTGTGTGTCAGTCTAGAAAGAGTGAAAACATTACAGAAAAATACAGAAAAAAAAAATAATAATAAATTTATCAGCTTTCCCATTCCCTGGTGTCATTTTGTTTAAGTTTGTGTAACCCAGTGAGGGCTAATCTGTAAATTAAATTACATGGGACATCTGATGGCTTATAAAATGACAAAATACAATGGCCCATCACCCCATGCCCTAATCCATGTACTGTGGCTATTTAAATCGTATCTCTGCCTCCTGCGGATGTTAGTTTTTCAGTGATACTTATCACTTATGTTAGCTTTGGCTTGTACTGTTTCTGGTTACACATCAGTATTTTTGGCATAATAGTTGTGACAATGGCACAAAAAACATCTTAATGAATATTAACAATGGATTGGATTTATATACAGTGGCAAGTAAAAGTATGTGAACTTTTTGGACATTACAAAATGTCAGTGTAAAAAGTAAGTGACCCCCTTCCTCAATTTAATAAAGCCCAAATCATGATGTTTCCTCCACCATACTTTACAGTTGGGATGATGTTTTCATGATCCCATGCCTTGCTCTTTCTACGCCAGATGTAGCATTGTGTGTTTTTCCTAATTGTTCAATCTTAGCTTCATCAGTCCACAAAACATTTTGTCAATGGAGTGTCAGTGTGCTCTTTTGCAAACTTCAGGCGTGCAGCAATGTTCTTTTTAGTAAGCAGTGGCTTCTTTCGTAGTGTCCTGCTGTGGATACCCTGCTTGTTCAGTGTTTTCGTATTGCAGACTCATAAACAGAGATGTTCCAATGATGTCTTCAAATCTTTGGCTGTCATTTGGGGTTGTTTCTTTACCTCATTGTTGAGTTGTGCTCTTGGTGTCATTTTGACTTGGTGCCCACTTCTTGGTAGATTAGCAAGTCCCAATTAACAGTCCCTTAGCGTCTCCATTTGTAGATTGTTTGCCTAACTGTAAACTGGTGAATTTCTAAATTTCTTTGTGACCCTTTCCAGCTTTATTTAAAGCAACTATTCTTGATTTTAGCTCCTCTGAAAGTTCTTTTTGGCGAGGCATGGCTCAGCGTGTTCCTCTTGTGCAGAGCAAACTCCAAGTTTGAGAGTTTTTTGTCAGTCAAAGTAGCTGTAGTCCACACCTCCAAATGTATTATCTTAACGAGACTCCAAGTGTGCTAAAACCTGACTCCAATTTGCTTTTTTGAGGTCATTAACTCAAGGGTTTACATACTTTCTCCGCAAGCACTATGAGTTTATTTGGTTGTTCTC
This sequence comes from Perccottus glenii, assembly GCA_024416835.2. Classification (NCBI taxonomy): domain Eukaryota; kingdom Metazoa; phylum Chordata; class Actinopteri; order Gobiiformes; family Odontobutidae; genus Perccottus; species Perccottus glenii. Next base: position 15,675,197 of record CM044562.2, on the reverse strand, counting down.
AATAAAGACATGAAAGGTCTGTATATTTTTGTGTAATTATTTTTAGACACATTATGTTTGTCAATACCCTTGACTTGGAGGAAGATCAGATCACATTTTAAGACAAATTTATTCAGAAAACCAGGAAATTGCCAAAGGTTCACATACTTTTACTTGTCACTGTAGCGCTTTTCAAGGCTCTCAAAGCACTTTACAAAGGTCATTATTTATTCATTTTCCAAACTCACTTCCAAACATTCTTACACCAGTGCCATGACACAACGACAGTATGAACTAAGGAGAGCTGGAATCGAACCATCAACCTTCCAGTTATAGGACGCCTGCTCTGAATATTGTTGACAGCTGAAAGCAAACAGTGCTGGATCTTGATTGTGGTGACAATGCTCATGCTCTATTGCTGACACAGGTAATCCCAAGAGTAGAAACTTTCCTCAACAGAGGAATTTTGAATCATGTATTAGTCCTTTTTGACTGTGGCACTAAGCTGTGACAGCCTTGTTTTCACAGTTGGATTTTCTGCACACATTATGAGTGGTTGGTAAGACAGCATCTCTTATTATGTTCTCTTCATCTTCTTTACTGCAACTGTTATGCCAAAAGCAATATTTGTGTCACCAGTATTTGTATTTGTTTATTTTTCCATGACTGCACAAAGAAACTGGTGGATTTAACCTTAGCGCTAGCTCAGAGCTCAAATAAAGCGTAAAATAAGGTCTGCCTGTAAGAAACAAGAGAGGTCGAAGAAATAGAAGCCTTCAAAATGCTCTTTTGAAGTATTCTTTGCAAGCAATAGAAAAGTTTCACTGTCACAAACAACAAAATCTATAGTGTTGCTTGAGTGTAACTGTTCTATCTGTTAGTGTTGAAGTAAGGGCTATGCTAAGTACCAAAGATGCCATTGTTTTATAGCCTGTTATTCTCTGACAATAATGATGGTGAAAAATATAGCAGGTTATGAAAATCCAGAGACAAAGTAAAATGTATGTCTGTCTGTGTGTCTGGAATCATATGTCTTTTTTGATAATCCAAACAATTATGGACTTTCTGGAGGTTGTAAAATTATATTTCAATATATATATTTTTATCACATGAAAATAACAATTAATAACAAGTATTTGCATTATAGCACAAAACACACTATATTGATTCAAACAAACATTCATTCTCTGTTGTTTATTATTTTATTATTAAGAACTTTTGTTGTCAATTGGGGGCTTTTGTTCCTGAAGAGTAAAATCTTCTAGTGTTAAAGGATACTAATATTTTTTGGTGGCTTGCTGAGTCCCCTATTTGAGCCCCTGCCTCACAAGTCTTGTCAGACAAGACCTTTAAAAAGTGGTCTCAAGACTGGTCTCGAGCTAAAGAGAAAACTATAATGGTCTGGTGAAAATGGACCAATCCATTAACTGTCACTGCATCGAACAGATTGACACGTGGATGCAAAATAATTTCCTCCAACTGAACAGAGACAAGACTGAACTAATTGTCATGGTCGCTCAGTACTCGGATCAGTTGGCCGCGGCCTCCACCTCCGGCTACCCCGCCCCTACAGACTCGCAGATGAGAAACAGGTGTGCGGGAGCGCCGGCGGAGCAGGACCAGCTGAGCCGAGTTGGTAATCAACAGAGTATAAGAAGCACTGCAGCCTGCTCCTCGTTGCCAGATCGTAATACTAACTCCAGTCAGTTATACATCTAGCTTGCTATTGTCGTGTTGTTTATTGGATTACTTACATGTGCCTTTGTTCGTCTTAGATCCGTCCAGTCCTGCTGTATGTCCTGTTCCTGTCCCGTCTTCGTCTATACCTGTACCTTCAAGTCTCGTCCTCGATTCAGTTCCAGTCCAGCCCCGGTGTTGTCCTGTGTCCTCTCGTTATCCCAGAAGAACCCGTCCTTCCTTTTGTCTCAATAAATCTGTTTATATTCCTTTACGTGTGTGTCTGCATTTGGGTTGTCTTGTCGGGCCGTAACAGTACGATCTGGCCAGAATGAACCCAGCAGAGCCGCACACTCAGACTGTCGCTGCTCAGACCGCGCTTCTGGAGCAGCATGATGCTACTCTCCAGGCTCTCATGGGCCACATGAAGGACTTTTCGCAGAGCCTCTCCGTGCTGAGTGCCCAGTTGTCTGCAGTGAACTCACCGCCGGCTACCAGCGCTCCAGCCGTCTCTACGCTGTCTATGGAAACCCCGCCTCCAGGTTACAAGGAAGCGTTTGTACCGACACCTGCACCATACAGTGGAGATCTCGGCTCTTGTGGTGCCTTTTTAACCCAGTGCTCTTTGGTTTTTGAACTACAGTCACAGACTTATAAAAGTGATCGTTCAAGAATTGCTTTTTTAATTGGGTGTCTAAGGGGTCAGGCTTTACAATGGGCCTCCGCTGTCTGGGAGAAGCAGGAGGATTTGTGTTTCTCTTATTCTGCATTCATCAAGGAGATGAGATTAATTTTTGATCATCCTGTTCGAGGAGGGGAGGCTACTAAAAGACTGTTTTCCATTCGTCAGGGGAATCGCAGTGTGGCAGAGTTTGCCGTGGAGTTTCGTTCAATAGCCGTGGAGAGCGGTTGGAATGAGGAAGCTCTTCACGGAGCCTTTTAAATGCGATTTCTGAGGAACTTAAAGACGAGATGGCGGCGCGAGCCTCCAACGAGTCTGAATGAACTCATTACCGGGGCTATTAGAATGGATAATCGCCTTCGGAGCGTAAGAGGGAGAAGGCTGACTTACAGGCGTCAATGAGATCCTCCATTACTCCAGGTTCGGGATTCCCGGCATATCAGGGGAGTTTTCCCAGCCTCCACGAGAGGGACCGGGGTTGGTGGACACAGACGGGAGAGGAGGAGGCTCATCCAGTTCCAAGACAGATTCGCGGGTCGCTCACTGCAAACAGCCACACCTGAACCCATGCAGTTGGGTCGGACCCATTTGACAGAGGAGGAGAGACGCCGTCCGGGTCAAGACAGGTAGTTGTCTCTATTGTGGGAGGACTTGGACATTTTCGTGCTTCCTGCCCGCTCCTTCCGGGAAAAGGGTGGGCTCGGCGGTAATGGGAGAAATACTGCTGAGCCAAGTCCGGTGTTCGCCTCCCACTTCTGTACGTATGGAAGGAACTATTATTTTAGCAATCAGAACCAGACATTGGAAGTTCTGATCGATTCTGGAGCAGATGAGAGCCTTTTGGACCGTAGGGTGGCTAAGAGGTTGGGTATAGAGACTATACCATTGGAGGTGCCTGTAAAGGTCAAGGCTTTGAACGGTGAGGTTTTGACCCAGATAAATGAACAGACTATTCCAGTAAACCTCCTTCTGTCTGGTAATCACACAGAGACTATTAGTTTTTACATTTTTGATTGTGTTCACACACCTATAGTGTTGGGGTTACCCTGGCTGAAAATTCATAACCCTCACATTGACTGGGCCGCATACCAAGTGTTGTCTTGGAGTAAATATTGTCATTTACATTGTCTGCAGTCTGCTTTACCTCCTGTTTCCTCTAGATCCATCCCGGCACCTGAACCTCCAGATCTGTCTTCAGTTCCACCTACCTACCATGATTTATCAGCAGTTTTCTGCAAGCATCAGGCTTTGTCACTGCCACCTCATAGACCATACGACTGCGCCATCGACCTCTTGCCCGGTGCTCCTCTTCCCAGCAGCCGTCTCTATACACTCTCGAGGCCAGAAAATGAGGCAATGGAGAAGTACATCCAGGAGTCGTTGGCAGCAGGAATAATCGACCCTCGTCATCTCCGGTGGGTGCAGGTTTTTCTTTGTTGATAAGAAGGACAAGAGTCTGAGACCATGTATTGATTTTCGGGCCTGAACAAGATCACTATCAAGAATAAGTATCCGCTTCCTTTGATCAGTTCCGTTTTACTCCTCTCTGTGGTTCCATGATTTTTACACTAAACTCGATCTCCGCAACGCATACCATTTGGTGCGTATTAGGGAGGGGGATGAGTGGAAGACTGCGTTTAATACACCTTTAGGACATTTTGAATATCTGGTGATGCCTTTTGGACTGATGAATGCCCCTGCGGTCTTTCAAAATTTGGTGAACGATGTACTACGAGACATGATTGGTCGGTTTGTTTTGTTTATTTGGATGACATTTTGATTTTTCTAAGGATTTGGAGGAACATCAGGGACATGTCAGGGGTTCTCCAGAGATTATTGGAGAATAGACTGTTCGTTAAGGCCGAGAAGTGCGAGTTCCACGCACCATCTGTTACCTTCCTTGGATACATCATCGCTCAGGGACAGATCCAGATGGACCCAGAGAAACTCACGGCGGTACGGGAGTGGCCTACCCCGTCCAGCCGTAAGGAGGTTCAGCGATTCTTGGGGTTTGCGAATTTTTATAGAAGTTCATACGAAATTTCAGTAAGCTGGCAGAGCCTTTGACGACTCATCTACCGCACAACCTTTTGCCTGGACACCGGAGGCAGAAGGAGCCTTTAATGTCCTAAAGCATCGTTTTACAGCTGCTCCGGTGCTCATCCAGCCTAATCCAGAGCTACAGTTTGTGGTGGAGGTTGACGCTTCAGATACGGGAGTAGGGGCAGTACTGTCCCAGCGCTCTTCTACTGACCAAAAGCTTCACCCTTGTGCTTTTTTCTCTCGTAAACTTTCTCCAGCAGAGCAGAACTATGATGTGGGGAACAGAGAGCTCCTGGCGGTTAAGTTGGCGTTAGAGGAGTGGCGTCATTGGCTGGAGGGTTCCATTCAACCGTTTGTGGTCTGGTCCGACCATAAGAATTTGACTTACATCCAGACGGCAAGGCGGCTGAACTCCCGACAGGCCAGGTGGGCATTATTCTTTGATCGGTTTAATTTTGTCCTTACTTATCGCCCAGGTTCCAAGAATATTAAGCCAGACGCCTTATCCAGAGTCTTCACCACGGAACGGCAATCTACAGAGGAAGAGAGTATCCTGCCCCAGTCTCGCATCGTGGCTACACTTACCTGGGAGATAGAAGATCGGGTCCGGCTTGCACAGCGTCAGCATCCTGATCCTGGTACAGGGCCACCCAATGCATTGTATGAATAGCGTTCGTTCGAAGTATTGCACTGGGCCCATGGGACCCGCCTCACTTGCCATCCGGTATTGGTCGCACCCTGGCTGTTCTGCGCAGTAAGTTTTGGTGGGCACTATGGACAAGGATACTAAGGAATACATTTCGCATGCCCGTGTGTTCCCAGAATAAGACAATTAATCGACCCCAGCTGGTCTGTTACAACCACTACCTATTCCTAGCAGGCCTTGGTCACATGTGGCGGTGGACTTTGTTACTGGGCTTCCACCTCAAAAGGACACACAGTGGTGTTGACAATTGTCGATCGATTTTCTAAGGCAGCTCACTTTGTACCTTTACCTAAGCTGCCGTCCGCTCGAGACTCGGATCTTCTTGTACTACATCTATTCCTACACGGCATTCCTTGGGACATTGTTTCAGACAGAGGTCCACAGTTTACCTCGCAAGTTTGGAGGGCGTTTGTAATGCTTTGGATATCAACGTGAGTCTATCATCTGGTTATCATCCTCAGACCAATGGACAGACGGAGAGGGCAAATCAACAGATGGAGGTGGCACTGAGGTGCACGTCGTCAGCCAATCCTGCTAGTTGGAGTATCCATTTGCCTTGGGTAGAGTATGCCCACAACACCCTGGTTAACGATCTCTAGGTATGTCACCCTTCCAGTGTTGTTATGGTTATCAACCACCTCTATTCACAGATCAAGAACAAGAACTGGCTGTTCCTTCGGTACAAGAGAACCTGCGCCGGTGCCATCAGGTTTGGAGAAGGGCCCGCTCAGCTCTGGTGCAGCGCTTCTGCCTAAACAGTCACAGGTACAAGCTAACCGCCATCGAACCCCTGCTCCTAGTTACTCTCCAGGGCAGAAGGTTTGGCTGTCATCCAGGGACCTGCCGTTGAGGGTGGAATCTACTAAGTTGGCACCAAGGTTCATCGGGCCATTTGAAGTGGAGAGGTCATCAATCCCTGCGGCAGTGCGCCTGAAGCTCCCTGGTTCTCTTAGGATTCACCCTACGTTTCACGTTTCCAGAATCAAACCGGTCAGTTCCAGCTCCTGATCCTCCCTGTCCTCCCCGCCTCCGCCCAGGATGATAGACGATCAGCCTGCATACACGGTGAGGAAGATTATGGATGTAAGGCGCGGGGTCGGGGCCGTCAGTTTTAGTAGATTGGGAGGGTTATGGACCTGAGGAACGGTGTTGGGTTCCTAGAAGAACATTCTTGATCCTTCCCTTATTCGAGAATTTTTCATGGTCATCCGGAGAAGCGGGATAGGCCGCCAGGTGGCGTCCATAGAGGGGGTACTGTCATGGTCGCTCAGTACTCGGATCAGTTGGCCGCGGCCTCCACCTCCGGCTACCCCGCCCCTACAGACTCGCAGATGAGAAACAGGTGTGCGGGAGCGCCGGCGGAGCAGGACCAGCTGAGCCGAGTTGGTAATCAACAGAGTATAAGAAGCACTGCAGCCTGCTCCTCGTTGCCAGATCGTAATACTAACTCCAGTCAGTTATACATCTAGCTTGCTATTGTCGTGTTGTTTATTGGATTACTTACATGTGCCTTTGTTCGTCTTAGATCCGTCCAGTCCTGCTGTATGTCCTGTTCCTGTCCGTCCTTCGTCTCATACCTGTACCTTCAAGTCTCGTCCTCGATTCAGTTCCAGTCCAGCCCCGGTGTTGTCCTGTGTCCTCTCGTTATCCCAGAAGAACCCGTCCTTCCTTTTTGTCTCAATAAATCTGTTTATATTCCTTTACGTGTGTGTCTGCATTTGGGTTGTCTTGTCGGGCCGTAACACTAATCATCTTTGGGCCACAGAAACAAAGAGAAAGTGTCAGCAGTCACCTTGCGTATCTTTCTCTAAAATCTAAAAATCAGGTTAAAAATCTAGAGGTCATCATGAACTCAGAGTCAAAGGGATAATGTCTCAACCAGACTTAGAGAAACTTATCCTTGCTTTTATCTCCAGCAGGTTAGATTACTGTAACGGCCTGCTCACTGGTCTCTCAAAACGAGGGTTAAGACAGCTGCAGCTTATTCAGAACGCGGCTGCTCGGGTTCTCACCAACCACATTTCGCCAGTCTCTTAATGGTTTAGCACCAGAATATATCTCTGACATTCTAGTTGCTTATGAACCTCCTCGGACTCTGAGAACATCTGGGACAGGCCTTCTGCTCGTGCCCAGAGTTAGAACTAAACAAGGTGAAGCAGCATTTAAGTTTCATGCAGCAAAGATCTGGAACAGCCTCAACTTTAACAATGTTCAAGGGGAGGTTAAAAACCTTCCTCTTTAGCTCCGCCTACATTACAACCTAAAGTGTTTTTCATCTGCACTCTTCTTTTAAAATGTTTTTAATTTTTCTAATGTTTCTTAATCCAAATCTTGTAAATTGTCTTTTATTCCTGTAAAGCACTTTGAGTTACCCAGTATGAATTGTGCTATATAAATAAAATTGCCTTGCCTTGTCAGGGAGGCGACAGAGGGAGGGAGGGGGTTCCACTCTAAGAGCAGCAGGAGACATGTGGGCACTTTTCCTTGGATCACCATGTATTGATTTGGTGTCAGGTGCTGCAGGATGGATCATGAAGCCACCCTGTGTCTGTTACCCATTCACAGTTCCTTGTGCACTATTACACTATTCCGTTATCTTTTTATCACCACAGAAAAGTATTGTAGTGGAGTGCCATCTCTCCCAGGGTACTTGAAGCAGTCTCCCCCCCGACTGGCCTGGCTGTATTTTTAACTGCTTCCTTTTTCTTTCAGTGACGCAGGGTGCCATACTGTTGGTTGAGCAAAGCACTTGGGTGAGGCCACCCATTTATGCATGTGAGTTAGAGCAATGGTTCATAAACGTTTAGCTTTCACCCTTGTGTTACTATGACGTCTGCTGTGTTCACTGCGGTGAGTATTTGGTAGCACCCCCGGGCACCCCTTTGTGTAGACTGCCCACCACAAGCGCCCCAGCTAACTGCCCTTTAGTTTAATTTTGTGCTATTTTTAGTAAACCTTTACAAGCGTACATTTTAATTTTAATTTTAAAAGATTAAATGTAATAAATATTTCTTTTTCATTAGTGGTTTGTTTGGATTGTTTAATTCTTTCAGTGCCAGTTGAAGATTTATGTTGCACTAATAATTTGTTTGTCTGGAAATTCACGTCTCTGCCCAGTTTGTTGAAATGTCTGTGTTTCCTTAGCCCACTTTTCACATTCTCCATATTCCCTGGACACACATATGCAGGTGGAGTAGTTGACACACATTTCACTTGTTCACTTGTACACTGTAACTCTTATGCCATGTGTGCTGCCACATATACAGTAGATAGAGGTTATCATCACTGTCTGGGTCATGTAGAAATGATACATGGAGCCAGAAAAGCTTCAGTATTGGCTGTGTGGGCGAGTCCAGTCTGCAAAAAGAGAGTCATTTCGTATCCATAGTAACCATAACCATAACCAGAGAGTGTACATTTGTTTCTAGGTGTTGTTGGAAATGCTGCCTCATTGTGGACATTTTACCATTTACAGTGTTTCTGCCACAAATGATGATAATATAGACCTTTTTAGTTGCGGTAAACAAAAGAAATGTTCATGTGCATTTCTTTAGGAAGTATTTTTTTTATCTTTTTTTTTAAAGACAACAGTGTTTTTTTTCTGTCAAAAAATATGAGGATAAATGATTTGCTTATAAATCTATTTTTCCAATTTTCTTTTTTACGTCTCCTCAGACAGAAGGGGTCATGTGAACCCCAGCCAGAGCTTGCTCCGATTATCAACCAACTCCAGAGTGTGCATTTCCTCTGAGGCAACTAACCCCTGTTTAAAAACCTACTCCTTGAGTGCAGTACCATAGACAGTGTAGCTCTAAATGAACACATCCAGTTGAATCTGTCATCTGCAGTGTGCAAAACTTCTTTATAAAACATTTTAGCAGTAATTCAATCTGAAAACAATTACTTGTGCATAAACTGCCTGTTAATGTTCAAAAGCACTGTGAGAAAGTTATTAAAAATACAACATGGAATGTGTGAGCACAAAAAACATTCAGGTAATCAACAAAGTCACTGTGTCCTGCCTGTGGTGGTTGAGCGCACCGAGGAGGCCAGCTCAGCTCCAGATGACACCTGGAGATGTATGGCACAAACTAAATAAAGAAAGGGAAGATGTGACTGTACGCAGTTGTGCCTACGCTCCAGGCTGCTGCGCACAGCTGTACAGGCTCCAGGACAAACCAAAGTTAGGATGACATGAGGAAACAGAGACGAGGCGATAACTACAGTGTTGTTAAATGTGTGTGTGCAAGTGCTTTCAGATACAAATTAATCTTTTGAGGAAAAAAGTGTAAAACATCTTAAAATAGCACTGCACTCCAACGCTGGAAAGTTTGATGCTGCACAAAGCATTTACATGAGTAAGATCTGGCAACTTTTCGACAGAAATGTGCTGTCCCTTAACTGCTTGACCAACACACATCGTGGTTTATAAATAGTATTGTTTATCAGACATTTAACAGTTATGACTGCATGATGGTTTTAAGTATATGTAGATCAAACTGTTACTACTGCCATTTTTGAATTGCGATTTGTAAAATATTTAATTGAGCTTATGGGACTTTATATCCTGTACGTTTTATGCAAAAAAGGTTCAAACATATACATATGAACAAAAGTTTATCAAATAGAGCAAATCTGAAACTGTTTCTAGATAATACTTAAAAGTGGAGTTGAGAAAGTCCATTTTTATCTGCTGCAAACCATTCAGAATGTGTGTGTTGTCCACTATCTGCTTTTGTTGACGTCTCAGATGGACCTAATCGTCCTCATCCATCTTACTGACGGGAAATTAATTATGAAACCCACTTCCTGTTTAATATATCTGCAGATACTCAAGCAAACATTATGATGGAGGATGTGACAAAATCATGTCAGGGAAGTCCATGTGTGCTGCAAATTAAAACACAATATGCTAATATAAAAAAGTACATTGAAGGAGTTGTGACAAAGCTTTTACAGGAAATAGGTACATGTTAGATGAACAAATAAATACACAGCGTGGAAAAAGCCTTGCAAAATGTTTTTTGTAAGTGCATCAAAACTATGACTAATGTAATATCAATGTTTCTGTCATTTATAAATAATGCCTACAGAAAGTGTACACTCTGACAGTGGTTGGTCAATATTAGAGCATTTGATCTGGATTTAATAGAACACAAAGTTGTAATGGATTGTTTAGTACTTCCAGTTTGGTACATGTAAGTATTGTTTCAGTCCTACAAGTAAGTGTAAAACAGAATCTACTTATCTGTATGTTTTCTTTGCCCCAATAGACTTTGCATTACACTTCATCTTCTCTCCATGTGACCAGCTTGACTTCTGAGTCCACAATAGTTAAGTTCTAGCAAAACTTTACCTGCTGCATGTAAACTATCAGAGCTATTGAGAAGCGCAGCAAGTGTTTGACTTCGTGTTGCTTGATTTACAATTACTAATCAACTATTAAATCTAAATGGTACATATGAACGCCTCAACAGAAATCCAAATACATCACGATCCATAGAAGCCATCTCACTTTCAAATGCATCCTCAGCTCTAATCACCCAGGGCATATTGAGGATATATGCCACACATTCCCATCTTCAAGGCTGACTACATTAGATATAACCAATCTTTCAGAATTTAGGTCTGTAGGGGCCATGTCAGTGTTTTGTGAATTGGTCTGACCAAGCGTCTAAGAGCAAGAGCACAGACTTGCACTCTTTGGCACAGACTTGGGCAGTCAGGTAAGCAGGGTAGTGTTAGTTTTGTATTGGTGGATTGAGAAACAAAACCATTACAAGTCTAATGTTTGTGTGGTGTTTGTGTAAGTGTTAGAGAGATTAAACAAATGTAGGTCCAGGTAAAGCAGGTGTCTTAGCATTTGCTTTGAACTGGCACAGTAAAAAAAGAGAGAGTCAGAACAAGTGAGGAAAAAGACACATAAAATAGGAAAGGGTGATGAGAGCTGGCAAATTCACTTTACACGTTTCATTTTTTCTCCCCTTTCTCCTCATTTGTCTCCAACTCCAATGGCAAAACTCTTTTGATTTTCATATTACTTTGTGTTCGACTTCTTGAATTTTCACTTATACAAGGTAGTCTTTATACAGGAAATGCATTTTTGGATTGTCAGCATATACCCGGAGTTGTGACCCAAAGCTCAGTATTAGTCAAATTCAGATAAAGCTCATTTGAATCTGGCTCATTCAGCTGTAAACCTGGAATTGGGTCAAACATTCAGCCACTGCAACAAATAGGTCACAATGATGAGAATCAATCAACACGCAGCACAGTTGTCTTTTTATTTAACTACTTTCTTTACAAATTGTATTATATTGTATTGCCACCATTTGGGGTCATGTACTTGCAACCTTTTTGCACAAGGTATTTAGTATTGGGAGCACAGGTACAGTCAAAAATCTTTATTTTAGCTAGGCAAGAAGGAGGTAATTCATAAATGCTGAATAGCCATGATGCCAAAAGAAAGAAAATAACACTGGCTGCTATGTAATCATTGATTCATTTCAGCAAACCAATTTAAACAAGGTATCAAAAATAATCATTTATCTAGAGCAAAGGTGTGAAACATGTGGTCCCGGGGCTAAATTCAGGCCATCCAAAGGGTACAATACGGTAATACAATAAAAAAAAAACTACAAACACTACAAAATCTTACCATTTTGGTAGATTTAGGTGTCTTGTCAGCCGAATACCAGCCGTTTGTTTTTACATTGCACTCTAGGGGAAAAATTCTTTCTGTGCCGTAGGTGTTTTTTACACTGCAATACCTCACGTGGCCACTAATCAAATTCACTTCAGGGAAAGGGGGCGGTGCCCTATCCAGTTCAAATAATACCCATAGCTAAGAGGTCAGTGATGCAGCAGTCAGAGTTAGCTTCCTTATGACAAGCAAAATGGCATTAGCATCAAAGACATATCGTAAGGTTAAGTTTGTGAAAACATGCATCCTGGAGGCTTTTGTCAGTTGCAATTGATGAAAGCACTGACATTATAATGTAACTGCACTTCTTTGCAGTAAATCAAAGGAAAAATGCAGTTGCCTTTATTTATAGGTTATTATGCTATTGTTTCACTGGTCCAACCTACTTGAGGGCAAATTGAGCTGTATGTGGCTCCTGAACTTAAATGTGTTTTTTTTTAATTTTTCTTTATTTAAGAAAATAAAGGGGGGGAACAATGCATATTAATGAACATTAAAACAAATGTAAATATGCCAGATTATAGCCCCAGGCTAATTTCCATCTGCAGACCCCCTGGCAGGTAGATGTTACACAAAAAGGAAAGAAAGAAAGGAAGAAACACAATAACACAAAGAAACACAATAAGGACAAATACAAACACCCCAAAACATCAAAGACAATATCATTTGAGACAAAGAAACAATAATAAATAGAGAAAGAGACAGAACGTTAAGTTGAAGTTGCTCTAATTCTTTATTTTTTTGCCCAATGCTCTAATTCTTTATTTTTTGCCCAAGTTTTGTCTAATAAAAGGGAGGAAGATTTGAAATAGCACAACTTTTGCCGTCCAGTTTGGGAACCTCAAAGTAAAGGAGAGACTGGAGGGCAAAGACAGACACATACAATTTGACGTCAGGAATAAAACTTTACTTTGTGTATAGTACATATTAATGGATAAAAAGGTTACACATACTTGGTTTTGACGCACGTGTACAGACATATACTGACTATTGACACATGCGTACGTAGAGAGGCTCTGATAGTGCACATGCTGTCACCCACACATGGGAACAGACGCGAACAACACTCAGTAGAGATGAGCGATGCTCCGCCATCTGGAGCGCAGACGCTGTGTCGCATCAACCACGGGGGATGACAAGGGACAGAGAGCAACATCTACTTTAAAAAGCCATCTATTTTATTTAAATGGTGAGGTATATGGCTGCATTATGTTTGATAGCGCTGCAGTATTTTCAAACAGACAATATGCTTGTTCAGTAACATAATCTTTTTTGTATTGTGACTCCCCTTTTATCTGATCAGAACAGAAATTGTAATAAAAAATAATAATAAAGAAAAAGAACCAAAAAAAAGGCCTGTATAGAGTTAAAAATTCATATGTGTCTATTAAAATGTCCCATTGTCCATATACTGTATGTCCTAAACATTTTTAATCACAGTTTCCTTAATACAGCAGGTGCACAAATGTTCTCTTTTTTCCCCTTTCCTTTGCTTTCGCTTTTCCTGCCCCTGTTCTTTCACTTCTTTTAATGCTAACTGCTGAGTGCGCCAATGTTCCCTTGCTCTCAGATTAAGTTTTTTCAGTTTCTCTTGCTCCACGGTGCAGTAAAATAAAAGAAAATAGACATGAGATTCTCTGTTCAGTGTCATATGTCACTAACCAAAGGCTGCCACGGAGGGTTTCACAGTATGAGGTGTATTTATAGGCTGTAAGTGAGGTAGTGAGAAAAAAAAAAAAAAAAAAAAGCTACAGCGCCCTAGTGACCTTTATTTGCCCCTGCAATAGAAGTGCAGGTTGCAGATTTTTTTTCTGTTACAATGCATGAGCAAACAAACCAAACACATGCACAACAAACAGGGCTGGCACGCAGCAGGACAGCCAATGGTCAAATAGGTCGCGCTGAGGAAGTCGTCCCTGCTCCATATGTCAATCCAAGCCCCTCCATTTGTTATCACACCATTAGTCACCCACAGCTCAGGATGCTCAGCCACCTTTAGGATGGTTCCCTTTGCTGCATCGTACCACAAATAAAGAAAAATGTGATTTAAAAAATAAATAAATAAATTACAGTGTGAGGCCCAGGGACAAACAATGAGATGTTATGTGATTTATTTTATTTTTTTCAACTCACTCAATGCCTACCCAAACATTTAAAAACAAAAGCAGAAACAATACCCTCTATCAGTATCAGCCTTATCTGTCTCCATAAACCATCGAATATAAAATAAACAATTTATTTATTTTCCAGCACATCATCATTTGTTACAGGACCTGGAGGGCTAAAGCCTAACCTTTAAATACTTATTTCATATTCTGCCTTCTACTTAACACAGATTACACATAATGTGAATACTTGACACAGGATCTATTATTCAGATTACACAAAAGTGCAAGGTGGCACGGTAGCGCAGTGGTTATCCCTGTTGCTACACAGCAAAAAAAAAACATGCTGGGCCCTGGTGGCAGCTGCAGACAGTGAGAAAAATTAATAAAGGAACAGCTTCACACTTTTTTTTTTTGCCAGTGTCATGGCCATGTACAGTGCTAAGTCCATCCATCATGTGACTTGTGTACACAGTTTTTTTTTTTTTGCCAGCTTTTTGATTAGTTGATTAGTTTTTGTTTTGCCATTTAATAACATTTAATATCTTGTGTTTATACACTACATTAGGTTTATGTTAGCTAGATCAAGGCTTATGGAAAATAAATAATTTCAGGTAATCAATTAATTTGTGTAGCATTATGACAGCATTTTTACGCTAACTGAACAAACCTACTCATCGTAACCATAAATAGTCCTCTTCACAGTCTATATTTTTAACTGAGCTTAATGAAACTGTGTGTGGGCAGTGATGCAGTGACATCATGTCTCTGCAACCAGACACTGTTAAGGTGGTTCCTACTGTTCATAATTAACCCGATGACAACATTACAACACCAAAACCAGGGTGAGTCTATGACTCAACAGCCAATGCACTCATCGATGAGGTCTATTAGTGTGTCAGTGGCTCGAAAAAGTGAAAACCTATGTCCAGAGGTGGAAAGTAACAAATTACATTTACTCGCGTTACTGTAATTGAGTAGCTTTTTTGTGTACTTCTACTTTTTAAAGTAGTTTTTAAAATCTGTAATTTTACTTTTACTTAACTATAATTTGTTTGAAGTATTGTACTTCGTTACATTTTAAATCATATCCGTTACTGAGTAAAAAAAATAAAAATAAAAAATCGCGCCCCGGAAACTACTCCACTGATTGATTGATGGACGGGAGAACAAATGCGCTAAACTGACAGGAACGATGGAGACGTTGTAGAATAATGTTGTAGGTGTAGTAAAATTAATCTTTGCAGTTTCTGTATTAACAGAAATATCAATTATGCATTTTGAAATTCTGGTCTATGTAAGACAACACCTTGACCAGATGGCAGAGGCAGCGGTGGAGCAAGATGAGTAACATTCATCAGATGAAGATTTTCTTCTCCTCAATGAAGTCCAGAAGGTCACAAGGTACAGGGGATTTATATTATCTTGTCTTTTTTTAACTACACTACCCCCACCCCAGCTGTTTAAAAAAAAGTAATGCAATAAATTTTACTCTGAGTAAATTTTTAATGAGCTACTTTTTACTTTAACTTGAGTAGATTTTTAGACTGGTAACTTTACTTTTACTCAAGTAAAATTTCAGTGAAGTAACAGTACTTTTACTTGAGTACAAAATTGTATTACTCTTTCCACCTCTGGTGAGTAGTTTACATAAAGCAAGCTAGCAGTAAAGTGCTGACTCTTTTTCCTTTGATGTCCTTTTCTAAGTACTTCAATCAAATTCACATACTGTAAATACTCTTGTTTGTTCAGTTTATTTTAATTTATTTTGACAATGGTTTCTTATTTGCTCACTAAATGTCTAAAATCTGTGTGCAAGGTGGGTTAAGTGTCTTGCCCAAGGACACAACAACAGTATGAACCGTAGGGGAAAGCGGGATGTTATGATGTTTTGGGATGTTTGAAGGACGGCCACTCTAGCCCATTCCATAAAGTCCCATTTTAAGGTAGTTCGAACATTAAAATAGTAACCTGGTTTGTGACTTTTATAGCTGTTCCTCAGCTCTGTAATGTGACAATACCATATGTTTATACATCAATTTAAATTTGTGAATAATGTGCAATGCTTGTGATTCTCCCCCAGACCATTCCACAATTTGACACCACGCACAGACAGACAAAAATCTTTGCTGGTTATTCTTTTTAAACAGTGTTTAATAAATGAAAATGAAAAGAAATCAGTCCTCCTCATGCTGACCCACACAGCAGCAGAACGCAGCCACAACTCGGTGGAAGAATCGGCGAATCCTCCGAAAAGAGAAACGCGAGGAAGCCGGAGCTTCAGTGATTCCTCCATCACACAACCAGATAGAGCCAGTGTCGGCACAGAGGCTAAAAGGCAGTTCTCCATGAGAATGATAAACTGGTTCATGTTCATCCGAGCAGCCGGAGGCCACTTGTTGGTCACATGACCGAACAGAGGATGAATCACCAGAGTCAGAGTCTTTGGTCCCTTGAAGAGACCAGACACCTGAATCTTCTCCAATGGATACAGTGCCTTTTGGGCCATCGGACTGGTTGGAGGTGGCCACATTACTGGAGACACGGAGCAGATCAGCCGGGGGACTGGTCACAGAGGGGTCTACTTCTTGGTCACATGACCGAACAGAGGATGCATCACCAGAGTCAGAGTCTTTGGTCCCTTGAAGAGACCAGACACCGGAATCTTCTCCAATGGATACAGGGCCTTTTGGGCCATCGGACTGGTTGGAGATGGTCACATTAGTGGAGACACAGAGCAGATCAGCCGGGGGACCGGTCACAGAGGGGTCTGCTACTGAACAGATGCTCATCAGGTCTTCTGAGTTCATCAAACTAAAACATATATACACACAATTAAGTATCCATGTAATTTGATTGTATGTTATTTTGTAGGTGAGATGTAGATAGACTTACTAGCCAGTGAACTTGGGGTCCTTCAGGTGAGACATTGTCACAAAGGATGCTGTAGAGCTTGACAAGGAGTAATTCTCTGTTCCCCATCAAGATGTAACATCCCTTTTAAAAGATCCACAAAGGCCTTCTTGTCCTCAACTTTGGCAGCTTGGATTTCTGGATAAATCTGCATTTTTAAAACACAAACCAGTGAGGTGCACAGATACGGACAATATACTGTCCTCCATTCAATTTTTAATGTCAGCAGAAAAAGCACCTACATTGACTAGGTTGTCCAGACAGCTCGGCAGGTCAAAGAAACTCTTCCGCTCTTGAGCTGTTATGTTGTTTCTAACTGCATATTCTTCTGGAGTCTAGGGAACAACAACAAAGTGTGTGTGTGAGAACAACTTCCTAAAGGTTGATTTTGATCACACCACCAGATCAAAAAAGGAATATTTGGAAACATTACCAGCAGTCTCCATCCTGAGCCTTCACTGGACTGGACTTCTGTAAAGAAGTACTGGCTGTATTTTCCAGTCCTCAGCAGGCGGTCCTCTGGAAAGCCCAGTAGGTCCACTGTGCACTTCATCTGCAGACAGAAACACAGCCGCATCAGAATCTGACATTCTTTTTCAAAGCTCACATTGATCTGAAGAGTATGACCTACTATCTGATATTCACAGTTCACTGGGAAGAGGTTGTCGGCAAGGTAAAGGAATGCAAGGACACAGCCCAACCCCCAGATGTCTATAGCCTCACTGAACGGGAGGCCGAGTGATACTTCAGGAGCCCTGAGACAAAAACAAAGGACTAAAATAAGATCTAAGTCCAGACTTTAAAGCTCAAAAGACACATTATAAAGATTAGCACTTCCTACCTGTACCCGTAAGGTTGAAGCATCATCCCAGGCTGTGCTTCGGAAGCTCTCATAGTTAGACCGAAGTCTATTAATTTAAGCCTAAGAGGCTCGTCCTGCAAGTTAGTGAACATCACATTGTCTGGTTTGATGTCACAATGCAGCAGACCAAGTCCTTTGAGGGCATCTAAAGCCACCAACAGCTGTTGTGCAATAGGCCGGATTTCACTCAGAAACAAAGGCATCCAGTTCCGACTTTGCATGAACGTATACAAGTCTGTGTCCAGCATTTCAAAAGCTAGGCAGGTCAGTCCCATATACTCAAAGCACTCAAAAAACTGCACTACATTTGTGCAGACTGGATTGAGCACACTGATCTCCTCCAACATGGAGACCTGGGGGCACAAAATGCAAGTTTTTACTTGATTAACACAGCCAGTCAGTTTAAGTAAAAGAATCATTCTAAATGCAGTAGTGCAAGCCAAATAATATTAATAAATGTCTTTTGTACCTCTCTCTTCATGTTCTTGATTTTCTCAGCATCTTTCAGGATTTTCACAGCCACCGTCTGCTTACTTTCAACATTCTGGCATTTGGCTACAATGCCAAAACACCCTTCACCAATGAAGTCCAGAATGGAGTACGCTGACGACTGGCCCTGCAGCGTCTGACCAAGGTCAAGCTCAGATAGGTTCAGCAGTGCTGTAAATCATGAGTATGTGAGTCTATCATATTCATCTAACATACATGTATACATACAGATTAAAAATGATAAGGAATAGAAGAAAAAATATTAAAATTAATTAATGTTGTTGTTATTTTACATGAAATTGTGAAAAAAAACAGGTATAAATGTGCCTCCACCATGTGAGGACATGTATGTCCTGCCAGGCTGCCACAAACACAATCACTGCAGAACTTAAATATAAAAAATAACTTTTAAAAGAGAAAAGTTCAGTGTGAGTATGCAGCAGCATCTGTCTCCTTTACTAATTTGTACATACTACAAGTTACATAATCTTGCTTTAATTTATAACTGCATTGTAAATAACTCTATTTGATATTTTTTCATTTGCATTTGTTTGTCTCTCTACCTGATGCACCTGAAGTTTTATAAAAAGATGACATTGCTGTGTCTCAAGTCAAATCTTGTTAAGAAACGTCTGTTTGTCTTGTCTTCAAACAAAGTAGGGAACGAACTCTCAACGTGTGTGTCTCTCTTCTGTGTGTTTAACTCAGAATGACCACAGTGAAGTGAAATTCATATGTTCCATTCTGGACTCTGACATAAACCGTTGCATAGCAACATAGCTACATGCTTTTATTCAAATTTACTACACATTTACAACAAATTATCCATCTTGTCTTTGGGCAACTCTACAGCCTGAAATGTAGATATAGGGACAAACCATTCCTTTCCAGAGATCCAAGTTTAAACTGCACTAAAAAAATCCTTCACAGGAAAACACAATCTCATTAACTATCCACAGTCCTGTTGTGTGGCAGCAAAACAGTAAAAATTGCCTTTTTGCAAGTCCTCCATATTTCTTCATTTGTTCTCTTATTTTTTCCCAGACTAATTTATGTCTTCCAGCCTGGCCTGGAGATTTCAAAATGTCTCAACAATGTTGGCTTGTACTCACCAACAGAATATATTATTTCAAAAATTGATGACTTGAACTGAACTGTTTTCAAAGACTGATAAGTTGCCTAACAAAATAAGTTTTCTGTAAGTGTAAAGACTGAGTAATTACTACTTTGTGGTCAAGTGTCACTCAGAGGACGTGTAGATATTTTCACCTGTCTGCCGCGTAAAGACGACACAAGTCTCTGTATTAGCCAAATCTCAGAGAAAAACGTACAGGTGTTTTTAACATATACAGAAGCATTTTGGACCACAGGAGAGAGCTCTCAGTCAGTTTTAACAAGCTCAAGTTTTAACAAGAATACTCTGGTCCATGTGTGACTAAATAATACAATCACACTGTTTGATTATAGCATTGTAGTAAGTTAATTTAAAGCTGTTTCAAAGAAAGTGAGTCACCTAGGCTACTTTTAATCTTGAGCAACAACAGGACTTAAGGACAAGATCCAAGATCATGGCATAAACATGTGGATAGATACAACCAAATAAAATTGGGTTCAGTTCCAAAAAAGGCCTGAGATTTGACGTATGACCAAGAAAAGTATTATTAGGTAGTATTAGGCAGAGGTGTAAAGAGTACCTGAAAGCCATACTTGAGTAAAAGTACAGATACCTTACTGTAAAAATTACTCCAGTACAAGTTACAAGTCACCAGTTTAAATACAACTTGAGTAAAAGTCTTAAAGTATCCCATTTTAAAAGTACTTAAGTCTTTTACTCGTACTGAATGTTGGCTCAAAGATGCACTAGACCTCAACACAAAGAGATATTGTAGGTCAGTTAAAAAGAAGAAAGTTTATTTATGAGGTTTTACTTCCTAATATAGAAAAGAAATTGACCACCTCAATATTTCGACACGGCAGAACAAAAACACAGATTAAACAAGTCTGTTCAAGTCAAACTCAAGTCAAGTAAAACATTAAAAAAAAGGTATTTTCAGTAAAATGGACAAACAAAAACAAAATAAAAAAAGTCGAATCAGGGCTGGCACTCAGGGGCGCAACTACCCAGTGCTAGAGGGCTATGCAGCAACAATTTTGGCCAGTTCTTAGCCCAATACTAGTAACAATGTTGCTATATGTGTATATATATATATATATATATAACTATAGACTGTATGTCTGACAGCACAGCTAACATCAACAGCTTATGCTTAAAAAAAATCTATTAATGATTCCATGGTAAACCAGACTTATTGACCAGACCCCAAAATGGTGTCATTCGTTTGTGCTTCGTCTGTGCTGTTTTGTGCTGTAAAGATTTTCGTTTGTGCTGTTATAGTTTTTGAGATATTACAAGTTTAATTTTCGGCCGATGATGTCATCTAGACCCCTATTTGTCGTAAAAATTGACAAAAATTGTGTCATTCGTTTGTGCTTTGTTTATGCTGTTTTTTGCTGTAAAGATTTTTGTTTGTGCTGTTATAGTTTTTGAGATATTAATAATAAATATTTTCGGTATTAACGGCTTCATTTCCAGCCAGCTGATGTGCACGTCCGGCCAGCTTAAAGACTGCTTTAACCTTTAACTGGCTTAATTTGGAAGGGTGGAAATTAAGCCTCTCCCATGGAACCTCTAAAACGATCCTCGTATAAGGGCGCCGCCATACGGTGATTTTACAGCGAAATACAGCGATATAACTCCGTCCACCAGAGGGCAGGCTCCAAAAGCGGAAATATAAGGAGAAACCCAATGGCGACTTTACAAAAGTAAAACTCATGTTTACAGCCTGGTACAAAAGATGGCTCCGGTCTCTAGAGCTAAGTTTTTTCTACATGACAACTCTGGGAGGGGGGATCAAGTGGTGGATCAAAGTACATCTACAAAGTTAAAAACTTTTAAAAGATGAATAGATAAAATGTTACAAGGTACAGGGGATTTATATTATCTTGTCTTTTTTTAACTACACTACCCCCACCCCAGCTGTTTAAAAAAAAGTAGAGTGATAGTGTTAGTGAGTAGTGAGTAGATTTTTAGACTGGTAACTTTACTTTTACTTAAGTAAAATTTCAGTGAAGTAACAGTACTTTTACTTGAGTACAAAATTGTATTACTCTTTCCACCTCTGCCTATGTCTGTGAAAATTCAAACAATGGTAAAGAATACAAGGGCTAGAAAATTTGATATTATTTGATAAAAATATTAATTAGTTTACATGCCATACCCTGGGTTCTTTGCAGGGACCCCAGCATCCTCCCACTAAACTGCCCTTAGTGAATAAATGTCAGTGTGAATGAATGTCTGTTAGTGTCTGTCTCAAAGTGTTAGTCTTGTCATTGACTGGAGATTGTCTAAGAGGTGTCACTAGGCCTCAGTCTCGAAGCAGCAGAGATAGACTCCAGCCCTCGCATTCTGAGTAAAGGATGTGCAGGGGAGGATGAAATGATACATTTATAGTCTCTGTGATCATATACTGTAATGGCAAAGTTTATAGTGCTTTCTTTTAGAACATATTCAAATCTCTGCTGAAAAATGTGACCTAGCTCATAAGACCAAAAGACCAAGATAATGCTTTTTAGGTAAAGCACAAATTGTAGAAGCTGTGTGCCATCAAATTGGTAAACAAAGGTATAGCACTTTATTAGTAACGATATACTTTACAAATCAGGAAATAGACTGTGCATTTGTAGTTCTGGTGGCTGAGACTCAAGTACAGTAAAAGTTGTCTCTGAACATAGTGACAAAAAGAATAAACATGTAGTCCATTTTGTCATGGGAACAGTACCATTAATATTAACACTAACACTAGAGATACTAGAAATAGGGTGAGGAGCTCAGTCACTCGGGAGGAGCTGCTCCTCCACATCGAGAGGAGCAGCTGAGGTGGTTCAGACATCTGTTCCGGATGCCTCCTGGACGAGGGGAGGTGTTCCAGGGATGTCTAACTGAGAGGAGACCCTGGGGAAGACCTAGGACACGCTGGAGGAACTATGTCTCTAGGCTGGCCTGGGAACGCCTCAGTATTGCCCCGGAAGAGCTGGAGGAAGTGTCTGGGGAGGGGAAGTCTAGGCATCTCTGCTTAGACTGCTGCCCCCGCGACTCCAGATAAGTGGAAGAAGATGGATGGATAAAATCCCTAGCAGTTGAAATACAAGAAAGCCTTTGCAAAGTTTTTTTCATTCATTCATTCATTCATTTTCTACCGGGTGACTGGAGCCTATCCTAGCTGCTTTGGGCCTGAGGTGGGTACACCCTGGACAGTGGCCAGTTAGTCACAGGGCTGACATTTAGACCTAGACAGTGACAAACAACCATTCACTCTCACATTTATTCACTAGGGACACTTTAGATTTGCCAATTAACCTATACATGCTTTGAACGGTGGGAGGAAGCCAGAGTACCCGGAGAGAACCCATGGTAACACGTGGAGGACATGCAGATTCCTCACAGAAAGACCAGAGTCGGCCGGGTTTTGAACTCACGACCTTCTTGCTGTGAGGCAGGAGTGCTAACCACTCTGCTACGTGCACCCCTAATAAGGTTGTCCTATAACTGTCGTTGTGTCCTTGGGCAAGACACTTAACCAGCCTTGCATCCACTGGTGTATGAATGTGTGAGAATGTTTTGTGGTGGTCGGAGGCACAAAATGGCTGCCACGTCTCGGCCCCAGGGCAGCTGTGGCTACAGACGTAGCTTACCAGTGTGTGACTGTGGGGTGAATGAATAATGTATGGCCTGTAAGCGCTTTGAGTCCCTTGGGAGAAAAGTGCAATATAAATCTAATCCATTATTATTATTATGTATGAAAGTTTATCAGAAGACAATGAGCCTCATGAAGCTTCTTAAAGGTTCTTCTTAGGAGAATCTCTAAGGATTCTCTAGGTGGAATTCATGAAGTCTTCTCAAACAGTGGGATTCATCTTTCCAGATGCGCGCCCTCTTCTTAACATAGCATTAACATAGATTTAATTTATCATTAACATAAAAAAACGCCCTGCCAATGCCCTTAAAAGACCAGAGCTTACTAAAGCCTTGGATGCCAGGAAATGAGCAGCAGTCTGGCTTATGCACAGTCCATTCAAACAAACAAACAAAAGAATTATTAGAAACATTTTATAGTCTACAATCATGTTTTATTTTTTTATATTTTGTAAGTCTGATAATATTTAAAAAAACAGCATCATTTTTAGGGCTGAGGTGTGCATAAGAGAGTTTCACCCTTTTCTTGGGATTTGATTTACCACAAGTACTTTTTTTAAGTTAAGAAAACTTTGGTGAATGCCAAAAATATTCTGAAGAACTACTTAAAGATGTTACAGAGGATGTTTTTGACAACTGAGAACCCAACGACTGTTTTTAAGTTTTTGAAATGAGCGCATGCGTAGGAACAGCCCCCCTCCTTCACAGCTCCTTTCGAGGGAACGCCTCCCAAATGTCATGCACTAGCTTTTGAACACGAGTGTTTGTTTACTACCAGCATTTGCTGTGTCACGTTGGATTCACTGTTTCGGACTCACCACTTAGAATCGTTTCAATGGTTTTAACATTTGAGAAGCATAACTTAGCATACTTAAAAATGGGAATTTGGGAAAGATACAAACAGGTTGAGTGGGCGTCTAACTCGCTTGACAGTACTCCCACTATTAACATTCGTAGCAAACTCGTAGCATTACCAAACTGTCTGTTGCTTTACAGTGCCAGAATACAAGTTTGTATTTTTTCCAAACTCCCAAAAATCTATTATTTTCATCAGAAAAAAGAACAAAAGTTACCTATCCTGCTGAAATCTGGTGACAGACATGTCAGTAGGAAGCCCTTTCTGTGTCTAAAGAGCATGCCATCGTGAAAAAAGAATTCCCAAGACACACTCTGTTTTTGTTTAGCTCTTGAGCTGTTTTTCTCCTTTTCTCATATTCATCAATAGGAGATTATCTTTTGCAATACATACACTGTCTACGCATTGCAACTGAAACACGCGGGTATAACATAACGCAGGTAGTAACAGTGATTGACAAGCCAGAGGGCCAATAATTGACATATGTGATCGCACCAACAGTTGGCTGATGTTTTTAAGACCCCACCTTGTCCGCAGATGATGTATATTACTATTTTTTTTTCACCGTCTAATACATAGTCTGTTATCAATTAAAGGCAAAATTTATTTAACAAAATATCCTCTGTAACACCTTTAATTACAACATTTTGCGTGAGAAGGCTTCATGCATGAGGCTTGTCCATATGCACTCCGTGTCCACGTACTAATTATGCATAGCACTGATGAGTCTTGAGTGAGCATTAAGATGTTCCTTTGTCACATTTCCAGCCATAATTCTTTTCAGCATCACTATGGAAACTGAGAGGCCATAATCAGAGAGCTGTGCCCTAAGTGGTGCCTGAACAAAAAGATAATAATGAAAGAAAAGGGTAGAAAAACACTGTTGACTCAGAGTGGAGATGGGGATTGGCATAAAAAACAAGCAATGATTTTGTATTGTTCCAAGTGAAAGACTGTACAAATTAAGTATTGAGCATAAGTGCAATTTCACATACTTGATAATTTGAGACTTTTTATCTTCAAGACCTAAATAAGAGGCAATCAGTCATCCTTAATGAGCGTGTGATTGGGAGCACTTCAGCCAATAAAAGCTGGAGGAGCACTGCATTGACAAATGTTTTTGCAGTGCTGCAGTGCCATGTTGCTTTGTGTACTGCTATTACAGTGTCAGTAATAAGACTCAAAGACACACTCAAGGAGCTTCTCCACAGCTATGAAGACACCTTTCAGATGGGAGGATGCTGACTGATATGTGCTGTGAAGAGGACGGCGTGTAAATGATGAGGGGCTGTTTCAAAAGCACGCCTTAGTCTTATTTAAAAGAACACTGGACTGTGGCTAGTGGTTTTCAAATGTTACTAGTCACCAAGCGTTTTCACTAGCCAAAAGTTAGTTGTTGATTTTGTATATGATTAAACCTATGGTAAATGGTAAATAGCATTCATTTATATAGCGCTTATTTGCACCCTTAAATTCAGGCCTTTAACTCTTTATATCCTCTCCAACTCAATCTTGATAAATGAAACCTTAGTGATGAAACGGAAAATGTTCAGCACAGGTGACAGTGTGTATCCTGCCAACCAGAGATTGACCTTCTCAGATGAGTGGGCAGAGTGATGGAATAGGGAGAGACGCCCCCCTCACCTTGCTGAGCAGATCGGTACCACAGCAGGACAAACCCCCCCACCCCTGACGACCCAAATGTGTGCTGAAGTACTGTAAGGGTACAAGTTCACTGAGCAGCCTTCACCCCATGGAGGAAGAAAGACGGAGCAGAAGAGTGGGTGAGGGGATTGAGCAGTAGGCTAAACCTATGGGGGAAGAGAGTGAAGGATGGTGGGGGAATAAGAGAGATGAGGACATAGAGAATTTAAAGAAAAACAAACAATGGTGAGATGAAAGTTAAACTGCACTGTAGGGAATAAAGTGGAAAAGGGGGGGAGGGGAGGTGTAATTGTGTGACTGGGTGAAATGGGAGGTTTTGTTGTAGGGAAGAGAATAAGAGAATTCCCCATTCATCTCTTCCTTTGTCTGGGTTATAGCACATTAGAAATCCTTTTTTAAAATGAATCTAACATACCATAATAACAACAACAAGTTTTCCAGTGTAAATGTATGATAAACGTGTCTGCAAACAATACTAACATTTCAGCAAAGTCAAATAAATCCATGTCCATGTGCTCGTATTTAGTCCTTTAGCCATGTCACTGCTAATTCAGAAATGATAATGCAGAGAGGAAACATTTCCACAATGACTTCTTTATTACTTCAGTCCCATTTTTTAGCCATGATTAGATTAATTTGAGTCTTTCTTTTGTAAAGCATCAAGGCTAAACCCATATGGCAGAATAAATACAGAATCTAATGGGGCGGAGTGGCTCAGTGGTAGAGCGGTCGTCTTTCAACTGGATCTGGTTCGGTTCCCGCTCTCACCACAGTTCATACTGTCGTTGTGTCCTTGGGCAAGACACTTAACCCTCCTTGCCTCCAGTGACACAGCACTGGTGTATGAATGTGTGTGATTGTTGCTCTGGTGAATGGTGTGAAATGTTGGGACAACAGATGGAAATTAGCCTACGGCTACAATCTGGCATGTTTACATTCATGTGGTTGTGTTTCATATATGTTCATTAACATGCACTGTCCCAATCAAATAAATAAATAAATTAATTAATGAGAAGCACTTTCTGTTCTTTGTGCTTCACACGTTTTTATTTATGTCCCTGTCTGTACTCACATTTGCACAGTCACGTAAGTGTGCAAATGTATTTTTGATTGAGAGTGATTAACAAGCATAGCAGGCTCGGCATCTGTGATCAAACTGTTCCTGGAGCCAGACACCTCCTGCTGCACTGGCAGGAGGCCCTGCACTGTAGCATGTAATGAGCATATTACACCATTCAATGCATAACACTGTGTGCGAGCATGGCAGTGTAATATTCAGAAACACAATGGAGAGAAATTGCATGTTACAAATGGTGAACGCTAGAAAACACCTTAAAAACACCTTAAACACCAGTTCAGCAATAATTGGGCGAAAACTTAAATAATTCATGCAAAAACTTTGATGATTTGTTGATCCATTAAAAAAAAATGGCATCTCTTGAAGCACTTACACATATTAAGTTCCCTATTTATTTATTTTTTGTGTAAAAACAATTGAAGATGTCTACACCAGCTCTGAGACTTCAAGGCTTGGACTCCTAAACGTGTAAGGCTGTGGGATTTGTAAGTTGTGGTGGCAATCTCGTTTCCAATTGAATGTCCCACCTACTGACAGCAATCAGATCATTATGTTACACTTCACTTGTATTATACTTACTTACACTTTGTATTATTTTAAAACCAAACCGTGTACATATAAAACACCAATAGGCTTTGTAGGTGAAAATGAAAAACTAGTGGAAAATATGGAAAGCATGCTAATTTAAAAAAAACATGCAAACAGGTAATTAAATAACCATCATAAACATTTGCATAATAAAATCTTCAGACCTCAGTGTAGCTTCATTTTTAACAAAGTACCTTTAAAATGACTCCCGCCTGGTTTATTTTTGTTGAAATATATTTTATAATATGATAAGTTTAAACATTATAAATCTTTATGCTTTAGTCAGAAGTCACATTGCTCTCTGTGCTCTCCAGAACAGATATAAAGACAATGTCCAGGCCTCACAGTAAAACCTCTGGAAAGCAACCACTGTATTATAGCTGCGCACTATGAAATTGACTTTCTCAACTTTGGAAAGTATTTGAAACAGATCTGGACCTAATCTACAGCTGAATTGTAGACCTGGGTCAGTTGTACATTCTTCTACACACATACACAAAGCTGAAAATATGGCATGCACTCTACGCTGGGTTCACAGAAAGGCTTGAGATTATGGTCTTCCACTGGAGTGGTATATACTGGTACAGTCTTCTTCTACAGTTTATTGCTGTTGCAGTCTTTTGCACTGCCACTAATGAGGATTTACTCCCCAAATGTTTGGGGTGGCACAGTGGCACAGTGGCAAAGTGGTTAGCACGCCTGCCTCACAGCAAGAAGAAGGTCCTGGGTCCGATTCACATCCAGGGCGGGGCCTTTCTGTGTGGAGTTTGCATGTTCTCCCTGTGTCTGCGTAGGATTTCCTCTGGGTACTCCGGTTTCCCCTACCACCAAAAACATGTACAATAGTCCCCCCCCAAACACACATGGGGCCAGGACTCCCCTGCAAAAGAGATTTGTAATCTCGGTTAAATAAAGGTTATATAAAAAAAATAAAATGCATTGTCATTGTTACAGTCAGGCTCATAAACATTGGGATACAATACATCAACACAATTCTGATCTTTTTGGCTCTATACAAATGGATTTGAAATGAAACAAACAAGATGTGCTTTAACTGCAGACTTTTAGCTTTAATTTGAGGATATTTACATCCAAATCAGGTGAACGGTGTAGGAATTACAACACTAACAAAAGCCCTCTTACATGTAAGCCTCGTTAACTCGTCACCTTTACCGAACTGTGCCATACCATTCAGTAGAAAGGTGCTTAAACAAACACTGGGACGGAAAGGTGGACGAAGGGGTGTATATGCAGTGTCAGGATGCTGAGCTGATTATTAATGCATGTGGAGGAAGGGGGGGGGCATTATATTTGATTCAGATAACTCACAAGACACAAAGAGAACAAGGACAGGCAAAATAAGGAGATCAAATGTTTGCAAAGTGAGAAAACATAGAACAACATTAGCAAAACAAATATATACCGTTAGCACACTGTAATATTAAAACACTGCAACGCAAGCTTATCAGGCAAATCTGCTTCTGTGTGTTCCCATTGGTTACAAAGGATTTCAGCACTTGAAGCAGAAATGGGAGGTGATGTCACCGGCTCGAACAGATCCTGGTCTTGCATTCATTATAGCAACTCACCATCAATACTTTATGCACCCATTCATGCTTTTACTGTGAAAAGACAAAGATTTATGTTGTGTTTAAGGTTAACCAGGGAATACCGAAGAGATTATCCTTAAATGGCCTGGGTGCTTGCATTTGCAACCTGTTATGTTATAACAAATTGATATTAAATCCAAGGTCCTGAAAAGCTGTATTTCGTTGGCCTTGTTGAGTTTCACAGGTACAGGAGGTCAGGCCAGGACATAGAGCAAACTTTGAGCAATATCAATGCATTTATTATTGTACTGAATTTTTAACATCTTGCAGCACATACATTTTTTATCAAACGTCTGAAGGATTCTAAGGATCTACACACTCAATACACAAGTTTGCCTTTTCTGCAGACAGAATAGAACGGTATGCTTCAGGGTGAAAACTGAGCTTAATCTAGTTACTGTAGACATGTACATGTACGCAAGTGTTAAAATACTTGAAAGTCAGACTGCTCTTTCTCCGACAATCACCCTGACCTAGATACAGTAGCTAAAAGAGCAAGTGGGGGCAGGGAAGTCTGGATCCACACAGAGAGAATGGGGATCACATATTGTCAGAATTTTATTTCATCTTCGGCTGTGTCAAAACTTTTATTTGTTTATGATACACTTACTAAATTGACCTTCTTCTGGCCGGGAGGGAATGCAGATTTATGCAGTTTGGTGGAATACTAGCAAATAATTACAGGTCCTGTCGAGCTGGAATGTCTAGACACTGACTAGACTTGTCAAGGCAAATGCATACTTGTTGGCATTAATGTTTTGCTACTGTGACGTAACATTCAGGAAATACACTTATAGTAGGTGATGGCAAAGACCTCTTGGATTATTTGAAGCCTAACTCTGCTTTAGTAGGATTTTAAGTTGTTATACCGCAGCATTGCTTTTTGATAATCATCTTGTCAGACAGAGAAAACGCAGACTGCAGCAGAGCGTGGAGGAGCGCCAAAAGCAGAAAAAAACAGATCTGTAAAATCAAATAAATAACCCAACCATTTCTAAAAACTGTAAGCCCTAAATACACAAGGTCTGATTACTGAATCAACTAATCTTGGCTAGCCTATAATCGTAACATACTCAACAATAAAATTGATCTCATGCTTATGTCATATTGATGCTGACTTTGAATCTGTATCTGCATATATATATATATATATATATATATATATATATATATATATATATATATATATATATATATATATATATATATATATATATATATATGTATATATATTAAAAGCATTTTTGGGCAAAAAGAATCAAGTTTGAATGCAGTTTTGTCCTTTATTGAGAGTATTTTGGAAGACACCGGTACATGAACATTCCTTGATTATGGTACATAAATCTTTTGCCATATTCAAAGGCTCTGTTCAGACCTGTTGTCACTTATAACCTAATACAGAAGTGTTGACCAGACTCATACTGAACCATCTTTATTGTTATACATGTTGCTGGGTCTCCTGTAAAAAAGTCAAATCCAAATTTTCCTAGAGTAAAATGCTTTGTTTATCATTTATGTCCATCATGTGGTTTTAGCTCTCTTGTCAGGCTGATACTTCCGTACCTGCCCTGTGTTGTGTCCAGAAACAGTTAGAGTGCATTAAACAGCCAGGCATGAGATTGGGTTCACAGGGATGATTACAACAGACCCTTGTTTTCCTTAGGCCCCGTGTTTCTGCTGACCCTGGGGGTCAGAGGTCTCCACTAGCCCACAGCGATGTGGAGACACCTCATTACTTTTTCCCCTACTGCCTGATCACCAGATGAGGTTGTCGTGGCAACTGCAAGACAAAAAGCTTATCTTGATGCAGGGAAAATTGCACCAAAGCACAGAACCCCAGGGTGTGCATATTTGTGAGTGTTGAGCTGTGTGCACACGTGGCATATGGTGTCCACAGCATGTGGTCGGGCTGACAGGAAGGTTCCTCTCACACCCACCCCCACAGTGATGGAGGTTTCCCAAATAAAGGGGATAAAGTGATGGAGCACAAGGTGATGTCCAGGCCTCAGGCTAAATCTATCGCCACAAAGGCCAAATGTAATCTGTTAACATAATTTTCTCTATCATGGAGAACTGTCACTGATCTATTTCAGTTCTCAAAACAGAGTCTAAACCTTGTCTGTATGTCTGCTCCAGGGCCGCTGACACTCTTGATGGGGCCCTGGTCAAACCTTATGGCCAGATGCCCCCAATATAATTTTGTCTGCCATCCATTTTAAGGTAATTAGGATAATTTCATTGCACTGTCTGCCATTATATAAAAGATCCTGGAAATAGAATATAGTCAATTTAGTCAATTGCAGATAGCTCAACTACTATTGTAAGTACCAAATGTACAGTAATGAATGTTAAGTGCCAGTCAGGTTTAAAAGCTACAATCACATTACTCTGAAACAGTTCAATATGGTCAGTGGAAAGAATCAGATCCAATGTAATGTACAAAGAATCTTCCAGAAGTACCTCTAAATAAATAAATCCTGGTTAGATGTACTATGTAGATTGTTGAAAAATAGGTTTGTGAATATACTGCAATAACACCACAAATGTCAAGATCAAACAGCTATGAGGAAACTGGTGATTTTTGTAAAAAATGTAATGGCAACGCAGTGACAGACCGTTGGATGTTATCACTGACACATTTTTAATGCCCAATATGATTTGTAACCTTGCTGATGTGTGGACAGACATTGTTAAATAGACAATTACAGACAGGGTAAAGAGAAACTAAAAGACTAATACTTTTAGGGAGTGCATTTCTCTGTTGCCTTTGTCTGTCTGCATCTTGTCTGTTGGTGTTTGGCAGCTCTTTTATTGTGCTGATTGTTGCTGTGGACAGTTTAAGGAATCAATGTCCATTTACAAGTCTGCAATCAGCCATCACCTATAGAGACACAAAGCACACACTCTCAGTTTGATGTAGATCTAGATGTGAGTCAGACAGAAGGATGGCTGTTCCTATAATGGCTATTGACTGTGGCTTCCATTTTTACAGCGATAAAAACCCGCCTACCGGAATAGCTTGAACGGACAAAGCAATAGATCCAACAATGTTACAGTGGACCGTTTATTAAAGCCCAATCAGTCAATCAGTCACACTGAAGCCCAGCTGGCACCAGGAGGAACTGAGTCACTCTTTAATTAATATAGTATTTCCCTCAGCATCCCATACCCTCCCATTCTCCTCCCTAAATTTGTTTTTGTTCCTATTCAGATAAATGAAAATCGATAAATATCCAAAATAGACACAGCAAAGCAATCAGACAGGGGTGTGTCTTATACAAGTACAGAGATCAGCTGCAAATAAAACAGGCAGGAAACTATGACTGGGCACCATTTTGGATGATGCAAGGGACATGATGCATGTAAATGACTCAACAAGTTGTATGGGATGAAAAGCTTAAGGGATCACTTTAAATTACTTTTTATGACACAAAACCTCTGTACAGCCTTTATTGTCCTTGTTTCAAAACAGTCATGTGAAATGTGGGTAAAACACAAGACCGCATGTGCAAGGGTGTAGTGTGCATGCTGCATAACATAAAAATAAACCCAGAACTCCCACTTTTTCCTTATTTCCTTTTGATGTATGATATGTGCATTATCATAAAGAAGAAAGAAGATTCACACACTAGTATGATAAAATGACTTGCTAAGATTAAATCCCAAGATGTCAAGTAGTTAAAACTAGGGCTGAGCAATTTATTTTTCAAACCAATATTGTGATTATTTATGCGGTTATTTTCTTCCTGCTTTATTACATATCGACAATCAGTGAATATAATCAACAGCTAGCTTAACAAATTCATGTTTCTAGTGGCCAGGCCTGTGTTATATTCTTCTATGTTAAGAAAAAGATGAATTAATATGAATGACACATTTTTATTTAACCTTTTAATTCACACTGGATTTGGCTCCTGGGCCTAGGAGTTAAACTGTAACGCTCTTTGTTCTGTCTCTCGTGGCCCACTATATTTTTCTCTGAGAGTGATTAGCTTTAAATGGCCAATGCAACCTTTTGGTGCCTTGACAGTTTCTTAGTTTGTTCTGCTTTGGCACCAGTCATCGAGAGAAAGCTGCATTTCCTTTTTAGTACAGAGAAAAAACAAAGTACATGTATCAGACAAATTGAGTCTCAAAGAGGGGCCTAAATATGGATGTCGTCCATGGGCCCCCACCAGGCAAATTTGGCTGCTTAGATCACTTTTATTTAGCCAACTATTGTCTACATCCCCTGTCCTCTTTCAGGGACGTAGTGTGGAGTTTGCTCTTCAAATTAGTGCAACAACATGATCGTACTCTTCAGCCCTGACTAGACCTCTCTGCCATTTGTAATGTTACGATTATTTGCTTTTAGCCCTAGTTCAAACTGTTTAACTAGAAGGCAGCCTTTGTGTTTTTCCAGTAATGTTTAGCTCAAAGAAATATAAGTATAGCATCTATCTAGAGTGTGGTGTAAAACTATAAATAACAAACTCCAGATGGAACAGAGAGAAGTTCTGTAAAGCTGTCATTTCCCGTATGAAAGATAGTTTTTAATATATCACCATGGTGACTGTGACATGTAAAAACTTAAATCCAATACCATCCAATAATTTCCAATTAGAGAACTACAATATCACTAAGAAATACTGACATGACTTTTGAAACAAACATGCATATGTCTCCCAGTGCCAAAATCCACCACCTCTGTTTCAAATAACACAAATTTTATTTCTTTTATTATTTGCATCTCTTTTGTGAGCTTTTAAACCGGCTGTCCACTCCAATGTCCACTGTTGTCAAACCTACAAAATCTTCAGGTGAAGCCCACCACATGTAATCCCTATTATTTCCTCACAGCTTCATGTTGAACTGAAGGAAGCAAAAAGAAGTGGAGTATTGTTTGTCTTAAACTAGACATGTTGGCTACAACCAGAACTCAGAACACCAGTTGGGATGAATAAATATTTTATCATCACCAATCCAGCCACAGTGTTTTGACTCAGCAGGAAGAACAGAGAGACATGCAGCAGCTGCATATCTTTGCTTCTAAATTGAATATATTCACTTTGGACCTCTAATCCAAGATTCACCAAATCACTGCACGCTTATCTCAAAGGCCATCGGCAAAGTCAATAGCTTTAGCAGATAGAAATCTTCCATTAACCTTTAATTTCTTTGCAGCCTTTCACAATATTCAACAGAATGCAGACATTCAGTCTGTCCTTCAACAGAAAGGGAAATAAGAAAAAGAATGCAAGTCATTTCTTTTATTGATTTTAACTCTAGATGGTGTTATTGCTATAGTCAAAGAGGCACAGTCTGTAGTCCTTGAGCAGGGACTATAAATCATCCAGGGATTTCAACAACCTGGTGCATTGTACAATGTTTACAATCATACTGTGGAGTTAATGAGAAATCCCAATGAAAAATAGAAACAATTAAAACCAAATCGCCCGATATGTGGAATTAGGAATGTACACTATAATGACAACCTTGTAATGAACTGTGCATGTCTAAAGAGCAAACCCAGTTTAATGTGTGACAATGGAGCAGTGTGAACACAGCTCACATGATTTTACTGTAATCACTCCCCTCCAATCCCCCTCCCACAACAACATATACCAACTTGCCTGTTTTTATTATTAAAAAAAAAGTTCAAACAAACCAGTTCAACAGATGAAATTAATCTTCCCATCATAGGTGCAAAACCAAAAACAATCTCAGCCCTCTCAGGTGTCAGCTTTGTATTTCATGTGTGGATGTGGATATCAACATATTTTTGTCTGATAAATGTGATTACTCTACATTGTACACAGTGTTATCAGAAGCATTGTGCAGTAACAAAATATGTGTGGGTTACAACAGCCATACATACACGCACAGGCTGTAACTAAATTATCACAGGCTGCTCAGATGCAGCATGTTTTATTTACCAGCTTTATGAATCCGCAAAACTGCTGGGGGTCGCTGACTCTGTTCTAGTAAGACGATGAGAGCATGAAATGACTGATGGTATAAAATTTACAGTAATAGCGCAAAACACACCTGCAGATGTGATTTAGTGTAACCCATTTTAGGACTTTCCACTGGTAGGTCATGAAACATTCACCTGATTTCAAATGAATAATATATTCTGTGTTACTCACATTTACTCAACCGCTGCGTCAGTGCCTTGTCTCCATCATAGCGTATTGTCACAACCCAAGAAATGAAATGAATCCAATATTGTGCACAGTGGAAATATAATAACACTGCATGAGCTCAGAAAGTGTCTCTATGAGTGTTCTTTGACATGGCTTAACATGTTGTTGACATTTGTCAGATGAAAGATCCGCTTTCTAAATTAGAGTTGTTGTCTAGACAGAGGCGTTCTAGTTTGCAGTGCTTGTAATACTCATTATATACTGACCACATCTCCTGCTGGTTTCCCGCTGCTCCCTCCACTCTCATTTCTTCTATCATATCCTTGGTCTAGTGCTTCAGTCAGCCCACTGGCCAGTCCTTCCTCATGCCTCACTCTTGCATCAGTGACATTCATACTGCACATGGAGCAATGATTTGAGGAGAGCTGTATTGATGGACTCATGCAAGAGAATCCATCTAGGACTTCATGTTTTGCTTTGTGAGAGGCAAGAGAGGGGAGTTTATGTTTTATTTTAATTTATCTTTTATTGTCCCTTTATTATCCTTGTGGAGAAATTCATTGCCAGCAGCCACCCCCAGGGGGCACCCAAGTACCCCAGTCATTTGACCAACCAGTGACTATTGCATGTTTTGATGTTAGAGGGTAAAACCAAAGAAAACCCACCCAAGCACAGGGAGAACTTGCAACCTGCACACAGAATTATACATTACAGATATGTCCATTAGATATTATTTTATTGGCAGAACTTGTTTCTAACAAGCAACAAGATGAGTAATGATTAATATTCACTTAAGCAAAAAAAGGTTGTAACATAGTTGCAATGAATTCATGAATTATTATCCATTTGCTTTATAGCCAAACATACTTGCCTCAATGTAACATCTAATGCGGTAAATTCATTTTATGCTGGAAGTTTCCAAAATGTTACGCAAAATCCATTCATCTTTCTTTGCAATTGAAGCAGAGATAGCTAGACTTCTCAATCCCCAGACACTTTCTTTCTTTTTTGCATTCCCAGTTTACAACAGTTATGTGAAACTTTGTAGTAGTAGTTGATTGATTATTGTTTTTAGGCATAATAGGCAAACTCTAACAAACCACATAGGCAAGGCAGGCAGGGCAATTTTATTTATATAGCACAATTCATACACTGTGTAACTCAAAGTGCTTTACAGGAATAAAATACAATTTACAAGATTTAGATATAGATATAGACATAAACAAAAGATACCAAATGAAACCCTACAATATAGCAGGGTAGGGTGTAGTTGCATACACAATGAAAATTTGAAGGTTCACAGTTTGGCCTCTAGTCTGAACAGCCAAACCTCATAAATGACTCTATTGTAGCAACAGATTGGAGTAGTAGAGATCCAGTGTGACAAAACGCAGAGTTGAAGACATGGAGCAATGTTGTAATACAAAACAGTCGCAGAAAGCAGAATGACCTGAAAACAGAAGGAAGCCTGTAAGATTTAGCAGCTCTAGCATTCCACTCACTGCAACACAATTTGGATCCACATTTGGATGAAAAGCAGCTGCAGGAGAATATGTGAGTCTGCAAAACATATATTGTTTGCATGATACATTTTTTGTGTATCGAACTCAATATTTTTTGTTGTAAACAATTGCAGTCTGACATGTGGCATCAGTGAGACATCAAGTGCAAGGAACAAAAACAACCATGTGGCAACTTTTCATAACAAGAAATTTTTATCCCATTCTTGCAGGCAATGACAGAGTGGACACCGAAGGGTATGATGCTGCTTCGGGAAACTGAAAAAAGAGTTTTTATGATGTAGGACTAACATGACAAAGGAAAAAAAAAGATCAAAGCTGGTGAAAAACAGCAGCGGCACTTTTGTAACCCAGTTAGCAGTGCCATTAGCATCAGTCCTGCAACCTCTTCTTTGTAGTCTTCTCTGAGTGGATGGCACGGGTTTAGACAGGCATGTAGACATGAGGCGACATGTACCCAATTCTGATAACATGATCGGGTCAAGCCATGCACTCATAATATAAGAAACTTCACTAATGCGTAAAATGGAAATTCTTTATATAGATATATATAGATAGATATTCTAAAATAAATCAGTCTCTAGAGAGGCTTAACATCCCAGGGTCGTCCAACACAGAATCAAATGTAGCCTGCCTGTTTGACACCTGTCCCTGACTCTGATCCCTGGAGTATGGCTACATTATATAATCTGTCCTGTACTTTTGTCAACCGTCCCGTTGCACCCTGTTACCTGTCACACCCCATCCTGTCTGTTTCACTCTCTACTTTGTCAGATCCCTGTCTCTTCTCTTCTCCATCCAACAACACTCCAGCAGACATCTTGCATCATTTAGTGGAACCAAGGGTGGATACTGGAAACACTCAACACAGCCCATTAAGAGTCAAAAGAACTGACAGGTATTTGCCAGATTCTTCTCTCCTGTAATTACTCCTCCCTTCTCCGTTCCTTAACAATCATATGCATTATTTCCTTCAAGGACAGTGACAGAATAGTAGGAGTTAAGTGTATGACAGCCAATCAAATGTTAATCGCCGTTTCAGAGGAATGCCCCCCCTCTCTCTCAGTGCTTTTATGAAGCCATTCTTTTCTTCTCCTCCAAGGATGTGCTTTCAGACAGTCTTTGTTTTCTAATATTAACACTGTGTATCACCGCGGCAGCGGACACTGCGGTGCACGGCTGACAGGTTGAGTGGTTTTCAACATTCAAGGATGGGATGAGAAGATCTTTATGTGTGGACTGTTCCATACAAAACAGAAGATTCAATGCACTACATCAATGTAGACCTTTAACTATAGCTAGCTAAAGAAATATGGTACCATACTGTAGCTTTCCCAGAATTTGTTTGGAAAATTCTGGGAAAGCTACAGTATGGTACCATATTTCTTTAGCCTGGCCAGCCGCAACTAACTCTTTCCCTATTCTATAGGGAAGAAGTTACTCTGGTGCCCTGTTGCTTGCGTTCAATTTCAAGGGCGGGGTTTACGGGCGTAATGTTAACCGAAAAGAGAAACGCCTGACGTGACGCAAAAAAAAGGCGACACTACACAGCTGTTTGTCAACAAGGAAGCCACGGTGGCGCCGCTAGTTAACATGACCAGCAGTAGAGTGAACACCGAAGCAGTTTCATTGTTTTCATACTTTTACTGGTTATTCAAAACCAAGGCGAGAGCAGAAATAAAAGGCCTCCCGGTAGCAGTGTCCACCATGTTGAATGTTTTGGACTAGCCGCGAGAGCTGAGTTACTTGTGTACAACATGGCCAGGAAACCACACCCTGGTGGAGACAAACGGCTTGTGATTGGTCCATCCACAAAATTGCCGAGAGAAGGGATTCGCTGTGAGAAAGGGATCAGACCTTCCTGCTTTTGAAAAAAAGAAAACAATTTGGTATACCTGGCTAATAGGTTAGCTAAAGAAAACTTTTGGATTAAAATGCAAATTTCAGAGTTGATTTAGCTTTTAACTTAACTTGTACCTTTATTATCCTTGTCGGGCACACAACATGTTTTTGATGTTGGTGGGGGAAACCAGAGTACCAAGAGGAAACCTACCCAAGCACGGAGAAAACTTGCAAACTCTACTCAGAAAGGTCCGCCCAACCCGTGAGTCAAACTCACATAGTCAACCCGTGAGTCAAATCTTGACCCGTGAGTCAAATCTTCTTGCTGGGAGGCTAACTACTGTGCTACCATTTTAAACTCAGAATTGAAAATTATATGCTTGTCTTTGTAAAGTACAACATAACTGAATGCAATTCTTGGATGCAAAAGAAGGATTATAAAATACAACATTATAACTGTAAGAATTAAAACTATAAAAATAAGTAAATTAAGATTTTTAATTGTACAACATATACAACAACTCCCTAGAACTGCACATAAACGACATATTGCACTCATAAGTGGAAAAGAGAAATAATATCTACAATGTTCCAATTCATATCTTTAATGACTATATCACCCAGAATGAGACAAATAAATCAGATCTGAACATGTTGGATACAGAGAAATGAGAAAATCGAGACCTATTGTACAAAGCAGTAATGCAAATGATGTAGCTGTAGTGAGGTGTGTTTTGCCTTTAGTGGTGTGTTAGGAGTGAATGTGAATCCCCCAAGGTTGACTTCTGTGAAAAGGATGATTCAGAGTTTACAGCGTCACAGCGCAGACATGGGTATGACTATTTCCTTTTCCTTTTTATTCACAAGCCCGTATGGTACCTAACTAAAGTCAGATTCTCAGAATTGCTAGCATTGATAGATGGGTCAAAGTGCTGAATCCCATGAGTACACTGTTAGACAAAATCCACTACACAGCACCTGGGTCGGCCCACTATGATAATGATATGATAATTAGGAGTAAAACAGAACATGGGCCTGAATGCATAATCACTGAGGAGTCCCAGGCTCTTTGATCTGATGTATGCTAATGAGAAACATGTGAAGTATGGAAATTTGATAGCATTTATTTTTTTATTTGGCGGGGACCCCCCCCCTCAATCAACTGACAAAACCCCACCCCTTTCACCTTTCTTTATTGCATGCCTCAGCATTGGCAGCGTGTCAAGACCATTGAGAGCCCAAACTCCACTTGTGTTTTACAGAAAGCACTGTAAAAAAAAAAAAGGATATGAAAAAATTACTGACATGACCCAACTTGTCTTTTTTAATTATACTGTGGGTGGCAGCAATTCTCTCCAGCCAAATTACTTCTATCATTCAAAAACCTAATCAATATGTAAATGTAAAAGTTTACCTGCTCCATCCAATTATAATGTAGTTTGAGAGAATTTAATAAATGCTTGAATTAAAATCAATCCAAATGTTAGTGTCCTTTAGTACAAAATGGAGACTTGTTCCATTGCACAGAGCTGGAACACACTGGAGGGGGCAGTGGGTGTAAAAGTACGCAGGTGCAGAGGCACACGCACCAATGAGCTACTTACCATTTGAAATAAATGGTCATCATCTGGGGATTAGGTTCATCCTTGTGTCCAAATCTTTAGAACATACATGTTGATAACATCCAGGTCAGGATTTGAATTTGAGTTAAATATAGTAAAAATTTGTGGACTATGGCCTTTTAAAACCTAATTTAATTGAAAATTCATATTGCATATATTGTTCTCAACGCTGACCTTTAATCAGTTTCACTGTGATCTTGTTACTTTTTTCCTAAAGGATGACAGACTAGAACTAATGCAGAAGTGCTTTACTCTAAAGTTAACATTGGCACCTTATGAGGAGCCAGGGGAGGATGTTCTCCTAAAATAGTTCAACAATCACAAGACATTTTTGCTGTGTCAGCGCCAGCCCTTTGCCAAATAAGGAGTGAATCAGCTGTATTGCAAAAGGCAACATGAAGTCTATTATATAAGAAGTGTCCTGAGCATGACTGCAGCAAAGGAGAGGTCATCTTAATTTGGAGATGACAGGTTATTATTTGGCTCACCAGGAGAGGGCAAACCCAGTCATATCCAACCATGTGTATGTTCGAGCTATTTCTGTCTGTGCCCATTGTAGCTCACATGTGCTTACATAAGCTCAAAGAGATGAAGCACACTCTGTGAACACAGCGCTGTGTGTGGCTGTAGGTGTGTGTCAGACTGACCTCGCACTGTGACATTCAAACAGAGCACTAGACACCCACATTATGAACCTTTCTGTGTCATCCGCTCTGACTCCGCTGCACCCAGTCTAGGCCTCTCTGTCACACATGCACATGCTCTCTGTGTTATATTACATGAGAAATTAAGGATAGTTTTCATGCATCATGTGTAAGGGCTCATTGTGCAGATGAAGTGTGACTATGGACTATGCATTAATTAACACGTATAGCAGGCATGTCCACACTATGCTATCAATCAGCATGCAAATGAGCCCACCAACAACTCACTGGCAGCACAAATCTGGCAACTTTAGCCAGTGTTCCTCACGCACAAACACCCAAGCAAACACCCACAGCAACTAACATGCGTATACAAAACAAGTCATGCACAAATAACCCACTATGTGGGTAGGTGCCTCCATAAAGAATAGAATCATAATATATATATATGTCTATGTGGCTGAATATAATAATATTGTGACAATACAAAGTTCATCTTACATAGTAACTAAATTCAAACTAAACTCACTGACTGACGACTCACTTATGAGTCCATAATTACATTTGCTGCATTTGATAAGCACTGCCCAGTTATATTATCTTCTTGGGTTAGCAATATTAGCTATATTTAAACAGCAGGACACCATTCTCATAGTTACTATATTCTTACTTTAAAATTGCTGTATTTAGCCATTTATACGGGCAAATTTGGCCAAATTTGCAATAATTAGATTGTGGATAGGCTTCTCATTTTCACAGCCCCAGTGTTTTCACACCTCCAAGTTTTTGAATTGGAACAAGGAGGTTGTTTTGTTGCGGCTGCCACTTTGCTCTTGTACATGTATACTCTAAAGACGGCATCCTCTCTGAAAACAATGACATCATAGGCACAACATGCATCCGCAAGTCGCAAAAGAAAACTCACCCTCTTCTCGTCAGGCACATGTACTACATCGTCTGGCTGTTTTGGGCTCTGTGTGAACACAGATAGGATTGTAACGTCATCTCAACGCCAATTGACGACTGCATGACTGTTGCATTTTTATGAGCAGAGTTGTCATGTAAACAGGGGTGGCCTGTTATATTCCATTGTACCACTAGATGTAGTCAGGAGTTACCACAGAACTAAGCCCCAGTCATCCAAATGGGAAGGTTACTTTGTCAGAGGGCCTATTAGAACGTCTTGGATTTAGTGTGAAAGGACTGGTATTCCCGAACACTGACAAGAAAAATTCCAATTCTTCTTCCACCTCACACGTGTGTGAGTTGTTACACCTTCATCCCCCATAGGAGGTAGTGGACGTGTGACAGAAGCAAGACAGCTCAACATATTAGGGAGTGCTTGGCGATTATAATGCATTGTGTGTGAGCAAAGTGACACGGCGGAAAATGTTCGGTTTGCAGCAATTATTTTGTTTGTAAAGATGTGTGTCTGTTATAAGGTAGAAGACACTGGTGAGTTTTTAAAGAATGGATGGACATGGTAGCTGACCGTAGTTGACCATATAAATTCGGTAAGAAAAGGGGCTTAATTAGGATGTAGCCTTATTCTGCTTTGATATCTCTACCCCAGTATCTGAATTGACGCACTCATGGAGAACAAAGGCCCAGTGTATTTTTCCAAGTTTAAAGATATTTGGGCAAATACACCCAGCATACAAAACAAGTGAAATGGTCCAGAAAGTGTCCATGTTGCTGGCGGCCAAAGTGAATAGCAGCAGGTGGTGCATTATTTTGAAGGTGGTGAGTTCAAAAGCACAGAGGGAGAGTGAGCTTCACAGTGGAGGCTGCCGTTCCTCTGTAGAAGCACACGGCTTGCTTTAATGTTGTCACATCAGATGCAACCGGCTGTCCCTATGTGGTCTGTTTGCTCTCATTTTTGTGACATTTACAACACTTTCCTTTTTCTGCTAGGGTTCGCATAAATGTTAAGGCATTAAAGGAGTTATCCATGCCTGGATTTTCCAGCAATAGTACAAAATTCAGTACACAAATTATGTGTTATGGTATGTACCATCAAACTATAGGCACCTGTTTCAATGCAAATTTATTTTTGTTTTTTTCTTCTTTATTGCAGTTTAGATCTAGATATATTCTGGCTCTGTCTTCTGATAACAGTGATAAGATTATGTCATTTAAAGTATATGGCTAGCCCCTGGTGCGGTTAAAAGTCAGGGGTTCAACTGCCCACAAGAGCGATGTGTTCACTTCTCTGCTGACAGTTATGATCAAGGTGCCCTTGTGATAAAACATCAAAGTGTCATTCTGTGGCTAACAGGAGGAGTGATGATCTCACAGATGTTGAAATGAACGTGAAGTGCGCTGTTGGAAACTGTCTGCTTGCTCATTGGATATTTCATTGTAACTCTGGAGAGACTGTCTTTGCTTTCGAAGCCTAATTTGCACAACCACAACAGAGAAGTGCTGCTTGTTACAATTAGCACAGCTCGCCTTACTTTGAGCGCGTGAGAGCTGACAGGAGGATAAACCAGGTAATGAAGGTTTGCTTTGATTAACATAGATTAGCCTAGTTTTCTGCAGCCCAAGGGAAGCAAATGCATAGATGCACCACACCAAGTTGGGTTAGGATTACTCGCTGTTATTTAAAAACAAAGCTTGGTGATGTTCAGCCAAAACATGGGATACTTTAAAGAGAGATTATTCACCACATGACTATCTAATCCATGTCAATCCTGCTATTCCTGTAAGGGATGCAGATTGAAGTAAAGTAGTATGTGTGACTACTGTATGTCTAATTTAAGATCCTCAACCTTTAGCTCTTGCATAAAGATAACTCTAGGTCTTAAACACTCACAATATAGGCACTAGGCTGCTTTAATGGACATCTTTGTT
This sequence comes from Perccottus glenii, assembly GCA_024416835.2. NCBI lineage: Eukaryota > Metazoa > Chordata > Actinopteri > Gobiiformes > Odontobutidae > Perccottus > Perccottus glenii. Next base: position 15,631,882 of record CM044562.2, on the reverse strand, counting down.
TGACTTACCAACAGAAGGATTTACAGACTTTATAGAATGACACCCTATATCTTGAGACATCAAGGCAAGGAAGGGTAAGGTTTAGATCAGGATGTGGAAACACCTATACCGTTAAAAAAAGTAGTTCAACTCGGTTCTGATCTGGCATTAGGCGGCAGTATTCTGTGGACAGCTCATTTCTACACTCTAAGAAATTGCTGTTAAAAAACGGCCAAATTCTGACAGTAGCTACTGTTTCCTATTTAAAAACAGAAATGACTGTTAAAAAACTGTGAAATCCTGACAGTAGCTACTGTTTCCAATAAAAACAGTAACATACTGAAAATGGAAATGCATTCTGGGAAACATCATGGGCTTTTAGACATTTTTCCAAAAAATACTGTAAGTACTGTAAATTGTGTTCTTTTTGTGTTGCATTGTGGGAGTAAAATTTGAATCACCAGTTCATAGGCGGGAAAATTACAGTAACTACTGTATAGCCTTACTTCTTCAGTACTAACGTTACTTCAAAGAAGACACATGCAAAGTTCTGGCATCATTTTATGTTTTCAAGGATTATCGTTTAAATTCAACGCATTTGATAAATCATACGGTAAGTTAAATTACATTTTATTTTTTGGGTGATGTTTGCTTAGTAATTGAACAGTTGGCTTTAGCAATTAGCTTGTGCAATTTGGTAGAAATAGCATTATTCAACAAGTAATTTTACTTTTATATTTAAAACATTTGAAAATAAATACATATATTTAAAACATTTGTTAAGTTAGTCTATGGCATAAGAGTTTAAGATTTAGAGATTTAGAAGTTTGTCCACTTTCCCGCCTATTTTAGTGTTAGTGTAAGGTTATTTATTACCTATTTTAAGCATCTTGGTGGATAATTGTTAAGAAGAGGTAAATTGACATAGGGTTTTCATATTAATAAGCCAAATGCGGGTCAAATAGTTATAAAATTTATTATTTCAAGAATGGCGATACACACAGTCCCTTCCACTAACAGCTTTGGTGGTGGACTTTACGTTAGTGTTTTTAATAGCTACTGACAACTACAGAGCAGAGTGAGGGCAACTTCTTTTAGCGGTTTCTCTCTGTGCCTATAAGCAGAGAAACTCCTGAATCGGAGACCAATTCGCGCAACAAGCCATTAGCCGCAGTAGTGTGTACTGTATAGCTAATATAAAAGGTATTACATCTAAGGGTGTGACCATTGGGTGTGACACTGGCGCTCAAACTGCCTCCCTCCAAACTACAAACGCGGGATCGTCTCAAATTGCTTGTGATCAAACGTAACGTTACAGTAAAAAAAAACATGTCGGGCTAATGTACTCGACATTCACATTTGATGTTGGTGTGAGAAAACCAAAATCTGAATACTGCTGTTTCTCGATTCATATTAAGCAAGTAGACTGATATTCAAAAGCTGATACGACAGGACATTTAATATTGTCATTTGCAGCAACCGTTAGCCTTCTGGCTACACCGAAAGCGAACGTAAACTGTCCGTGTGGCGAAACCTTCAAACCGGGGGCCGCTGCTGGCTGCTCTGTCTGTCCGGAAAGACTTGAGAGCACCCTGCGGGTTTCCTCGCGCCGGCAGTTCACGTTCGTTCTAGGTGTAGCCAGAAGGCTAACGGTTGCCACTAGTCACAATATTAAATAATAAAAAAAAATTCCGTTCGTATTTCATTTTCCATTTTGTTATATTAACTTAATAAGAAATAATGACGAACTAACATTTATATAGCGTTTCATAAAAAAAAGACGAAGAAAAAAAAACTTTATCCCGAGTGTGGGTCTTATTTTCCGCTACTGTTGAGCATTGCTTGCTAACGTTAAGTGAATTTAGCTTGTGAATTTAAATTATCAATTGTCTTAAGAGTCTTGTACTGCTTTCCCACTTTAGCCAAGTACCCTTGTTACTGTTCCTATTATTAAAATCGTCCTATTTGAACTGGGCTTGTGTCAATACAGGTAGGCAGTTAAAATGTTAAGTAAATATTATTCTGTATTTATTTTTGTAGGAAGAACAGGCTCCAGAAGCATATCGCAAGACGTTCTGCAGACTGAAGAAGTAAGTAATTTTGACAGATATAGCCTACAGAGACATAAAATGATTTTGTATTATGTTGATAAACATAGATCGAGAAAAATAAAAATGAAATAAGAACTGAATGTTTAGTTAATAAGACCCCAAAATAATACTGTTGTGTTAAGCAAGAAAGCTTAATTGATTACTATCCTTTGCCTGAATACACTGTTGATGGCAAGGCATTACTAACTCTCCACCATTCTTTTCTGTCCTTGTAGACAATGTCTTCTTTAGAAGAAGTCAGGGCTATTATTCTCAAAGCGTTGCCCAGTGTTTCTGAAGAAATAGTGTCACAAATCATAGCAAGACTACAAAGTTTAGGTTTAGAAACCAGAGAAGACATCAGATACGTTCAAAAAGAAGACTTGGCTGACCTCTTGCCAGTTATCCAGCTTCGTAAACTTTTGGATGATTTTAAATTAGGTATTTATTACTATTACTATTATATTTACTTAGGTATATTACTAAATGTTATATTACATGCTTTTTACATTACATGTGTACTGTACTGTTATTTTGCACTGTTTATAGAAGTACTATGAAATTAATGTTTGTTTAAGTTTTCAGTTTTTTAAAAACCAATGCCATATTGTTTGTCTTTTGTTTTAGAAACAGAGATGGTTACATTAGCTCTGACACCAATTGAAAATATCTCACCACCAACTAGCCCATTGCCCTCAGGCACATCAGACTTGGGTCAAAATAGTGTCTTTTCACACCTGACTTCTCAATCGTGGCTGGAAAATTTTGAAATGCCACTGAGCCAAATGCCTCAACAAATTCGTTCTGCAATCATCAATGGAAAAAGGCCAAACCCTGCAGATCGACGACAGTTTGTTAGAATAGTCGTGGATGAAATGAGGAAACATGCGGCAAACCCTACACGTTCCCAATGTCTCACAGTCTGCCAAAATATTGTGAGAAAATACCCCCAGTCTTTTGCAGATGTTTTCACTGATGGTACACAAATGGGTGGTGGATACAATTCACTTCTTGTTCAGGTGAAAACACGGATTGAAAATTTGAACCGAGACAGCACCTGTTCACGCCACCGAACCCCAAGATGCTCTACATCCAATGGTGGGGGTCAAAAGAGGGGGTCTACAGATCAGTATGGATGTACCCAATTTAATCCAGAACTCCCACAGGGAGAAACTGTTGAAAGTTTGGAGGAAAAGCGACAAAGACTGGAGGATATCTATAGACAAGAGGGTACAAGTGGAGCTCTAAGAGCTGAAGTTTACATTCTCATGGAGACTACATTCTGTTTGCTCCGTCGCCACATAAATGCCACTCCAACTCCTGCTATTGAGGATGTAAGATCCAAATGGCCTTTTCTTTTTAGTCAGCGATTTTTCTACGCTCATTTTGAGTTACTTACTGACCTTAAAATACTACACCTCTTGGAGCTTTCCATGACTAAATGTGGGAGAACCATAATTGAATATTTCCGAAGAAAACCTACTAACAAAGACGTGCAGACTGCCCTTTTTGAAAATGAGGAAGCTGATTTGGCCCTATATGTTGTCCAGTTGATAATGGCCCACTTCAAAGAATCCAGGGATGGTCTCATCCTTGTTGTTGAGGTAAGTGTTTTTCCTTGTTTTTATTTATTTTTCTCATCTTCTGCTTTTCTGGGGCCTGGTCACAGGGAGAGGAACCCGTAGTAGAGCTCTGCTTGTCTTCATCAAGAGGACGAGAGGAGCTCTACTCATCCTCTCAGTTAGAGCAGACTAGAGCCCAGCTCCACTTCATAAAGAGGAACCCGGGAGGAGCTCAGACAGGGGCTCTACTCTAAGCTCCTCCCGGCTTCCTCTTTATCAAGTGGAGCAAGCTCTACTCGTCTCTGAGATAATCTTACATGGCTAACAAACCAATTTGTACCTCCCCTTTAGACATCTGCTACAGTGGCTGATCTGGAGAGAACCCTCAGCTTGCCCCCTAATCCTCGTGTCATAGTGCTTTGTATGTATCTATTCAAATCTCATTATCTGAATTTATCCACGTCTTTATTCATGTTCTGTAGTATGCTTTAATACATTTATTTTAATTTATTCTTTAGGTGGAACAGAGCTTGCATCTGGACGATGGATGATCAGCATGGAGGGCGTGTCATCTGCGAGGGCATCCAGCCAACATTTATCACAGGGCTTGCTACTCTTTTTTCATTGTACTACATATTTAACTTACAGTACCAAGAGGAGGCCGCCTGTACTCTGGAATTCATTCAAAGGTATGTTGTGTTGGCAACCTCAAAGGCATTTTAAGGGACACACTTTGCTGTGATAATTTACGTCAATCCAGTGTGTTTTAATTTGAGCTATAGCTTCTGCACACCTTTCTTTTGTTTACTCAAAGTTTTAGGCAAGGTGTAACCATTGTATTTTTTTTATATTAGAGCACTCCAAGGTGTTCAAATGAATTTCATTGTTTGTTAGAACATCTGTATTCTCTGTCAGCAAATTATATTTTTTGTCTTCATATTACCGGACTATATAACAACACTGAAATTTAAGCAATTGTGTTTTTCAGACGCTTTGTTGGCATCAACCCGGAACGTGGAACAAAGGCCACTATAGGTAAGGTTATTTCCAAGAGGACAGGAAAAGTTGTGCAGAAGAAGGCTTTGACAATCAACCCCATGTTTCTACTCTCCTAAAGAACCTTATCGATTTTGAATGGAACTTTATAGGTCAGTGATAGCTCAACACAGATACAACTGTTTGAAAGTTTATTTTACAATTTTCAATTGTTGGCAATTGTAGACATTGTTCATTTGAATTGCTATTGTTATAGTTCTGTATCTAAGTGGATCAGTTTTGAATAGAGTACTGTTGCAAGTGTTTTAGGGCTGGGGTTGATGGCATAATCAAGCATCAAAAATGAGACCGTATCATATTGAGTAATATAATTTTAGTAATATTCTATTTTTCCTTTGATGTCTCTTTATGTGTTGAACCCTTATTACGTTTACATAAATATGCTTGTTCTGTTCAGTTTATTTTAATTTAAAAAATGTTTGTTTATGTGTATTTAGAATGTCTAGAATTTGTGTGCAGGAGAACTCTGAAACCTTAATGTATGAAGAAACCCTAAATTGGATCAATATGAATGTATAAATAAATATGAGTTTAAGCTAAAAACTAACTCTACTTTATTGAATTTTTCCTGTTTTATAGATTCTTTAAGGGGACATACACAAAGTGTTTAGATGTATGGTCCAAGCCACAGATTTTATTTGCATACAACACAATTTGGCCTATTGTTTTTTTAATTTTATATTCCAGCTTCTAATTGGGTCTACTGCCAGTAGAACATACCACAACTGTAAACTAACAGTAAAGTACTGACTGCAAAACATGGTGTAACTGTAAAATAACAGTAACATACTGACTGCATAACACGATATAACTGTAAAATAACAGTAATGTACTGACTGCGAAACACGGTATAACTGTAAAATAACAGTAAACTACTGATTGCAAAACACGGTATAACTGTAAAATAACAGTAAACTACTGACCATATTCTACAGTAATACTGTAAAAAAAACAGTAAATCGATGTGAATATAGCAGTTGTATACTGTAATCAAGAAAAACAGTAACTTGCTGTTAAGATTATAACATTAGCAGTACTGTAAATAAACAGTACCTTGCTGGCAACTCTGCTGCCAGTAATTTACTGTTAATTTACGATAAAATCTTTAACAGTGTAGCATTAACATTAATCACTTCTGCTTCTGTCACACAAGAAGCAATTTCTAATAATTCAATCTCTTTTCTGATGAGTTAATCATTTCAGAAAATGTTCCCAGCTTTCCTAATACACACACTCTCTGCCTCTGTATATGTGAGAGAGACTTACAGAATCCTGGACCCAAAAAATGGGCAAGCAGCCAACCACAAAGAGCAAGCTCATATAAAATTCTTTTGCATTTAAATGTAATGTATTACACAGAGGTATAAAAATGTGCTGTCGGATTTATTGTACTAAATAAGCTTATAAACATGGGTAAGAAGGGCCAAAGCAACACAGAGCAGCTCGGGCTCTGCATTGTGCACACACATGAGAAAGAAAAGGAGGACAATGAGAGATGAAGGGAAAAAATGGCAAAGCTGCTGGAGATTAGTCCCACTCAAGTGATCTCTCAAAGCTGCCACAAAAAAGTGAATATAGCGATGAAACGATGAAAATGTTGAATGATTTAATATCCATTGGAGCTAACCTTGACCTAATCCCTTAGGTAATACATAAATGGGCTTTTTAATACGACAGATTAGTTACTAATACTAATAAAGACTAAGTTAAGACTAAAACCAGCACATGGAAAAGGTTAGTTCAAAGCAGACTATATTCTGTGGAGCAGTTCTATCTGGTGATAGAATCTCGAAAAATGTGTGTAATAAAAAAAAAAAAGTTTTCCCTTATAATTATGATTTATTTCAATTCTGAAAATGAAACTGTGCATGTTGATGGGGACAAGATTGCTTAAAATTTACTTTTGCCACACACAATTCCCTTAATGCACCTTTGCCTCTTAATTTCTCCATCTCTGCCTTAAGCACACAAAAAGCTGAGCGAGTAGGTACATCAGCAGTTTTCTAAATTTGGCACGATCGCAACTGTGCACTTTAAAATAAGCCACCTTCCCACTTCCTTCCACTTCTATGCAGAAACCAGAGCCTAGGCATCAAGGCAGATATAAATTTAACACCGTTGTAATCTCCAATCATCACACAGGTGGATAAGGCTGTCACAGAAGCACAAGTGTAGAAATATGACACTTGGATATTCCTTGATTAAATGGGCATGGGGAAATGCAAGGCAGGAGCGAGGCCCACACAAGGCATACAAGCCTGTCTGTGAGGATTGTTCCAAGCATGCATCATTACTGAGAGCAGGTGTTTTAGCCTCTCGCTGCTGCTCTGCTAATTCACAGTCATCGCTTTCTTGTGGCCTCCAGGTGAAGCTTTCACGGCCTCAGCCAAAGCAACAACCACAGCTATTCGTCCTTTTAGCCATTTCCAATATTTAAAGCTGCACTTGTGTGATTTATTTATGAACACAGCTAAGTGTTGGGGTTTGGAATGTAGAAAAAGACTAAGAAAAAAAGCCTAAATGTTTGATGAGGGTTGTTTTTTCTTAAGTCAGATAGTATTGTACAACAAACCACTAACATAATACAAGGACACCAAATAATGTAATTCCAGATTATATTCTAATGCTGGAGATACATATATGTCTAATAAAAATACTGGTATCTAAATGATTTGTTCAACGCCAGTCTGTAACACAAACAAGGGTGGCAGAGTTTTGGCGCATGTCAGATTAGTGCTGAGGTAAAAAAAGAAAACATATGAGTCTAAAAGCTTTTCCAAGTGAGCGGTGTCCCAGCTATGATTTAGATGGGAAGGCGGGCCACATCCAGCTTGGTGCCGTGGGATTATGTAAGACTCACTGACCAGTCGGGGGAAGCATATTAAGCTGCTCTCCCCATGAACCCAAGTTAACTGGGTTTAAATTCAACAGCTTAGGCTTAGCCATGTAGGGATTCTCTGGCTGAAAGTGCAGTCTGAGAGATGAGCAATGTATCCTGCTCCGTGTATGTTGGGTGAACAGCAGGTGAGAGGGTGAGGGAATGGCTGTGAATGTAACGCACGGTGGGATAAAGGTGTAAGGTGTACGGGTCCATGAGGTGTTCCAAAAGCCAGTGTTACATTACTTTTTGCACCTCTGACTGTGCTGAGCGTGATTTCAGACTAACCTCCGACTGTATTGTGCAATAATCTCTAGGTGGTTCGAAAAGGAACACTGCTGACAACTGTATGCACACAATGAACAATTTTACCACATGACTTTGCTGGCATTTGCATTTATGCATATGTGACAGAGGTAAATGAACTGTCATTCATGTGAGAGGCTTACACTGCAAATTTCAAGGTTGGGTTTTGGCATCACAGACACAACTATTAACACAGGTTGAGGTTTAACCACAGTTGTCAGAGCAATAATGGAAAGAAAAACACTTTACTTTGGATAAGTTCCATTAACTTTAAAATAAGTCTTCCTTACTCTGTTTTCAATTTTAACCAAAGTGTTTCATTCCCAGAATCTACAGCAATCCCAAAGCAGTCCTCGTCCTCTGATTGCAGAATCCCAGAAGCAATTTAGTCGGATAAAAACATAATTATGCAACCCACCTCACCCCATCATGGGAGACAGAACTCGGGCCATGAAATGTTTAAAACTTGAAATGAAACTCATCCATTTTGTGGCAAAGTCGAGCCGGCCTGGTCATTAAGACTGATGAATTCCGCTGGAACATCTCCAACTATCAAAAGTCATTAAAGAGAGTCATGGGCAAGTGTAATCGTGATCCTCCCACTTCCACAAGAAGGCAAGACATATCCAGAGAGGCACTAGCAGAGAGTGGGTTTTTTTCTTTTATTCATTCAGGACTTTTGAACAAGTCGTGTAGGCTGCAGGGGTGTTTGAGTCGTCACCAAGGACGCGTGTTTGCACTGTATGTGTGGGTAGCACAAACCGCCTTTGACACAATCGGATTGAAAAGAGGGTAAACTCAATGAGGATATGAAAATAAATTGCAACTTAAATGCATGTTGTATAATTGTGTGGTACTCTATTGGGTAGTCTAGCTCTGTTTTCATAATAATGAAATCTGTGAGTCACGAAGCCAATAGATTTAGAAATAATTGACTTTCAAGCTGCCATTCTAATCCAACACAAGCCAGTATATCACAAAAATAGGGCACAATGGAGCCATGACCATCCCTAACTCATCAATAAAGTTGGCATTTTAAATGATGCACTGTCTAAAGTGGTAATTAAATTATCCATTGTGTTTATCTGCTCAATTCAAAACAATTAATCACTTGATGTAATAATTAAAAGACACAGCATGACTTTCACTGGTTATGAGTCAGCCGCCGTGTTTGGTATCACACTAAATATAATCATAAGCTATTATATTAATTTAGACAGCTTTAACACTGGGCGACATTCTTTATCAATTTTTTTTTTTTTTGTGTACTGTTTTACTGTGTAAGCAGCAGTGCTGGAATAACCATTTTTCAGTATTTCCATCAACATTGACTCAGTGTGGACACCAACAGGCTAATGGTTGTGTCCCTAACTCGAGACCCCCTTTGAGCATGTGATTGGCGTCTATCCTCGCTAATATAGCCTATGGAATCTTGAATTTGTTTTTTTTCCACATACGTTTACAATATGCTACTATTCATTCATTCATTTTCTACCGCTTTGTCGCGTTAGGGGTCGCGGGTGACTGGAGCCTATCCCAGCAGCTTTGGGCCTGAGGCGGGGTAAACCCTGGACAGTGGCCAGTTAGTCACAGGGCTGACATTTTTAGACATAGACAGTGACACACAAACATTCACTCTCACATTCATTCACTAGGGACACTTTAGATTTGCCAATTGACCTAAACATGCATGTCATTGGACGGTGGGAGGAAGCCGGAGTACCTGGAGAGAACCCACGGTAACACGTGGAGGACATCCAGACTCCTCACAGAAAGACCGGAGTCGGCCGAGAATGTTTGAGTCGGCCGGGTTTTGAACTCACGACCTTCTTGCTGTGAGGCAGGAGTGCTAACCACTCTGCCACGTGCACCCATAATATGGTAATATTACCTCAAATATAAGAAAGAAATTGCATACCCTCCATTTAAGCCCTGTTTACATGATGATGTGTTGAAAACAAATTAGTGTATGAAATTAGAAGTTTGGGGAAATGTCTACACATTACTTAACACATGATTTTTTCCCAACAATATGCTCTGTTTTAAACCACACAACTTTACAGACATGGCACATTCTTAAGAGGCAAACTGAAAATGGCTACATGCAAACCAGGCTGTAATACACACATAAACACAGAAGCCAGACATTGATTAATGAGCTTTTGTTGTTGCCGTGTAACACCACATCTGCTGCCAGTGGGACTTGAGCACAAGCACTTAACAATATGCCCCACTCGCTCCATTATACAGTGGCCAGTCCTGCTCAAACACACACATGCACACTCCTGCCCTCATTATACCGGTGGCACCCTTGTTTTGTCCCCTAACCCCGCCCCTCCAACTTACATGACCCCTGCAAACACTGCAGATGCCCATTATATGTGTTTTATCAGTCAACCCCCAAGACTAAAGCCTATCTCAATGGATCATTTTGTGTGTCTTCCAGTGTTGGCCTTTGATTGCACCCCCAGCCTGCCATGGTGACCACACTGGAGCCTCAGGCAGCTGCAAGGGCCTCTAACCAGACCACAACCTGCACTATCGAACAACCTCAACAAAGCTTCCTATTTAACAATCTATCTTTAATCTAAATTTTCTGTTGGTTCGTCTGATGCTTTAAATTAAAACAATCACGGAAAATGTTAGCATCTGGAGGTAGCCAAACAAGTTAGCCAAAGACGTTAGCCAAACAAATTAGCCAAACCAGCTGCAACCCTAGTACCCTTGTTGACAACGTACTGCATCACCATCAACACATTCTTGATGCATAGCCCTAATGACATGGCATGGCCCTTGCCTCCTTCTCCTTGGTTCCTGGGGAATTTCAAGTTTGTCCAGAGTGCTGCCAAAAACTGATTCCTGTTGTCACTACTGAGAAAGTGAAAAAGATATAAATTATTGATGTGGTTTTATGACGTCTTTATTTAAAAAAATATAGAATGCATTAAGGTAGATAGTAGATACTGTAGATAGTACTTTGTTGGTCTCAAGGGAAATTCAGATTAGCAGGAACCAGATTAGTCTATGCCCAGAGAGAAATAAATCAGTTTAAATCACCATTATTCCTGGCTTCAGAGCTATACAGCTGACTCTATGTGTGGGTAGAAGCTTTGCATGCGTCCAGGTCACCTTGCGTCTGTTGATGAGTGTGTTAATTGTATGCTAGTGGGTCGAGCAGCTTGGCATTTATGTAATGACCTCTACGGGGATTGCGTCAAAAGAGGGAAGTTTGGAGCCAAATGGTGCAACAAAGACAGGGTGCGGCTGTGAGTTTTATGGAGCCTGACATATGATCGTGTGTGTGCATACGTGTTTGTCCGTAGGGATAAAAGACACACCCCGAGGACAATGGGGGAGTTCTGTGTAGCAGCTGACTATAGGGGAAATTATTCAAGAAACACATTAACATTTCCCTCAACCACTTGGGACACTGCGTATAAATCTCTCACAGTCATTTCTAAATTATATGCAGCAATCAGGGGAGCTACTTCAGGTGGATTTATTTATTTTTTTTACTATCTGCAATAACTGTTAAGAGTGCGGTCACTCACCTCATCTGAATGTAAATACATGGTTGTATGGTTTATTTTTACATGTTCACTAAAGTAGCATCATCATTGAGCTTGGAGTAATTTGGAGTATAGTGAAGCTAATGGCAAAAGGTCCATGTTAAACTTTAAACGTCTGACTACTTTAAACATGTCCTGTCAGCAGATTTATTTTTACATAGTCACCTATTGGAATACCACAAATGACCACTGAGCAAATGTGACATTAACAAGTGTTGATTAAGTCTGAATAAAATAGCTAAATTATATAACCCAATAATTGGCTATTTTGCTCCAGCACTCCCAAAGGTCTCTGTTTGTAAGTATAACATTAGTGCTGTTAGCATACGGAACAGCTGTAATAAGACAATGAAATACCCATTGGGTCTCTAAAAGCAACACAGCATGGATCTCTGGGGCTTATCTGGGGCTTTGACATGTTACTGTAGTCAAAGCGCAGGTGCACTAATTAGACTCATTTGGTGTGCACTCATTTCTTGAGTTTTATGTTGCTTACACATGTGCACCACAATTCTTTTACAGATAAAAAATAGCAACTATAATCAACTATTGCTAAATATTCCTAGTACTTAACTCCCCCTTACATGTTCATATCCCCAAAACACACAGCCTCAGGCCAAAACACAGCACTGCCAATACAATGTGAGAATGCTCAGGATCTTCTTCCCATGCATTAAAAGACAAGCAGCAATTAGATGCACTAATCATGTGAGCATGCATGGCTCGGTGTAGGAAGTACTAGAGCGGTGTAGACTATATATCATAGACATGATTATGATGGCCCATTGACTTCTATAATCACACAGCGACAGAAGGTGATGAAATAGATAGATTTTTTTGCTTTGCAGCGTGTAATGAGCAGGGTTTAAACATTAAAGTGGGAAAAAGCCATTCCCTGCTCAGCTCTGCAGCGTGTGTCGTTGTCACACAGGATACAAAATATCACACACTTATATAGACACAGACAGCTCACTTTTTCACCTCTAACATTTAACAATGAGAGCGAAACCGTGGTGGGGTCCGTAGACTGGGATAATTAAACCAGTGGGAAATTACACCAAGTTCCATTCCTCCAATCTCTCGCCCCAGTCTCTTTCAAGTTTGTTCTCTCAAAGTGCTGCCCGTTAGGAAATGAGTTAAACTGCTGAAATTATACAAGACTAACAAGCAAAAAAATTGTACAGGGCCACTTTTAGCTTTATGGTTTGCAAGTTTTCTTTTGTGACATTGTGGTCAAACAGTATAAAACTATAAAATAGGAAGATTATACCTGTGTCATGCACCTTTTATAGGGTGACCATACGTCCTGATTTACCTGGGACAGTCCCGAGTTTAAGCCACCTGTCCCGTGTCCTGGTGGATATCTACAAAAACAGTAATATGTATCGATTTTGCCCTCTCCTGAATGTTCAATTTTCTTTTTGCTAGACCCAAACCAGCGCGTTGTGCTTGCAACATTTTCCTTCTGAACATCAATCACAGAGTTACCATGGCAATGGCAATATGAACCAATTTAAAAAGAGTGTTCCGCGGGTCTGTAGCTCAATAATGAATGGTTCTTAAGTGCTATCCTTCTCCAGCATTCACTGTTGGTGCTATCAGTTCCTGTTTTTTAATTGTTTACTGACATTGTAGCTACGGTTTTTCTGCAACATCATTTTTAATTTGTTAAAATGATGTCCTTAAATTTGTGGCAAAATTAAACTGTCCTAATTTTTGGTGCACAATCAATGGTGTGCATTTTTATAGCGCTTTCTGTACACTCTTCAGGCACCCAAAACACTTTACATTATGCTTACAATCACATCATTAACACACATTCACACCTAAGACAGACAGAGAGGGGGCTGTCATACACAAGGCGCTCACAGCCTTCTCCGACCACCACCAAACTCACCTCTACAATCACACACATTCATACACCAGAGCTGTGGCACTGGAGGCAAGGTGGGTTAAGTGTCTTGCTCAAGGACACCAAGACAGTATAAACCAGGGAGAGCAGAATTCAAACCGCCAACCTTCCGGTTATTGGACGACCGCACTACCACCTGAGCCACCCTGACCTATTAGCTTCCATCGGCCGGACACTATAACTTAGCCTACCTGCTGTTTCTGACTAATGATAAATATTGACTAATAGTATTGATGCAGGTGCAAAGAGAATTCAAAAGGCACCAAGAGTCTTTATGATCTGATTACTGGCGATTACACACACACTGACTCAAGCACGCAAACAGGCAAACAATGGCATCCCCGAGTAGGTCCACAGAATGTAATATCATTGGCCTCTATCTTGTGTGTCTCATTCCTGTTTGCTGATCATCTTTCATGACGCATCATAGGGAACAGCACATAGGAGTGTAACTGCTGCTGGAATAGCTCCTACAAGTCCTTGCACTGGGTAGTATGCTGAATAACTATGATAGCATGACACATTTAAAATATAATTGTGTATATGCACCTAAATACAGCATGCATGCCCCCTTAAAACAGCAAAGCACCAACACACATTAACTGTGATGAGGTAAGGCTCATTTTCCCCAGCAAACGCACACTTTAGCATTCAGCATTAAACTCTTGTGCACACAAAAGCACACAAAGCGTATTGTCTGTGGATGAGAGAGGAAAGGGCGTGTGATGTGAAGGAGGGGTGTTCCTATGGCGACCGGAGCGACAGAAGGAAGAGGGGTCTCCCTCCTGACCCTCATTGAGAAGGTGAATAAGTGTCTCTGAGATGCAACATCAGAGTGCAATCAGGATATATGTAAGGTTTGTCATGGCTGTAGGTCATGTGAGCTGCGGCGGTCATTCTCAGGCACTTAGCATTAGCATCAGAAAGACATTAGCAGTTCCCTCTGCTTTTGTGTTCCCTGCTCCAACCCAAGGGCAAGAGGGGATTTTATATTTCAACCTCCGTTCCAGCTCTAAACTTAAACAGCATTTGCACAAAGAGAAAAATGTTTAAAAATAAAGCCCTTAGAAAGACTTTAATGCATGTTAAACTATCTCTTTACAAAACCAACCAGGATTTATTTCGCCCCAAAAGGTTAATATGACCTCACATTTTGTAAACCAGGAGAATGTCAGCAGCATAATGTTTAATTATGCCATGGAATTCTTTCACATGCCCACCTGCGTCAAGAACTTGGTAGCTCAGTACTTTAGCAACTTGCAGATGTGTTTTTCCCTCCAGGACTTCACCACCGGATGGCAGCGGCTCGAAGTGGGAATCGCAATGGGGTGTGCTATTTCTCCAATACTGTTTGTAGCAGCCTTTGAGATAATTCTCATCGGGGCAAGGCAAATGGTTGGAGGGATCAAACTCCCAACTGGTAAGAGGCTTCCTCCACTGAGGAGTTACATGGATGATGTCACCAGCCTCCTTCAGACAGCAGCATGCACATCAAGACTGCTGAAGAGGATGGATGAATTGATGTCATGGGCAAGAATGAAGATCAAGCCCTCCAAGTCCCGGAGCTTGTCCCTCAGGAGAGGAGTCAGAAATGACAATACCATCTTCGTCGTTGGAGGGGAAAAAATCCCACTTCTATCAACCCATCAAAAGCCTGGGGAGGCAATACACTGCAGACCTATCTGACAAACAGATGGGGAAAACCGTCATGAAGCAGCTCTCTGACGGACTGGCAAGGATCGACCAAAGCCAACTCCCTGGGAAGTATAAGGTCTGGTGCTACCAGTTTACACTCTACAGGAGGGTAATGTGGCCCCTGAAAATGAGTGAGATTCCCTCATCAACCGTAGGTAAGATGGATGGAAAAGCCAACTCATTCATCCGCAAGTGGTTGGGGTTGCCACGGTGTCTATCTGAAACCGGCCTCTTTGGAAAAAACATGCTGCAGCTACCACTACAGTCCATACAGTTGGGCTACATGCAAGAAAAGACCAGGTTGGTTCTCGAGCTGAGGGAGTCCACAGACGAGTCAGTAAGGAATGCAAATGCCAAGGTTCCCACTGGCCGCAAGTGGAATGCCCAAACCGAGGTCGATCAAGCTGTCGGTCGGCTACAACACCGAGAGATCATGGGCAGAGTTCAGGCAGGAAGAGCAGGGCTAGGATGGGGAGAGACGCCACGCTTTTGGTCCAAGGCCAATCAAAAGCAAAGGAAGGAGATGGTGGTAGCAGAGGTGACGAGGAAGGAGGAAGATCGCTACAAAATCAAAGCCGTGTCACAGGGTCGACAAGGAAGCTGGACAACCTGGGAGGGAATTATGAAACGGAACATCAGTTGGTCAGACGTGTGGAAGATCCCACAGGCAAGACTTAGCTTCCTCATTCGTGCAACCTACGACACGCTTCCCTGCCCTCGGAACCTCCACCAGTGGTTTGGGAATGAAGAATCCTGTGTACTCTGCAATGCCCCCCCGCAAGTCTACAGCACATCTTATCAGGCTGTAAGATCGCTCTCACAGGGACGCTACAGATGGCGCCACGATCAGGTCCTGAGAAAGCTAGCTGAAGTACTGGAGGAGTGCCGACAGGGTAGCAAACAACTGCCATCAGCAGAGGACCCCACCATCTTTGGGTCGGAAGGAGGGGTAAGGAGAAGCACCAGAGCAAGAGAAACAGCAAAGCCCTTCTCCCCCAACCAGGAGTGGGACATGAGGGTAGACCTGGACAGGCAGCTCCGGTTCCCTACGGAGATAACCACCACATCTCTCCGGCCAGACATAGTGGTGTGGTCAACCAAGGCAAGAGTAACGCACCTCATTGAGCTCACTGTACCACTGGAGGAGGGGATCGAGGCCGCCTTCGAAAGGAAGAAGTCCAAGTACTCAGACCTCGCTGCTGAGTGCCGGGAGGCTGGCTGGAAAACAACCATCCACCCAGTGGAGGTTGGATGTCGAGGTTTCCTTGGGTTGTCAACCATACGCCTCTTGAGGGAAGCAGGAGTGACCGGAGGGAGGCTAAGGAGGGCAACAAAGGATCTGGCAGAGGAGGCAGAGAAAGGTAGCTTTTGGCTCTGGCTCAGGAGGAAAGATAGGTGTTGGGGGAAGAACATCTAACCCCATATACCAGCTGCAGGGAGAACAGCTATCAGCTGCAGGGGGTGACAGGGAGACGTCCCTGTCACTGCTCCGCCACCAGGAGACGTTCCAGAATTAAAGGAGCGAAACGTCGGTGAACGGTGGTTTCTGGCTGATGACCCTGCAGCTGACCCATGGGCACTGGAGGAGGTGCGACAGGCAGCAATGCCCAGCAGGTGGTAACATCTTCCTGTGCAATTACTCTGTGCAACTTATGGCCAGATTTCTTGTCCATCTTGAGCTTCTGTAGAAATGACATTCCAACATGACAAAAGTGAGATGCAGACAAGGTCATTCTAATGTCCTCAGTTTGCCTTCCAGGTGAACTTAGTATTTGTAAATCTATTTAAACACGCACGTTGCACTGCTGTGACAAATGATACGCTTGTGAAACTCATGAATGTTGCTATAGAAGCCCATAACTAGTCTGTACTCAAGAATAGGAGTTGATGTAAACTTGTGAGGGTCACTGTTTATGCTTTAATGTTGGCAGAATCAGAAACTTTCTTGATGGATTAATACAAGTTGGAGTAATTAGGAATAAAAGAAGCATATAGGAGAATATCATAACACAAAACACAGCTGTTTTAATGACCAACTCTACAGCTTTCTCTGACCCACATACAGGCTTTCTGAGAATTGTATTAACTATTTAGAGACTAGAATGGCAGCCAATCACTTGACACCAGCTCACGTACTACCTCACATGTGATACCTTTAGTGCACTTGAGCCTTTGTGTTCGAAAATGCCACTTGCCCAGTGTCCCATTTACAGCATGAAATTAGAGAATGGAGGAATCTCCCAGCAGACAGAATTAAATATCACAGGATCTAGCATTTATCCACTTTTTAGATGAACTCTAGCTGCCACTCGAACCTATAAAGCCACAAAAAGAATTATAATAAACAATTAGCAACAAAGTTATTTGATCAAACTTATAATGGTATTAAGATTATTATCTGCACTTTGAACAAAGATTTGTGTATGTATCTGTGCCAATCATAATAATTGTGACACAAACAACTCCCAATCAACACCAATCACACACTTCTGAAACTCTAGTGCTCTTTAGAGAAAGTGAAGAGCTGAGCCAAAAAGCATTTAGCCAGTAGTAAGAAAAAAAAAAAAAAAGAGTGACCAGAGTTGCCTTGGTGACAAAGGAGGTGATGCGTTCAAGGGTGTAAGGGCTGAGTTGTCATGAGAGGTGAACATAGGGAAGCTGAAAAGAGACAGTCACCTTGGATGAGTCATGCAGTGAGCCTGGGCGATTCGTACAGAGACGTATTTAAAGCTCACTGTATCCACACAATGGAGGAGTGTCACCCCGTGAAAGGAATCTGCACAAACACCAAGTCTAAACGGGATTAGAAAGCTTTTAATTTCATTTCACATTCCGACCATGTTGGCTTGTTATTAGATTGAAAGGCTGCCCTTGACCAGTGCCGCTGTGACTCAGTGTGCTGTGTGTCTGGCTGAGACAAGAACGCCAGGTTAAAGGATGAAAATAAACCTACAACGAGCTGACGGCATCTTCCATGATGCTCTGAGACATGTAGGTGTATTAACAAAAAAGTCATAAAAAAAAAAAAAGGTAAGAACAAGTACTGGTGAAGATGACTCATTTGCAGCAGCTTGCGTGACCTACATAGACTAATATTGTACGGTCTAATATAGTTAAGTGCAAAAAGGTTTTACTGCTCAATGTAAAGTGACTTCAGTGCTAATTTTGTTTATCTTTGTCTGCTATATTTCATAGTTTCATAATGTCGGAAGTCCATTACTTCTCACATGCATTAAATAAATAGACAGGCACATTCCTAATGTTTAAAATGTTTATTGTTGACTGATTTGTGTCCTGCTCACCAGCTAGTGTATCAGACCTGTAAAAAAAAAAAGAGAAATGTCCAAGTATAACTAGTGCCTCAAGTGCTAGGAATATTGTGTGGTGTCATAGTGGATGTATTATTAGCTTATTATTAGATCTATTATTATCTAATAATACATCCATGGTGTGATGTACTTACCTTTGTGCTGTTTCCTGATTCCCAGGTGTTCCAGATATTTAAAAAAAAAGTCCCCGGAACACCTTAAGAAGGTTCCAGAAGGGTTTATTGTGAATTTGGAAGAAGAGTGTTAGGAGTTTGAAGATTCAGCAAAATGAAGTGTATTTTAACAATATTTAGAACTACTGACCTGTGCTTACCTGTGCTGTAATTTGGTTTCTGCTAACTGATTGAGTCCCTTCAAAAGGCCGCTCTCAGCAGTCAGAATGTGTGCTGCAGACTTTGGTTTTTAAACTTTTGTCCTCATCCTGTTAAGGTCATTTTTTTGTCTGGTGAATAAATGCACATGTGGGTCTGCACAAAGAAAACTCTGCATCTGTTCTACTCTGTTCCTCCTGACCGCTAATGTTGCTAGCTTACAGCTTGTTACAGTAACGCATACTCTTTTTGCACACCTTTGCTGTTGTAGAGTGACCAGGGTTTGTTTCCTGCCAGTAGCCATTAATGCACTTTGAATACTGCATTAGAGCTGAGGATATATATATGTATATAACAACCAATAACCCTGGTCATTTCCCCTCCTCCCATCCTGGTGGGTCTCTTGGGTCATAGAGGCGTGTTATTGTGGTCAACTCCCAGCAGGACATGGTGTGCTGGACCATGACCTGCCCCGTTAACGCAGGCCTGTAGACAGCATTTGGTATACATTTTAGACACACTTCCTCAGACAGGAAGGTTACACTTACGATTAAAGATATTACGTCAATATGTCATGGTTTGTGAAAGGCTAGGTTTGCAGGTGCTCCACTAACACATTTGCTTGCATTTTCCTACCTAACATTAAATGTACAATTGAGAATTTCTGAAAAACCAAAAGACTATAGCTTAATGCTTTTACTTAAACCTTTTTGTCAACCCATATTAACAGAGTAAGATGATAGCTAATTACCAGAGCTTGATCATATGGGGCAGCAAAGTCTTTACAATCATTTAAAAGAATTTCAAAATGTGAAAAAATAGGCAAGCAGAATTTACAATCAATGATTGTTATTTATTAACAAAAACGGTATAATACAAAACAGTTAAATAAAAACACATCAGGCCTAAAATTACCCTTATATTAGCATTCACTTTATCATGGCAATTGGAAACCTGAGCTTAATACAAAACATACAAAAGGTATGCTGCACAATGTTTAACAAGCTTTCCAAAATAGTAAAAGTATAAATATAAAACATGTACAGCTGATGGAGTAAATCCCTCCAAACAGAATCAGAAAACTATCAACTCAAGCTTCACCGTTAACTCTGCATTCATGCATTTACCAGGGAGGTCTCGAAACATCAAGTTTTTTTGGTGTTGTCTCATATAGGATAATAAAAAGTGTTTAGTGGGTCTCTTTGTTTTATGTAGTTTCCTTCTTTCTCCTCGTTTCTTGTCTACTCCGCTGTCCCCACCAATAAAGGTTAATGGCAGAAAAACATCTATATACAGAGGTAAAGTAGGGGACGTAGTCAGGCTCCAGAGCAGAAAATCCTATCCATCTCTTGGTACTGGTATATAGTCTCACAGCATTGATAAGAAACAGTCATCTGGCAACCACTGATGACGCCTTGGTTCAACTTTACAGCAAGAGTTCAAGAGTGAGAAGCTGAAGTCACGCTCACTAGGAGGGAGCATCGTCTCCACGTATGGCCTTGTATTTGGCCATGTCCTCTGGAAACACTTTGCTGAGCTCCGAAATTAAAAGGCTCTTGAATTTCTGAGAGACACAAATCACAATAATCACATTATGTCCATTTTTTTATGTCTTTCAAGGTCAGTACAACATTAGATTTGCTTAAGTCTGAGTGAGTGTGTGCTAAATGTGATCCTTGAAAGAAGTGCACTCAATAACCCAAGAATAAACAGAATTTAATCAGTAAAATTGTTTATGGGTTCAGTCTGTTCTGTTTCTTTTCATATCTCTTACCGTCATGGTGTCGATTTTGCCTTTGACCTGCTCGTTCCTGGCCAAGGCTCTCTCCAGACACTCCTTGGTGTACAGCTGGGGATTCCGACCTTGGTCAATATATCTGGAGATACAGACACAAATGCATCAAATAGAGAACTTGCATTATGTATCTATTTCTAGTAATATCAAATCTTTTAATTTATTGTTGTATGAAATACTGAACATGTATTAATACCGAGTTAATGCAAACAATGTTCATAGTTTTAGCGTCCAAACACAAACGAGAGACTTAAAAACTAATATTTGAACGGAGTCTGATATGGCTTTGTATATTTTTGATACTCTTGAAAAAAGTTACTTTGATACAACATGTAGACAAGTAATGATGATGAAGTTGTGAGAAAAGACTGAATTGTTACTCACTCAAAGACCTCGAGTGGAACGTTTATCTCATGCAGCTGCTGACGGCATTTCTCTACATCCTGCAGTCCGGAAATCATAAAATTTCTGGAAAAATAACACACAGAACACATAAATATACCACCTTAATAAGGATGAGTGGAGTTGCAGCGAGCTGAAAGACTGACTCACAGTTTTTGATTGAGACCCGCTTGGCTGCTCGGCTGAAAGTCGCTTACAATAATTCCCAGTTGTCGAATATTCTCGATAAATTTCTCCAAATGCTCTTCTAGGTTGTCAAACTTCTCAGCCATGTTGTTTAGCTGTTATTAGAAAACAATTTATATAGCAGTTATTCAGAGTAGGTCACTACTTAAATCAAATAATTGCGTTTTACCAACTAGCTTCCTACTACAGCCCTAACGCGGAAGTGCTTTACGGCAGTAAAACAACCAATAGCTGTGAAGAATGGTTCACTACCATGGTAACGGCCAGAGAGAGTGTGTCGTCTTGTAACTGTGAAAGCCATAAAATGTCGTGCTGCCGGCTTTGTCAGAACCATAGACATTATATCCTGTACATAATGTCCTTATTTTAGTAACGCCTTGAACGTATTTATTTGGAAGAGGTTTGCGTTGCCCAAAAGTGAAATAAAAAATGTAAAAAAATATATAAAATAAGGTGCCCTTTCTTGTGGAGCAGTTCTATCTCAAGTTAGCCCTTTCTGGCTACAAACAAACAGACCAAAGGTAGACCTCTGGGTTATCTGTGTTTTTCTTATTATGATAAAAAAAAACATACCTTTTCATCATTTGCTACTTAAATCATCTATGTCTTTCGTTATGGTGGCAGTAAATATACTTTTTTTATTAAATACGAGCTAGCCTACATGTGACTATCTTTAGACCTAGAAATAGTACAATATGTTGTTAAAAATCTTCCACCATATGACGTTCTTAAATATCATTGTTTATTTTAGCAGTCTATAAGACTCATGAATCCCCCAAAGCGTCAAGTTAATCCGTATACACTGGAAGCTGTCTATTTATCCTTCAAATTAAAAGTGTTGGCGGTCTGTGAGCTTTAAGGAGGACATCAGTGGGCTATGTTTTGTACTTGGATGGTTTTCGTAGGCTACATGTGTTCTTGTATTAAAGTGTTAATAAATCTGTTTAAGCTGTCTCCTTGTGTTTTGATGTTGGCTGAACGATAAACGACGTTTGCTCATTTATTTTTAAATTTAATCGTGCAGTTCTTTTCCGGTTTAAATTATTGACAGACTTGGATTACCGGGGGTGGTTTGTCATCGCCAGCATTTAAACTGAAGCTGGCTGCCGCAGCAGTACACACTAAAGCCTCTGCTCGTTTCACTGCGGCTCGTCTTGGCCACTGGCTCCTGGTCTGGAGTAGACCCTCGGTTCTTTAACTCTGGGACAGTGGCTACCGTGCGTGACCAGACTGAGAAGACGAAATTTTAACCGACATCGGTAAGCACAGGGAAAGGGCTGGGATGTAGATCTGGAGGACGCGCACAAGAGAATGGTGTGTGAGTGTTTGGATACATAGACTAATGGTCTCGTCGACATCTTTTGTTTTTGTAGGCTTTTATTTTTGCTTCACGGCAGTTGAATGTGTTTCTATCGCGTCTACAACATTGTGTTTTTGGTTTATTTTGACAATTAGGCCTATTGATTTTCTACATTATTCCAATAGTCCCTTAGGACGCCGTTGTGGAGTCGGATCATTTGTGTAAACGGCTACCTGGGGGATGCTCTTTCTTACTTTTCTCTATTTAGTCCGTAGAATAAGCGTCTTTCAAGCATTTGATCCTATTCTATTGCCGTCATGGTCTTCGTGACTGTTTAGATCTTTCAAGATAACCCTCTGCGTAATGCTCATATCGAACCACTGCAGTAACACTCGTAATGCTGGCTCTCGTGCAAAAGCGTAGGTCTGTCTGACACAATCTTGATGTGAGTGCTTATCTAAATGTCCTTTTTTTGTTTGCTCTTCAGAGGCGCTGTGTCGAGATGGTGCACTGACCTGAGAAGAGCACAGGCTGCAGTGAATGAAAGGGGGTTTGCGGTACAGCAAGGTTAATAATCGGCGTCAATAAAGGTCGTCTGTGTGAGCAGGAAGCGACTCCAAAGGGTGAATCTCGCCCCTGCGCGGGGAGATCGGCAGACAAACAGAGATCCATCAAAATTATGGCCACCTTACTGCGGAAAATCGGTCTGATCCGTCTGCACGACCGAGACACCGAGGATCCAAAGCACCACCAGGGCTCATTAAAGGGCTCTAAAGGGAACCAGAAGAACAACACTAACAAACACTGTCAGACCGCAAACGAGACCAACATCCTGAGCACCCCGGAGATTAAAGCCAGGAAGCTGGACCAGAACGGTAAAGACAAGGACAAGCAGGGAAAGGATGCGAAGGAGAAGCAGCAGACAGGCGGAGGCGGGAGTATAGCCACCAGTGCCTCGTCCATAACACCACTGGCCCCTCACCGGCAGCACTGCACCCAGGTCCGGACGCGCAGGCTCATGAAGGAACTACAGGAGATCCGGAGGTTAGGGGACAACTTTATTACAGTGGAGCTGGTGGAGGACAACCTGTACGACTGGAACGTCAAATTGCACCAAGTGGACAAGGACTCGGCCTTGTGGCAGGACATGAAAGAGACCAGCACCGAGTATATACTGCTTAACGTCACCTTTCCCGATAACTTCCCCTTCTCGCCGCCCTTCATGCGCGTCCTGACGCCGCGTCTGGAGAACGGCTATGTTCTGGACGGCGGGGCCATCTGCATGGAGCTGTTGACCCCGAGAGGATGGTCCAGCGCCTACACGGTCGAAGCGGTCATGAGGCAGTTCGCAGCAAGCTTGGTAAAAGGACAGGTGAGAGGCAGGGCTTGTGTGGAATACCCTCAGTCATCAAGTATCATTTAGCTTCATCAGAAAGTAGCTCTGTGTGATTGCTTCCATTAGACATCCATGCGCCATTACGCATGAAACGGCCCAAAAAAAAAAAGTCTCTTTTTTTTTTTTTTTTTTTAGGTAAAACAAATGTCTGACCTATCACAACAGCAGACTGTGTTTCCCATGATTGCTGGATGGGTCTGAGTGCTATGCAAGGGAACAATGTTTCTTTTTAATCTTTTTCAGTGAATCTTTCTTATTCATTTTTGACTGAAATAACTTCAGTAGTGTTAGTTTAGTTTTGGTTTGATTCGTTTAGTGTAACCACTATTGTCTTGAACAAACATGTTCCTACCTGACCACATCATTGCAAATCTATACCGCTATAATTTTACTTTGAATCATGAGCGTTAATTGATAAAAGAAAACACAGTTAAATGAGATGAAGAAAATGTTTAATTATTTCTTAGGTATGTCTGGAAGCTCCATGTGACCTGGATGAAAAACGTGTTTGCATAGACTAGTAAGGAATTCCAAAGGCAGACTATATATTTTATTATGGCTGACATACTGTACTCCTCAAAGGCCGCTGGGTTCTCTACCCGCTCCGACTGCTACTAGGAGATTACTGTGAATATTATTCATCTTTAGGTGACTTTACGGCGGCCATTTCATGCAACACTCAGTATCTCCTTGATGCCAGCTCTATACGCTGCAGCTCTGCTTTGCTTCACTTTATCACCTCCATATATCAGCATCACTGACAACAAAGTCTTGCAATAGCTTGTATTGGAAGCATCCCAATGCAGAATTTAATACACTGTTATTGTATATGTACTCCTATGTTTTTACTCTAAAAAAGAAAGAAAGCGGATGTTTGAAAAATGTAAAAATGGCTAGAGACAGATGAATAAATGGAGATGCCGGTAGCTTAGCGACTGAACCAGCAGTACATGGTGACTTAGACTGACTGGATTATTTAATCCTGTCAAATCTGTTTTTTACATCCACAGTGCACTGCAGCACAAACAGCAGCTTTAGTTAAAAAAAGGTGTTTTAACTAATCATAAAGCCATGCTTTTTCTCACGCTAAAACATTCTGTTTTGTTTTACTATGCACCACTCAGTAACATGTCACTCATCCATCTGGAGAGTTTCCCCTCTTGTCACCCACTGTCTTTTGACGTCAGCAGCATGATGGTGTTATCACAGAAGACCTTATGTAAACCGTCACTGGAGTCTCCCACTCACCCCTACCCTTAACATTTTAGTTCTTTTGTCTTTGTTGATATAATGGTGTGGTCCTTTTAGCATCTGTTGCAAAAATTATCCCAAAAAGAAAAAGTGCACTTGTGCATGTTCATTCCGATTTGTGTGACTAGATTAGCTCACAGCTCTGCAGTGGTCTCTAATTATGCTGCGTCTTCCTCCTTCAGTTTGCTAATGGAAACAATATTGATTAATTATTCCTGTGAGTGTGTTTTGTGTAATTGTTCCATAGATGTGTGACTGCGCAGGTGCTTGGTGTCCCAATTTTGTAGAGAGAGATGACAGACCAAACAAAAAAAAGCTTCCTAAATACACAGAATATATTTATAAGTCCTTGGACATCCCTTCTCTTGGACAAAAGAGATGTGGCACGTTTAGAAACACCCTCTATTTTTAGTGTCAAGAGGATGTGTGTGGTAAAAATGTGGTGAGCTCAAAGTCAATAAATGGCTTGAGTGTTTACACAGAGCTGTCACATAGGGCTGTCACATGAGATAAGAATAGACGGAATTTTTTTTTTTTTAAATTGGATAAATATAATCTATTTTTTTGTTTTGTTTAGTAATATATTCCATTTCTAAAAATATATACTAAATATATAGACTCCCGTGTCTTTCCCATTTTATGTTGGTACATTGGAGCCTAATGGTTTGACTAGAAACATACTGCCCCCACATTTTTTAGCTTATCAAATGACAGACTGTAACAGATTGGACAATGTTGAACTCCACCTGATTATTGTTACACCTGAGGTATAAAACCCTTGTCTGTATAGAGTAAAGTCTAGACCAGCCAATGTTGTAAGTACAGGATCTGGTGTAGCCACTTCAGAAATTGATCTGTGTTGTCTGTACCACCGTGGCTGGAAAGTACACCTGTTCCATTTATAAACATAACAGAAAGGCCCATAAGCTGGGCTCCTCTCTAGTTACATTGCACTGTCTGATTATTTTGCTATTCTCCTTTTGTTTATTGCTATTATCTGAGTTCTGAAAAGGCTAAATTGAATAAAATGTGACATAAACAAGAAATTCTAGAGAGGAGGCAAGGTAGTGACATCTGATGTAACAGGAAA
Source organism: Perccottus glenii (assembly GCA_024416835.2). Lineage (NCBI taxonomy): Eukaryota > Metazoa > Chordata > Actinopteri > Gobiiformes > Odontobutidae > Perccottus > Perccottus glenii. The sequence goes on along the minus strand of CM044562.2, from coordinate 15,605,775 downwards.
TCAGACCTCAAAAAATACAATGTATTTCAAAAGATGATAAACCAAATTATATGATTCTAGCTGTTATTATGGATGTCATTAAAGCTGCAAATTAATCAATATTTGAAATGAGGTGACAGTAAATCGACAAAGACTTTACAGAAAGAAAGGCCAACCGTTTAAAAAAACAAAAAATAATAATTCAAATTCATTCCCCTTTATTGACCCTGTCTTCCTCTGATGACGATGCTATTGACTCATATGTTTATCCAATACGCTTTGACCACATGTCTGCATTATGCAATCTTCCCCTTCCCCCCCCAAAGCTACTTCCCATCATGCACTGTGGCTCGCACTGCTCTGGCCATTGACTGATCTTCATTCACACGATTAGCCAGCAGCCACTTTACATGAGTGTGTCTCTGAATGAGCAAGCGCTAAGCTGAACTCGATAAACACTGACATGGCTCTGTATCGTCCTGGGGCATTTGCACGGTCATTGCACACGCGGACTTTTGTTTGGCCTTTTCTTTTGTTCACAACCAGATATTTTTCACTTTCTCACTGCGTCCATCTTTGGATGCATCATATCGAGCCATTGTTGCAAATGACTGCGGGCACAATGGCACTAATTTATGCTTAATTTCCTCCTTTTAAACAGTCTTGTACGCACACATCCACAGGCAGTCTAACTGTGCTTTATTTGCTCTAGCTCCTTGTCAGTGTCACACACATTCAACTGTTGTTTTTCTGCTGTTTTATATATTGACCATTAAGGAGTTTAGCTGTTGCATGTAAAATATAGTTCACAACAATTTATATAATGAACATGAATGACTTTTCAGCTGAGAAGGCAAGATGTTAAAATATTCATGGTTTGAAAGAAGAAAAAACTATTTTGCATCTGTCTTACCTTTTGTATTGCAGGTGTTCGACACTCACTTGTCTAATTATTGTCCATGTTATTGATGTGACGTGTGCTTCCTTTCAACTGGCCCTATAGTAAATAATGAGAAATTATGAAAAGACTAATATATTATTCATTATGGGCAGATGAGTCACAGGTTGATCAATGCATTAAACAGGCTGAATGCTTTAGCGTTTTTGATCATTATAGTGGTTTACTATGATGCTGTCTGTTTAAATGATTAGCTAACACAACTGAAATGGTGATGGCTCTTAATAGTGGTTAGGAATACTCATATGCTTCTCTTCAGGGGAATTATGCTCAACTTGTATTTGGTCAGCAAATAATAAGAGAGGCTATAGCGACAGAGGCCGATGAGTGTGGTAAAGCCCTGCAGGGAAATGAGGCCAGTGTGGTGCTACAGAAACGGAAACTGTAACCCTAATCTCCTGATCATTCAACGTTATCACCTCATCTGCCTCTATCCCCTCACTTTTAGGACAAAGTAGCCACTTATGTTTTTAGAGGTACATTGAATTTCAGTATGTGTTTGTTGTGATTCTTCTTCTTAGGTTTTGTGTGTAGGCTTTAATTCATGGTGTAGTTACAGTTGAATGGACATGTGGCCCATGATGATTTGGGCTAGAGAGTGTCAGAATACCAATATACCTATATTTGAAACTGTGAAGTTAATCTAACAATGCAACCCTAGCTTGTCAATATTCACGTCTATTATAAAAGCATTGGATATTTCATTATTATGACACACTTGATCGTTCAGTGCCTGTTGTTGTTCCTGTTGGAGCATATATGTATAGATCAGTGTGCAGACTTACTCAAGTGTTCCCCTTACATTTTGTTTGTCCTCCACTACACTGCAGTGAGCTAAGGGCTTACAGAACTGCATTAGTATCGCTTTCAGTGGGGAGCTTCTGTGCCATTTTGTTTCTGCCAAGAAAAACTCAGGAAGAGGTGCAGTGTTACAGTGAGTGTGTACAAACTAATACAAAGAGCTACCTGGCATAACTGATGCTTATGTCCACTGAGCAGATAAAGCAGAATAACATTTAGGCTAGGTTCTGGAGATGAGTTCACCTGGTGAAGTGAGGCACCTGTTGTCTGAATCACACCTCTGTCGTGACTCTGAGAGTGTCACTGAAAATTCTTTTTTTACTCATCCTCCCACACTTTTTTCCACGGGTAATAGAAAATTGGAAGTCTCAGGCAATGCCTACCCCTTTTTCACTTGTTCCCCATTGTTAAATGTATTATTAAGACTAGTGTGTGGGAACGTAGTACCTATCATGGAGGCTTTTCACACTTATTACAAGTGGTCATTTATTCACTTTTCCTTACATTTACAAGCTTTTCATCATTTGTTGCTGTGGCTGGTTGTGAAATTCCCTCATCTGTCTGTACTGGGCAATGTATTTTCACTTCTTTTCCCTACTGTTTAAACATTGATCAAATGTCTTTTCATGAAATCTCCTGCAGCACGACCTTTGCATCATGTTCATGTGTTTGTGCATCTGAAGAGCTCAGTCTGTATGTTATGTTCTGTGTTGTTAGCTTTGAGAAATAAAAATGAATCCGAGCATTTGGATTTATCCACATTCTATTTAGACTTCACATGTTGTAATTTATATTGTATAAAGTGTGTGGTTATTAAGATCTTGATACCCGAATGCAACCCAAATATATATTTAACTTAATCCAAATGATTCTGTCATTCTTGTGCAGACTGAAGATTTTTATAGTACATCCCATAGTTTCCTGTCTCATCTTGACAGCCTCCATCAGCCTTTTTTTCTTTGATCAGATGCTTAGGCTACAAATAAATAAGAGAAAGTTGTGGGCTGTGTTTTGTTGATAGTTCATTCATCCGAACAAAATGATATTATTATACAGTCAATAATGAGCACTTTGATGGTTGCTTCCAGGTGATGACACGTTGCCCACTGCCTCTGTTTAATATGTTTAAGTCAGTGAATTCACTTTTATATTTAATGTCTTTAGAAAATAGTAGCCTATGCCTTATACTAACCTCATGTCCTCTTTGTGTTCCTTTTCCTCACAGGGCCGTATATGTAGGAAAGCAGGGAAGTCCAAGAAAGCATTTAGCCGCAAAGAAGCAGAAGCCACCTTCAAATCGCTGGTGAAGACCCACGAGAAGTACGGCTGGGTGTCCCCCCCTGTGTCTGACGGCTGAGAGCTGCCCCGGCGACCCGCTGGCCCCAGCGCTAGCAGGACAACCCCGGCTAGCCCGACGCGCAAAACAACACACCACGCTAACTCAATCTGGCATCTTCACCACATCTCACTCAACTTTTGCATTCTCGTTTTTGTGTGTCTGTTTAATGATCTTTTATTTTATTTATTTATTTTTTTTTCATTTTTCACCAAAACTTTGAGAGATCAGACACGCGATTATCATCTTGATCATTGTCTTTGGTCCTGGAAGACTATAGTCTCTTGCCTCCTAAAGCCTTAGAGGGAGGTCTGTGTATGCTGTCACTCACTTGGACATCAGCTGGGAGTGTGCACGTGCATCAAAGTGTGTCTAATGGTGTGAAATATTTTCTTCTTTTTTTTTTCCTTTTTGGCAAATGCACACTTATGCACGTGCAAATGAACAAATTGGACATTGTGGACTTAAATGTGAAAGACTACTGAATGAAGGGACTCGCCTCATCCCTCTCTCCGCCTTCCCCTTTTAGTCCCTCCTCTCCATGACGACACACTGAACTGGCTTCGCGTCCCATCATCCCTCTTTGTAGTCGTCGGGCCATTTACATATAAATGAAGCTGTTAATGTTTAATAGACGGGCAGTGCGTTGGCGTTCATTCATCCTCTCCTCCATTTCCACCCTTTTTTTCTTTTCAACCGTGCCGTTGCTTGCAGTTCAATGCAACATGAAGATTGTAATTTTACATGGCGTCTGTTCACTCTCTTCCTTTCTTTTGCTCTCTATTGTTCTTGCTGTCTCTTGTGGCTAAATTTAGAGCTCACTGTTGCGTAGATAGATTTCAAATGGAGGAGAAAAAAATGTCACATGTTGCTTTATGCAGAGACTATGTATGATAACTAGAATGACAGTCGGTCACCTCTTTCATTCAGTCGCATATAATCCTGTGTGTGTGTGTGTGTGTGTGTGTGTGTGTGTGTTGTGCTGGAGATGGAAGACTGTGATTCCTATGATTTAGATACCAGATGGTACAGGCCTCAGTGTGTGTGTGTGTGTGTGTGTGTGTGTGTGTGTGTGTTTATGTCTGTCTTTGGAAACAAGGGAGCCAGAACCCTTTAAACAGATAAAAAAAATATGATTTACTGTGAATTTTTTCTTTTCCTTGCCTGTTCCACTGGTTCCAATGATTATTATCAATACTTGATGCGTGTTTTTGAGTGGCTACATAGTCTCTGCCTCTATAAATGTAAACAAGTAAAGCTCAGTAGAATGAATGTACACATCGGACATTTAGCAGTGCTCACAAACACGCTGGACACACACATTATGTGCAGTACAAATGACAACAGACCAAAACCCGCAGACAAAGCGGCTCGTTAAATGAACCTCAGCAGGTAGAACAAGACTGACAGTAGAAAGGGAGAAGAAGAAACGTTAGTTCTTTCGTCAGTAGTGTCTCGGGAATGTCAGGTAGCTAACAAAATGGCCGTGCTGCGATTACCTAATGGACGCACAGTCCTAAAAAAAAAAAGACCTTGTAAGGATGTTATATTAACTCCAGCGCAATTGGTCTTAATCACCGTTCATCCAATCCAACGGGCTCCTCGTTGTGTGTTTGTTTTCCTATCTGCCAGTGAAATGTCAGAAGGAAAGCTGCTAATTGGTCTGACATTTTCAGCAGAGCATCATTAGAGAAGAGCAGAGGGATGGAGGATGTCAAACCCCCCGCTCGGCGCTGACATTTTGTCACTTTTTTGCACTCCTGTTCCAAGAGTTTTTTTTTCTCCAGTAAGAATCCTAAAGAATTGTTGAGGTGTAGATGATGCCTCCCTCGATTGCAAATGTCTGCATGCGTGAGTGCTGTCAAATACACGTCTTTCATCTTGTACAAAGGCATACATGACAAAAAAGAAAAAGAAACACACCATCTGGTATGTAATCATGTGCGAAAGCCTGTTAGTCCTCCACAAATCTGGCTAGTCATTTCAGGGTTGAATAGTGTTCACTTGGCTTGAGTGCAGAGAAATGATTGTTCAGACAAAATATCTCAAAAACGGAGGGTTTGCCGGTTTCATGAGAATACCTTTTGTGATATAGCTTAGATTGGTAGTTTGCAGACACTAACTGGGTGAACCGATGATGTTGTAATATATCTGCATGTGATCTGTGATTGGTAGCTAGCTACTGTATATCTGTATACTGTATTTTTCAAGAAAAGTTAGGAAAAAAATCAGGAGAAAACAAAGTGCAAATGCTTCTTTTCTTGTACTTAATCTCTTTTGGATTCTGTACTGTATGTATATGCTTTTTTTTTCTTTCTTTCTTTCAAAACGTTCTACAAATTGTCACATTGTGTTATATGAATGTTTGTGTTTTTATTTATTTGTGGTTTGCCAAAATGAAGATTTGAAGCATGTTGCAGGTATTGTCAGAAAACATGATGAAAAATGACTAAGAGTGTTGGGGAAGGTTTGCTTAATTGGGAGGGACTCGGGGTGCAACGAGGGGCAGGCCTTTTGTAAAGCCTCAACATTAAAAACTGACCACTGGGAGCTTATAGTAATTCAGTTTCGTTCTGTACGCCCCCGAGCCCAGGTCTCCTCCACGATGTCACTACTGTACCTTCCCCTGTGGTTAGGCTCTAGACGGCCATTTGGATTGTGGGACATGCAGTCAACACAAAAACCTGGACTGGAGTCTCCCTCAGTGACAGATTTAAGATCAGTAAATAATCTCCCTTATGCTTCAGAGCTCATGTGGTAAGGGATTGTTGTGCACGTCTGACCTGAAATCTGTTGCTATACGAGTGACTTCATCCCACTCCTGACTCCAGTGTTTGGTCTAGACCAAGGTCTTTACGTTCAAAAGGTGAAAGGTCATCGCAAGACCAAACAGGAATGTGCAATAAACGTTACAGCTTATTTAAACAATGACATTTTTGCTTGTGGTTTTGTTCTTCCTTCCTGATTGTGTGATTTTAAATTGGAACATTTTTTGACAGGCTTTCAGTTTTTGCATTTAGGATTTAATTTAGCCGCCAGACAAAACAGTAAAAATCTACATTGCAGACTTGGCACTAGTAGCTAGCTCCGATATCTACTCTGTTTGGAACCCTGTAAATGTGCAGCCTATGGGCAGACTTTGTGCAACTGATTGGATAATTTGAGAATGGGATGCCAGGAAATGTATTATTCAATTGTTAGTGGAGAAACTTTCATGTCATAATGACATATGTTGCGTTAACTTGCTTTTTCAGTTGGCTTAAAATAATACTTTTTAAGTTTAGGTGGTTTAGCACTGTTGCCTCACAGCAAGAAGGTCCAGAGTTCAACTCCCAGGCCAGACGGGGCCTTTCTGTGTGGGTTTAGCATGTTTTATCCGGAACATCAAATCATAGTCTCCGGTTATTGACCTGACCACCGTGGCGCCCCCTATAATAAAAAATTTAATAGTGTGGAATTAGAAATAAAGATCACAACATGGGACAAGGACCTTTTTAGAAGAGCCCCAGTTAAATCGGAATGTATGTTCACCCTAAAATATTCCTTTGCTTTTAACACAGCATAGTACTAGTCTGTGAGCACAGCTGCTATTTTGTGTTTCCTGTGTCTACTATACACAATATATAAAGTTTTCATTTTTACACAAACGCCTATACAGTATTTGCTTCATCTCTGTCTAACTGTAACAGGTTTAGTTGTTGCCTAAACAACCTCAAGTTTTATTCTCTTATGAAATATGTGTATATATATATATATATATATAAAGGGGGAAAAAAGCTAATATCTGTAGATATGTACCTTTTCTGGTAACAGAACAGGGTTACTATTGGTGCTGTAGCCTCTGCTCGGCCCCTGTATGTGCAGTCAATAATGTCTCTTTGTACAGACAGAATGCAATCACTTGTGCTTTTATCAGCCTGAACAAAAGTGTGTGTGCGCGTGTATGTTGAACTACTGCCTGAACCTGTCGCTGGCACCTTGAAGCATATACATTAACCCACTGCCTGTACTGTTTGTAATAAAATATTTAGAAGGAACTCCAGAGGAAACATTATAGCAGGAGCAAATTAGCAGAAATGAGGAAAAAGACCCATGAAGTTGATAGCCCTCAGACTTCCTGGGAAATCACTGATTACATTTGCCTGTACTGGTTACAAAAGGAGTTTAAATGTATCAGTCCACAAGTAACATGACAATAGACAAAGAATTAAGAAGTCAAAACATGATGATACAATCACATGCCCCTAAACTACCACTGCAAAAATGTTCCAAACGTATAAATATTCATGTGTGTGCTTGTTTATTTTTTTATCCCTTTATTATTCCTGGGGGGAAATTCCAGGTTTGCAGCCCCACCAGGAAGCATCTAGCATGTTTTTTGATGTTGGTGGGGGAAACCAGTGTACCCGGTGGAAACCCAAGCACAAGTGACCTGGGCGTTGAATCCAGGACTTTCTTGCTGAGAGCCAACTGTGCTAACCACTGCGCCACTGTGACGTCATGCGAAGCAGCTACAAATATTTCAGGTGATAAAAGTTCAAACTGAAAAAATGATCACCCGTCACTTCTGGTTCAACCTTGAAACTTGTGTCTTCCATCCAGTATATATCAGGGTTTATAGTTGAGGTCACAAACTTCCCCACACGTAATCACTGCAGTGTCTTTGTCAGCATCTGTTGGGCAGGTGTTGGCAGCAACACATAGCTGCTGAGCGGCACAAAGTATTGCAAAGTAAACCGAGACACACATTCGTCCAAAACATACACGCACACAGTACTATAATCGTTGCTGACAAATCCCAATTAACTGATCCCTGAGCACGCTGGCTTTTGTCAAGTTGATGTTTCCCCTCTGCTCATTAGACAGCCACAGACGATAGGTCAGATATTGATGACACTGTGCCCAATCCTCTGAGGACACAGGGGCAAGTAAAGGAGCTTAACGCCCTGATTAGTCAACACAGAACCAAAACAACAAGGGCTCCATCAAAACAGGAGTGTGTGCATATTTGCCGGCACTCTGCTCCTGTTTCGACTGGAAACAGGAGACAAAAAAAACCTTCATTATTTGATTGTGAGACAGAAGATTTGATTCCCTCAAGGTTATCCTGACACACAAAAAACAACGCAAACCACAGACAGAAAACAAACAATAAGACGGGATCAAGCTGAGAGCAAGGTGACCGGGCTGTATTTATGTATTCAATCACTGCTTTTATATTAAAAATGGCAACCTCAGAGGTGGAGGCAGTTAGCGATTTATAAAAGCAACATGCTGAGTAATGCAATAGCACGGCATAGCAATCGGTGGGGTGCACAAATGCTGCTGTTGTAAGGTGGAGCCAGATTTGAATTGGGCCAGGAGACAGTGATAAGCAGCTGAGTATTGTTTAATTTAGGATTATGAATGGATGATGGATAAAACCTCCATAAAACAGTTATGGGGTGAATTTGTCTTAGTCAAACTGCCTGCTCCAGTGTGACTAGCATAAATCTTGATAAAGTCAAGGGTAACATAAGAGTAACTTGCACCACAGCCTATATAAGATACGGAGTGCTCTGTTGTAATGAAAAAGCACATTTTGGATTTCTGTTTGCAAGATGCTACAGAAACAAAATACTAAAACTTGAAACATGGCCTTTGAGAATGTGTGTAAATGTTTGTGCACCTTAACCCACCCAGTGTTAAATATTCTGCCTCCCCAATCAATCCAGTTCAACTGTATTGTGTTGGACTCAATATGGCAGAGTTTGGTTCAGTAACCACTAAGAGGCTTGTATTTCCAATGTGCTGGGTGGGCAAGAGCGACGTCTGCTGTGATGTGAACAATAAATAGCAAGTGTAGGACAAGTTCTGCGTGTGTTTACTGCAATTTCGATGAAAAATGCCATGTTTTTATTCACAAAGCGAGAGCCATTCAAAACCAACTCGGTCTTAAACAGCTGTTGCTAATAAATGCTATTTTGACATTTAGCTTTTTTTCTCATGGAATATTATTGTATATCAGGAAAACAAGACATGGGACCCAAAGCTGAAGCCCAAAAAGGGTACCGTATCACTTTGGGAATATTTTTTGGTACTGGAAACTTGATTTGACCCACATCGTCCCACTCCAGTGTAAACAAGGCTTTGGATATTATCATAAAACCAATTGATGTTACTATACTAAGTAACAGTTGTTCATATTCATGTTATTCTATATTCCAAAACAATCAGATTGACTCAAACAATTCTTAAAGACACTAGTGAATGCCACATGATACCAAGAGAAGACTACATTTAGCCCAGACAGCCCAGAGTTAGCATGTCCTCGTCTTCCAAATGAAATTACCTTTATTAATAAGCTGTGATTCGTGCGTGTCCTGTTTCTCCAGCCGCATCCACTCTACAAAGGACATTTTTCAATCTTTGAGAAAGCTCACACACCCACACATAATCGAACCTGTAACCTTCAAACAACAATCCTGAAAAGTAACAATTCACTATGTGGGATTTGGAGTTTGTTCCTATAGGGAGGTAAAACTCCAAAAGTGACTTTAAAAAAAAAAAAAAAAATTCCAGATGCAGTGTTTATCTGTGACATAGTGTCAAAAGGCTCCACAGAGACTATAAGAGCACTATAACAGTGTCACACAAGAAAGACATCAAAAAGCCTGTCTGAATTATAGATCGGCGTGGCTCTCCATACAATCTATGATTCAGATAACTGTCTTCACAACGCATGAATTACACAAGGTGGTTTAGCTCAGGTCAAAGATAATAAATGATGTGTTGCTCATACTAATTCCCACAAGGATATATACAGTACACAATAAAGCCAGAGTGTGAGAAATGCAAATGAATGCTTTCTCCTCCACCCCACACAATGTCAACAAATGTGGAGTGTTGTGTGCTTAAGTGATGGCATGGCTGCAGCAGGGAATGGCAAATATACCACACGGTGCAGTGGAGGGACACTGGTGATATGATTGAATACAGCCCACATGCACTATAGATCCATACGCATCCATGGCCCATTCAGCTGCGTCTGTCTTCTTGGAAGTATGACGCTATATAATGAATTAGTCCTCCCTGTTGACCCTAGATGTATGGATAGGATGGGCTGTGGATCATGTGTGTGTGTAACCATGAACATCAGAAATCAGCTGAAAGATAGACTAAGTGTGGACACACGTATGGACATTACAAATTTTTAAATCAGAACCTGTTAGATTTGCTTCTGATGGCAATGCTGGGGGACAACAGGAGACATGTTACAATGACATATCTGAATATAAATCCTATTGTGGAGAAGTTTTCTTTATGCATTTATATCCTCAATACATGCATTGTGAAAATAGATCACTGTGTTGTGCATAACGCCACAGATTATGGATACGGTATATTTGACCTGTCCACAAATGGAACTGTCAATAGACTGCTGAGAGTCATGCTGGCTTAGAAACACTGACAAGGTTCCCAGTATTGTTACACATTCCATCTGGCAGAACACACCATGCAAACCGCCACTGCACGTTCTGAGGAGCACACACAATCGCAACATAGTGACTTCAAAGCTGGTGCTTTCCCAGACACTTGCACAGAAGAGAGGGAGGAGACATCCGAGGTCAGCTCCCAAAGATTTTAGGCCAGTTATACAGTAGCACAGCATCAGAATAACATTACAGGGGCTTTGAACATGTTTTTGATCTCACTTCAGAGAGGAAGTTTGATCCTAAAAATACTCAAGGCTTTAAAGCTGGAATGATGGTCAGACTAGAGCACTGATGCGATGTAATAGAAAGTCTTTAACATGCGTACAGCAGTAAAACAATGACACTTTTACAGACTTCTGTTTTTGGTCATTGAGTTTCTGTCAACATTAGATTGGATTTAAAGGTCGAACTTTGACTTAGTGCCAGATGTCACAGCGCACCTACAGTGGAGTGCCCAGATTATTTAGATCTGGTTTGGGTCTAATGAGGTAAAGGTTTTTTTAATTAGCGCAAAGGTAACCACATAATTTATGAAACTGGTGTATAGCCCTGTATATAGTGCTTTTATCTTTTTCTCATGCTTCACCCTTCTTACACTGAGGCAGACAACGGTGCCACCACCAAACACCCCCCCACAATCACACACTCATACACCAGTGGCACAGACACTAGTTAAAAGTCGAATCAGAACAGAAAGTACTTTGTTGTTTGGTCAGCTAGTCAACACATGTGTGTGTGTTAAATACAGTAAATCGCTGTCGTTGTCTCTTTCAAACTGCAGTTATCTCTGTAAGCATCGCTGTGATGGAGGCAACACTGTGCATTGGCAACTCCTCCTCTCTTCCTGTAGCATCTATGCCATTCTTAGCAGACGAGGACTTACTATAAATATTTTATATGGCACAGCGCATGTGGGAAAATTGTATTTTTAGAATATTCCAGTGTCTTCACTAGAAGCCAGCTCTTTGTGCTGCCAGAGAGCTTTTGGTGTGGATTATTGCAATGCCTTTGATTACTTCAATCGATTCCAACTGCTTTAAACAGGCAACAGTTAGCGCAGTTGGTTTCAATGAGTTCTTTGAAGATAGGTAATCCAAGCTATACATTCAATAGACTTAAGGTCTGTCTGTTTAGGATTTTTTACGAGGTGATCCATCTGTTTGGCTTTTCATAAAAAGAGACACTGGTTTGAACCATGAGGGAAATGAAGGAATAAAATGCAAGGGAGAAATGCTTCAGGAGAAAAAAAACAATGTTAAAATGCAAAGCACATCCTTCCCCGGCCACCAAGACATGCATGCATGAACACAAGGAGCAGACAACACAGTCACGCCTGAGGATGTAGCCTTTTTGCATCTGCTCGGGCCTGAAAGAGAAGACAAACGTTTCCACTTATTAGTAGTCCTCACTAATCATCGGATCATTAGTTTCATCTTGATGCACTTTGTGAACAAAGGGGACATGAAGACAGTAATTGTTATCACTCCTTTTCTCTTCTCAGGAATATTCTACACTACATTTCTGCGTTTTGTAACATGGCGGCAAGTATCTAGGTCAGTTCTATACACACACACATTCACGTTAGAAGTGCCCTTAACCTTGATCAATGCAGGAAAAGCTCACAACAGCACATCGAGCACTTTTATTGAGCTTCCCTCCTTCCTGCCTCACTTCCTGATTTTTATAAGCCCACTGCTAAGATGCAGAATATAAATCAGACTCATTAAAAGATTTCATTAGGGTCGTATGTTCAAGAGAATATCACGTCTGGATGCAACAACTGCAAGACTCAGAACATATAGAGTATAAAAAAAGAGTCACCAAATACTGTTTCCATAGTATTTGGTGACTCTTTTTTTTATACTGGCATTGGTTTCTCTGTCTTGCCTTTTATTCTTTTTCTTTCCCGGGCATGGCCGTTACGCAGACTGCTAATGAGCGATGGGCTTTTACTACAAGTGTGTGCGTGTGTGTGTGTGTGTGTGTGTGTGTGTGTGTGTGTGTGTGTGTGTGTGTGTGCGTGCGTGCGTGCGTGCGTGCGTGCGTGCGTGTGTGCGTGCGTGCGCGTGTGTGTGTGTGTGTGTGAGAGAGAGAGTTTTACAACAAGAGACTGTCTTTGACTGTGTTGGGCCTGGTTTAAAAGGTAAGGCCAGGCAAAATAGAAAAGGATTGAGCAGATAAAGCGAGATGTGCTCACTAGTTCTCTTCCCTCCGATCTGTTTCCTTTCCGTTACTAGGCAACACCTGCAGGCATGCACTAAATAAAGCCTTGTACCCGGTAGTTGCTCACCCCTCCTCCTCCCCCTCCTCCTCCTCCTCCTCCGCCCCCGCTTCCAAGTCCAACTCTCTGACACTCGTCAGCCTCATCCATTTCTCCTAAACTTTACCTCTGCCAAACCCTTGATCTTCACCCTCATCATCCCAGTACCTATTACTTTCCCATCACACATCCTACCAACATTTCAGCCTCTTCCTCATTTGTGTAGGTTTGACAGAAAGGACAGCTCTCCCAGCATAAAACAAAGACAGTCATTTGGACGAATCTCACTGAATCGTCGTTTTAAGGATTAATTTGTTCTCAGGGTGATCAATAAGTAAGAAAAAATTGCTTGATGCCACACGTCATAGACTTCATGTTAAGCCCTTGTCATACTAGACAATGTTTGTAATGGATTATAAAATGAATACACGTCAAACTGGGTGTCTCAAATCAGCATTCATGCCACACCGTGTGATATCAACAGTTGAGTGAGTCGAGGGATTCAGCACTGGTCAACAACTTGAGTGGTTTTCATGTGCAACAGATTAAGTCTGAGTAAAAAAAAAGAATAAAAGAGAGTTTGGGAAAAGTTGGGTTATGGTAAACATTTTATCCTCTTAGAATTATAAGGTTCTATCTGACATTTTTGTAAGAATGTAGTTCTTTTCTTAGATACATTACTGACATTTTGCAAGTTATGCATTTTATCTCAGAGAAACCTGAAAATTTTGTTGCTGGAGATTACAATGTCAAACTTTAAAGTGGCACTGCATAACTTTAATCCAGCAGAGGGCGTACCAGCAAGTTTGGAAAATGTCTTCTGAAATGGCAAGGGGATTTTAGTGTATTTTGTACATCTCTGCTAGGGTCCAGTGTATTGGCCTATTTCTGCTTCTTCTATTTGAGCTGTAAAGCAATTCCAACAATAGGAATTATACATCTATACTGGGGGTGTCAGTCCAGTTGAAGCTACTATGTCAGTAAAATAGACATGATCCTACCGTTCTCATGTCTAAGAACCACAAAATGATTGCAACTATACAGTACATATTTTTTGGGCTTTAAAGACCCACTGTGCTACTGGGTAAAAGTTACACAGGGCTGCTTTACTGATCCACAGTACAGGGGCTGTTCCACAGTACCATCTGGGAGGGCTTACATTGAGTTTCCATAGCGTTTGCAAAAAGGACAGGTACTTTAAATGAATAACTGGTCGGTGATTAAATTTATAATTTGTGAGTAACCACAGTTTTAGCTACTCAGACCAATGCTATGTTGTTTCCATACGTAACATCTTCAAACCTGAAACTACGGCCAGAACCGTCTGTGCTGCCACATCATTTGTCATTATGAGCCAGTTAGGCCATGTTTCGGCAGTGAGTGCTTTTGTAGCACTTGTGGTCGGATTAAAAGACTGAAGAGTTTATATTTCTGCCATTTTATTTCCATGTGTCTGTAATATAAGAGAAACATCTCTATGACCGCACTCTGAACTGTTCACGTGTCTGAGCACACTTTCTACTGAGGACCTGCAAGGCCTCTTGAGTTGCCCTGCCTGCGTGGGTCCTTAATGTAAATCCTGACTATTATTGACTTGAACATGTATACACAGGCATATTCCTTCACATTTGTGTATTAAAAATAATATATTGGCATAACCCCATTAAAAATAGTAATAAAATTCTCTATGCTATTCACTATGCAGCACACAACAGGCTATACTGTCCTATCTGTTAACATTAGTCCCACACTTTGCTTGGAGCATGTTCAAAATGGATTATTGTGAGTTTGTAAACTCCCAAATCTTGTGAGAATCCAGCTGCAAATAATCCCAGTATGGAAGAGAATGTTCTCTTTCTCAAGAGTATACTCATTTAAGTTTAAAAGACACAAAGCATCACAAAAATAACTAAAATCTTAAGATCTCAAACACTGAGGTCTACACATAGGTGTGGCTCGGCTGCCATCTTGGAACATTTAAAATGTTCCCCAAATGTATCATCATTAATCTGTTATCCTTCATCACCATACAGCAGAAAGTAACAAAGTCTATGGAGTGCAGCATGCAGATAAAAAAAACTTTCCTCGTTTAGCTACCATATTGGTTGGAACAAATGTTTTTTGTTGTTGTTGTTGTTGTTTTTATCTGGTATATACGTATATATAGAAGTGAAAAACATTAGTAAGAATTGCTGTTCTTATCAATCACTGACACCGGTAATTGATTAAGTAATATTTGAACAATATTTTTCTTTCCCAAGGTTCCCAAATGAGTCTAAAACCACCTTTGCACTGTTGATTATCCATGTGGCTACGCTCTGCTTCTTTGCCTTCTCCTTAGCTCCTGGGGAATGTCAGATCTGACCCTGGGAAGCAAAAACAGCTGATCCCTTGTCTACAGTAAACCTATATGTTCTCCAAACTGTTCTTGCATTCAAATAAAAAGAGAGTGGATACAAAAGAAATCCTCTTGACAAAGAGTGTCCCAGATAGCAGGGAGAGAGGAAAAGATGAGAAGAAAGAGTGAGAGGTGGAGCTGTTGTGAAGACTGCTACACAATAAAAGATGCCTCATCATTCTCTATCCCCCTTTCTCGTCTTGTTCTTTGAAGTGTGTTGTGACTAATGATTTATCTTCCATAACAAGGCCACAGGTGCTGGATGAATTGTGCACACATACACACTTTTACAAAGAGCATTTGTTGATGCAATGTTTTCTATAATCTTCAAAAGTAAATGCTAACCGTGACCTAAATCCATGTCTGAACTGACGTAAAGACCCCAACGTTTGTGTTTCGGGATGAACCCAGAGGTCAGTGAGCATTCAGATCAAAGGATATAACAGGAAACACAAAAACCTGTATAGGATTTTACAACAAGGAAATAAACTGTAGGCGTTTTATGCAGGCAACATATGTTTTTAAAAACATCTAGCTACAAAGTTAATGATACAGTTTAATAGAGCTGCCAAGGCCCATACACAGTGGGAGGACCCATACATCCAGCATTTTTACTGTGCATAAGACAGAGGAATAGTTTTGCCTCGTCTTCCCACTCAAATCTGTTTGTACAAAAAATCCTCTGAAACCAGAAACAGCTGTTCACAAAGAGATTATTCAAAAACTTTAAGTATATTAACCTTTTCAAGAAATACAAAAAAACTGCACGATTTATGCACCATTGTTTGAAATGTGACTGGTGTCAGACCTCATCAGCTACACCCAGCATGTTTTTTTATGTTGGTGGGAGAAACCAGAATACCCGGAGCACATAGAGAACATGCAAACTCCACACACAAAGCCCTGGACCTTCTTGTTGAGGGGCGACAGTGCTAACCACTGTGCCACCATGCACCTTGTGATTATGATAAATAAATGTGATAGCTTGCAGGTCCACTTATGTACCTTTAAAACTCTTGATCAGCTCGTCCTTACAGAATACCTTTTTCAAAGCAGTTAACCTTTGTGAACTCACACAAACCCTGTGCCATAAACTATGATTGAACTTGCAGCATTTGGTGCCCCAAGCACCAGCTTCAGGTCCAAGTTTATTATCGCTAAAATTTCACAAATGGCATTCTTTCAAGATATAATGATGTTTTTACAGTCACTGACTCATGCAGACCCATTTAGATTACCTCTGTGGCACAGCAGTAAGCGCTGAAATCACTTTAAAGCATAAGGCAACACAAAAAAGGAACAACTATTAGCAATAATGTATTGTGGAGAAATGTAGAGAGAGACATTTTAAATCAAAGACAGCCAGTGTTCTTTTTGACATTACTGTTTAATTATTTTCTTTTTTGGTTTTACTTGATTAAATCTCTCCACATTTTAAAGTGAAATGTCAGACATTTTTATACTATTTACATAAAGATGACCCACAGTGGGTCTAATTTGCCTATGATGCCTTTAATGAGCATTGAAACAAACACTGATAGACAGAGATTCAGTACTTAAAGACCGAACTAATGCTGCTAGAACTAACCCCAAACTGTCATTCTGAAATACTACCCATCTTTTTCTCTGTGCTAAGTATAAATCTGTGGACTGACAGCCACAGTGTGGGAGCTATAAAAACGTGTTGCTCAGTGATCCTTACTTTAACCCAAACCAGTCAAAGATTGTGTTTTGTGTCAAGCCTCGTCTCCAATATCTCTTTTTTCAAGATAAATATAGAGCCCATTACCAAATGCATGGATATACTATACTGGTATATTATATATCCTGATACAGTATCAATAATATATTTCAGGCCACTTTTGCAAAGCAGTGAGTAGAGAAATGCAATGTGGTGTCACCAGTGCAGATGTTGATTACAGTAAGTATGGAGAGGGCTGAAGTGTCTCTCGTGAGGCTTTCATTTGTCTAATGCAGGAGTGGGAGTTTGCTCACCTTTCATAACACATTAGTTGTAAATTCAGTTTTACACCCTGGACCCAAAACGTCTGGGATAGTTGCACCGTACACATGCATACACAAGCCCGGCAGTAAGGTTGAGCGGAGGAAAAGAATAAAATTTTGGGAACACTGTGGAGTCAGACAGACAATAAAATAAAAATGTCAGTGTTTTCGGAGGTGTCATGTGAGATGAGGCTGCACATACACAGGGTTTTACACAATACGATCAGAAAGAGCCAACATCTAGATTCAGACATTTAGCGTCGGATTTTTAAAGGGTGAGCAGCATTTGTGTGTAGAGCTGAGTAGGATTTGGTTTAATCCAAACATGAAACACAAGAGCCCCCCCTCCCTCCTCCCTTCATCCCACCATCCTGCTCTCTCTCTCTGTAAATTTGCCTTAGTCTCTCTTAGTGTTGCGTAAGAGCATGATTACATAATCCCAAACATATGTATGTGTGTCCACGAGGCTGGGCACTGGAGGGCACGGAGCATCACACTGTGTACATGAGCTGAAGGAGAGAGAAGGGAAACACTGAATGTATAAATGAAGTCGTGTAACATCACACATTCACTGCTGTCACTTACAAACGTAGAGAAAACATAAAAGATGGATTTAAAATGCACTCGAATAATAACAAAATGTAACAGGATTAACTTAGAGCTGCACTGTGTGGAACCGTGGGTATATACTGTACACTGGTCAGCTCTAATATGACCATGGACAGATGATGTGGATGAGGATAATCTTGTTGCCATGGCACCACAGGACAAGATTTATAAACAAGAGTTAAATGCAATACTGCTCAGTGTTGTGAAGTCCAACAGTTAACCTACAGCAAAGCTTATTTGCCACATATTATCCACAAATGTTAAATGAGATAATGCACAAAATAACACTGAAAGTTCTTCATTAACAGGCAAAATGCCAGAGCAGAAAGGTTGCTGATGAAATGTTGACCCTAAAAACAGTGTATAGAAGAAAAACTCATGACAGAAATGACAGTTTGAGAACATCTCAGATTCTCACTTTCAGAGCCTGCGAGTGGCTTCAGAAAGCTCTGTATGTGAAAGATAACAAAAAAGAGAAGACGAATTGAAGGTTATGTATAAAGTTGTTTTGTAGAGAAGGGGAATACAAACTGTCGGTACGGTTCAGGACGGGTTGAAGGAGAAAGAAGTCATAAAGGTGATGTATGGGTTGATGTTATTACAATTATTAGTAGATTACCTGTAAATGTTGCATCTGAAAGGCTAAAGACAGCATTCAGGGTAACAAAGCAGCACATAAAAGGAGGCTTAGCTGAAGTGTACACTTATTCACATTAGCACACATTCAGGCTGATGAGTCACTAACAACTTTTCGCCTTATCTCCAAACCTTTCTCAATCTGTTCAATTCAATTTATTCATCACCACCGTCGCTCCCCCGCCCATCTACTCACTTCTCTTCATCCTCTCAAGGCTTTTATCATTTTCAAAAAAGTATTTTTCTCTAGTTGTTCATCCTTGACTGGCTCCACAAAAGGCTTGCTGTAGATCCACCTTTACTGTAAAGTACCACTCACATTTTCTTTTAAAATTTGTTCACTTAATCCATGCAATCCCCAATCAACTATTCTATTTTGGTTTACAAGAAAATGGCATTTCTTTAGTTTCTGGTTCTCTTGGTTTAACCACTTGCTCATTCTACACAGCTGACCAAAGCAGGCTTTTCCTGTCTGTTTCCATGAATATCCCCTTCACTGACATCCATGATACAGATCCACAGCTGAGGGAATTGACATGACAGCTACTTCTCTGAGACGGCAAGAGTACTGCTGTGGGGTCACGGATCAAACAAGGCAAAGAAAGGACAAGGATGAAACGTAGATGTTGTAAAGAAAAAACACACGTGAAGTCCCTCTCCATAGTACCATGGTCCTCTCCACTGCAAGGCGAGGGGCTAGTTGTCATGACGCCTGTTGTCATGGCAGCTGGACTGGGTAATAAACAAATGTCTGTCCATCTAGCTCAGTAAGCCTGCAGTAAATATGCTGCAAAAATGTAAAGTCTAGTTTAGGTCATTGTACCCAGAGTTCTGTTGACAAAAATAAAACATTAACAAATGTGACTCTTCACACTGCAGTCCATTCTTACTTTAATGAAATGTAGACATTTGCTGTAGTACAGTAGAAAACATGACAGGTAATATGAATTGTTCAGAACAAGCTTAGCAGAAAGAAAACTAAAGCCACTCAAACAGTGGAATAATCTTTTTAAAAATTAAAAATCCTACATAAAACAAGACAAGCCATTCAACTCAATAGTTGTATCCTAGCTGGATTCAAACTTAAACTCCTAAAAGGAGTAGCCTACTGCTATGGGAGGAGCCCTTCTACAGTGGTCAGTGTAGATGCTAATTACCATCCAAAGCCACACAAAGTGGTCTTGGACCAAATGAGCATCTCTTAAATCTCATATAACTGTCCTGTCACCGTTTTAACATCTTCAGCTCTTGGCTTGTTCACCATTGTCAGACTTTGGTTTGGATGATCCATTTCCATTTTTTAACTCCAACTCCTCCTCCTTATCCCCTTCCACCATACCCTCCTCACCCAACTCTTCCTCCTGTCCCCTCCCTTCTTTTTCTTCATCTCTGTGTTTTGGTCCCTGGCCCTGTTTGTCTCGGAACACCTCGACCCCTAACATTCTAAGGTAATGAAGTCTCTCGTTCCGTGGGACAAAGGCTCGGATTGATGTCTTTCCTCTCCAGCCACACAACTGGATGGGACACTGAGGCTCTGCTGGGTTACTGGAAAATAAATGGAAACAGAAAATCAGACATTATTTTTTTGGACGAAAAAAATAAAATAAAATAAAATAAAAATCACTCACTTTGGATTTGGAACATACTTGAGTACAATGCTTCCCATTCCTATGCAGTCAAGAAAACAAAACATACTTGTATAAGGTGGACCTCCCAAAAACATAATGACATGTGATAATATGGTTAAACAAGTAGTTGTGTGCGCATTATATTGTAATTTACAATAATATAGGATTATACAAACACCAGTATCATTTTATAACTATAGAGCCACTCTTGTAGCGGAAGACAAGGATCGTTCTGGACATATGTACAATGACTTTATTATTGGCAACAGCACACAGTATTTTCAGCACACATTTTCTACTAAACATTTGTAATCTCTAGAGAGAAGAGAAGTGCATACCTATCTTCTTGGCCTGAGCATGAGCATCATCTTCTAGTTTACTGAGGTAGGGGTTCTCCTGCGTCAGTAAGACTTTGACATCTTCTACACTCACTGTAATCATCCTGGAGCGGATGTATGGCTGGACAGTGTAGATACCCTGGCAGACACAAAACACACTCAGGTTGTGAGCAGCAGACAACCAGCCTGCTGTGGAAAGAGTAATGTAACACACAAGTGCTTCTCGACAGTTACACCATGCATACAAAATGAATTAATTATCAGTTCATTTGTGTGAAGTCAACTGTCTGGCTTCCTTGGTGTTCAGCTGGGTTTATCTCACCTACAACGAGTACATTTGCACAGTGCATAGACACACACATGTATTTTAAACAATAATCTATAAAGACACTGACTTTGACCCTGTTTAAACAAGCTCACATACAATACAAGGTACAAGGGACACAAGGCTTGTGAGAATTGGAGTTTGCTACCGTGTAACTATACAAAATAAATTGTATAAGGAACTGTACAGAACCGTTTACAACAATGCTTCCATTGGATAAAAAATGTTGACATATATTACTTATCAAGAAAAGTAAAGTGAGTTTTACCTCCTGAGCCAGTCTGAAAGCACAACCAAACTCCTCTCCATCACTGTTACGAGACCACACCTTCACTCCAGTGTTTATGACCTTGGGGGGAAATAAAAGACCACAGACAAGTAACAAATGTCAGTGCTCGTGATCGCAAGAAAAGGTTATTTAATGACCGTAACAGATATCAGCATAACCTTGCACTAGGCAGTACAAAAAGTATATTTAATAAAGTGCATTTGGTCTTGTGTCCTAGATTGCCCACTTAAATTTCATAACTCATCAGTAAACAATATTCTTGCTGAACTAAAGAACAGAGACCAAAACAAAAAACAAGACTGTCACTCAGGTAGTGAAATTCAATTTGTGAAAAGACATTAAAAACAAAAAGAACCAGTACCACATGTGCAGGTGCTACAAGGTGGAGGACTACAGGGATTTGGGAGAGGCAAGTCCCATCTGTTAACTTTCATTTCTCATGTACAACAAACACATAAAGTCTCAAATGTCTCTATACAAAAACTATGAAAAACAAATTGCAACTGTCAGACAAACCTTCATCCGCTCACTGTTATTAAGAAGCACATTGCGCAGCTCTTTGGACACCATGTACAAGTGTCTCTTCTTGCCTTCATGGGTCCTGGTTAGGACATTTAGCTTGGGAAAGTCTGGAGACAGATCATAAAAGGATCTAGAGAGAACAAAACAAGTGCTCAATCAACTTCGAGAAATGTGTTTTTGTTTTTGGTAATTGTACAGCAGCAAACTTACTGTATGGTGGTGAAGACAGGATCATCTTCTGTTAAAAACACAAAAGGGTCCTCTTTGTAACCAAAAAGCTTCATCTTCTTGTTTGGTGGAGGTCTGAAAAATGATTGAGTAAAACATGGGCATCCAATTTGACTTTATTGTATGATAATGGGAGCCTACCTCCAGTTTGCATTAGATAAACATTTTTACTGTTTTGAGGTAGTACATAAAAATATACTGCTCTTAGCACTGTCTTTAATAAAGAAGTACTAAGAAAATGTCCTCTGTACACTTTGAATGCCGAGTTGATTCATTAATCATGACAATGGCAAACAATCAATAAGGAAATTGCTTTAAGTGAACGTTCTTCTCAAATACCCTGAAGCATTTGTTACTCCCTAACATCTAAACCTTTACCATTTGTTTATTTATTATGGCTCCAGATTGAACAGGCAGACTGGCATGACTCACCCACACACTCCATCTTGTTTAGCACCACTCTCCAGGGCCGCTGCAGCTCCTGTGGGTGCCTCGTCTTCTGCTGGTCTATCTCCCATTGTCTCTGAGCTGCCCTCGCCATCACCAACAGAGCACTCAGGGAGGGAGCCGGAGTCTGTGGGGACTGAGGACGCTGTAGGAGCCTCACTCTGGGATCCTGCACTGGAAGAGACCTCCTTCCTTACCTGGAGACCACAGGAAAAGGAGAGCAGAAAATGCAGACCAAACAAAATGTGGTTTGTAAATCAAAGTTTATGAATAATGTAAAATTTAAGAACTACTGATTAAACCATACAGCGTTCCATTTGTCTTTGTTGACTAAAGCTGACAATCTTATCATTTCTAACAGTGTGTCTGTGATAAAACACCTTGGGATATCTTTTGTTCCATGGCATTGGAGCTTTCTTCACCAAAACAGCTACAAAGAAACCTCCAGTATTCTGATGATGTGGCAGAATCCTCATACTGTCAAACACACAAACAAAATATACACATAACTGAAATTTTGAATATTTTTTACAGTGCCACCTACAGTAAATATGTCCACCAACATTACACAATTATGAGATTTAAGAAATATTGGCCAATGGCCCCCTCTTCTGGTCAAAGTCATTTAAGTTGGTGTCCAAGCCAAGAATGACATCATAGCTCAAAACAGAACTGCAAGTGAATAAATTTGCATTCATGTTGACATACTTTAAACAGTGGATTTTTTAAAAAGAGGAAAGCACTTCTTTTTAGACACTGACAAAGAAAAACACCAAAGGGGACAAACTGAACATATGCATTACCATCGTTCCAGATGCATGTTGGCCAGTTTCTCTGGGTCCTTTGGCGGGAACATGGTCGGACGGATCTGTGTACGACGACCGCTAGGAACCTCAGACCAGTCAGAAAACCACTGACCTTCTTTAGTCATCAGCTAAAGAGAAAACACTATGGATTAAAGAAGGTTTGTGGCTAATGTACTGCTTTGTGGTGCTGATCACTACATATTAGGTACAGTACTTTCCAAGAAGTGACCCCCGGCATCGACTTTAGCCCAGGAAGCTCAGCAGAGGTGTCCAGGAGCTCCAGTGATCCTGCCAATGTAGAAGGAACATAAAAATAATAGATGGACATTATTTTGATATGAGCAAATGCTTTATTGTAGATGTTAGGAAGGTATTTTGAGGAGCCTTTAGAGAGGTGCTCTAAAATTAGAAAAAATACATAGCATATATTTGTAGCTGTGTCTTTTGTTATATACATTACAGGTGGATAAAACATGAAGGTTTAACACAGATATCACCAGCTCAATTTGATATGGAATGGGGATAATCATTTTCACAATTGATTAGTAAAGCTCTGAAGCACTTTTGCTTGTATATGAACACACCATGCCAAGAGTGACTTATGAACAGAAAGCACACCGTGTCTGCGCTCCAGCTTCATATGTATTGGACAACAAAACAGAGAAGAAACTAATGACTATTTCAATTGTTCTGGGGTTTAATATGTCTTGAAGGGGTCTGAATCCCGTTTACTACAAGCAGATAAAGTGAAAAGTACATGTCAGCTTGCGGTCACTTGTTTTACCTTCACTCTTATCTAGCAGTGCAGCAATAACAGCTTCGTCCTCTATAGGGTTGAGTGAACAGGTGGAGTAGACCATCCTGCCTCCCACAGCCAGCTGTTCAACCCCACGTACTGCAATGCGCAGCTGGAGCCTTGCAAACCACAAACAGGCTTTTAATAATTATGCCAATAACACCAAAAGAGTGGCAAATAGTTGTAGATAAGGGATGTCTACATTGACTTCACTCACCCATGAAGATGCAGGCTGTTACTTGTTGTCCATTTCTTCCACACATCAATATTCTTCCTCATGGTGCCATCACCACTGCAGCAACATAGGGCAGACACTAACATGGTTACACTTATCCTTAGTAGCTGAAAACATTATGGATCTTTTGTACATCTCACAAGCTACAATGTCTATGAAGAACAAAAAGCATACAGGCTGGGCTCCTCCTGACTCAGAAAGCTTTCCCAAACTAATGCACAACTAAACTCTTTACTAACCAGGAAGAAAATAAAACTCAGCATTAGCAAATATTATAGATCTAGAACTGTAATTGGCAGATATACTCCTCCAGGCCTAAACTCACATATTATATTCATTCACTTATTTGCTTATGTTTATTACCATTAAGAGAGTGACAGGAGCTTATCCCAGCATCTTTGGACAATGGCCAGTAGGTCGCAGCGCTGATAATTGTTAAATCTTTCTTATGCACCACTGACACCTTTACTAACCTGCAGGGCACATCACACAAGATGCGGTCATAGAGGAGAATATCCTTCTTGCCATCTGAGGAAATTTGTAGAGTTGGAATGCATGAGGCATCGTGATTGACCACCATGATGCAGGGGCTGTTGAGACGCTTTGCCTGATGCACAAGCAGGTAGCACCGTTTGTTGTCCACATCATTGGCAATTACAAAACCCTCTGAGAACAACAAAAACATTTAATTTCCTTTTTTCAAAATCTTAAATACATTTCTATATTAAAAGTTTCTGACCTGGAAATGGCACATTCATGTCACCATGGAGCATCTCAATGAGTTGGGCTGTTTTTGACCCGGGAGCAGCACACAAGTCCAAAATCTCCATGACACAAATTAACAATTAACATTAGCCGACTGTGCTTTCCAAATAAGAGACACAGACGTGTAAGAAATCTGTTTCTACCTTGTGGTGGGGTTCAATCTTCAGGAGCAGAGGAGGAATCATACTAACAGCTTCCTGACGACTAATGTTTCCCTACAAGTACAAACATAATACTCATCTCCCAACTGTAAACAACAGTAAACAAACATATAAGCCAAATGTATAAAAGTACAATAGTAAAAAGAGTGTTCATAAAAAAGTTCACAATAAGGCTAATTTTTGTATATATGGGTGTAGGTCAAACTTCAGGCATAAAAGGTCTTTCAGGTCTCTACCTCACAAAATGTTTTTCTGCTGATTTTATTTATGTGGTTTATGTCTGACAGCAGACATAATCTGAATTGACTTGTTTCACTGCTTTCCGGTCTCTTCCCAGTCCATGTGAAAACACATTTTAACAGAAGAAACTACAATGGGGTGAAAATGTTCTGTCCTTGCTGATATAAAAATGATTGATGATTTGAACCATTTTTTTTTTATTAGTACATAACATTAACTGAAGAATGTACTGTGTATAACTGTCATGGCAACTAATGCAAAGTCTGACCATTGCTCCTTCTGTGGTTCTTCATATGGTTTTTTTTTCCCACTAACCTTGATGGAAGGGACAGGGGATGTTGTCTAGTACAGTTTGTAAAGCCTTTTGAGAAAACTGACTTAGTGCTCACTCTTTCTGGGACAAATGTGCACACTTGGCTAAATCATCTATCCTTTTCAAATTATTGAGCTGAATTTTTATAACTTTAACTTTTGATTTCTTAATTATAATGCTGTCCAGCTTTATTCTATCTACATTGTATTCTCCATTTCTAGAAAGTATGTTATAAATAAACTGAATACATTTTACTCACGGACTCAGTCTCGCTGACTAAAAACTGGTGGAACTTCTCCAACAGAGGAGACTTTCTGATGATTTTCCTGCTCATGTTGGTGTGCCAGGCCTGCTCATCGGGATACCTAAGGAGGACACACAAAGTGCAATAGGCTCCTGGCTCTTTTGAGTTTTTGAGTTTTCTTTTGAGTAAAGCAGAGCTTACCAGCTCAGTGGTTGTGGTGCTTCAATCTTCTGTCCATCAATTTCTAGGTCCTGAATATCTTTAAAGTACTTGTCTTTAAGACAGTGGAGGATCTCTTTGGCATGGCTGTAAGACATTGAGAAAACATTGAGAAGCTCCAAGTAAAAAGGTTAATTTAAAAACTTGATGCACTTAATGATGGACTTGTGGTTATAGTAACTCACCTCTTGTACCCAGTAATACGGATTGTTGCTGGAAGGGGCTCTCTCATGGCCTCCATGAACTGCTCAAACTCTCCCTCAGGCACCAGCCCTTGCTCCTTGTAATAATGCTCAAAAAGCTTATTTTCTTTAACAATGTCAGCATAGCCTGCTCCCCAACCCTGAAGTAGAGAGAATTATGAGATTTTCATACTATCCTAACAAATAAGACTGCTTTACAGTACAACTACAGAATTGTTCCAGCCATTTAATCAGACACGTAAAACAATGTTGTTGTACCTGCATGCATTTACATTAACTGTGCATCACATTTTCTACCATTCAGTTCACGATGCTTTAAATGGCATGGCCAGCGTTAAAAGAAAATGTCACTCAATGAAGTATCTATGTGTATTATCTGCGGCCATGATAGCTAACATCAAATTCGCACTGATTAAGAAGAATAAACACTGAAATTATCCCGGTCCCTTGAAATTAAGTGGCAACAGTTGACTGGATCTTACAGCGTTGTCTCTGTTATCTCTTCCACCAGATTGGGCTTTCTGTCGCTGTCTGCTTCTTTTCCCCATGTTGGAATAACACACAACTCTGGAAAAAAGCCTGCGGAATGACGTGGTGCTGGATACTGGATGCAAAAAGGTGTGTTGGCAAAAATTAAATCATAAACATTCAGATAGTTTGAGAACGAAACGCTTTCATGTGTGTCTGAACGTGATACTGGATTCTAACCACGGATGTGTTGACGCACGTGAGTTAGGACCCCATAGGTTGTCTAAACATCTGCCTGCAACAAAGTGAAGCTCTTGACGGCGGCTAACATCAGCATTACCACGTTTATTAAAAACAAATCCACGCAAAATATAGTTCACTTAATTGTTTCATATTGGAACGTGTTTCGAAACAAAAAAATAGTCTTTCCTGACTACAGCCTCTTGATTGGTCCAAGGTCATCTGGGCGATTGAGAGTGAACTGTGATTGGTCCTGTTGGATGAACAAACACGAAGCATCGTTCTGCAGACGTATGTACATCTGTGTATGTTCTTAATAGACTTAATAGAGTTAATGTATACGGTCTTGGCTGTGGTTTACATATAGCCTAATCATCCTCTAAATTTTATTTTTGGCTTTGTCTCAAGTTTCAGTGACCTCAAGTGTTCCTCCTGAGAAAGCCATGGAAGCGCTTCTCTCCTGGCTCTTCTCCTCGGAAGAAGAAGAGAAGTATATTCTTGTCACCATGGCTTACTCAATGATTTTTATGGCATTCTGCACGTTTCTTACTTTACTTAAAGAGAATGTGCCGTATGGACGCTATACTTCCAGCAAGTATGGATTTCCAGTGAATGTCAGGTTTGCGTGGTTCGTGCAGGAGTTGCCTGCTATTCTTGTGCCTTTCCTACTTGTTGTATCGACGCCGGCTGCCAAAATCTCAATGTTGCCCAATCAGGTGCTCATTGTTATGTACTTTTGTCACTACATTCAGAGGTTAGTAACTCACTGTAGGCTATATACTATTATGTTGAAATACCAGTTTCTTGAAACGTTATGTAACATTTATAGGCTTTTATAATGTGTCGTGCTTATATCTATTTGTTGCAGATCTCTTGTTTATCCATTTTTAATAAGAGGAGGTAAACCAACACCTTTTGCCTCCTTCGTTCTGGCGTTTGTTTTCTGCATCTACAATGGCTACATGCAGATCAGATACCTGAGCCACTATGCTGAATACCCGGCCTACTGGGTAACACACCCATGCTTTATAACAGGTAAGTACATTGTCCAGGGTGTACCTCACCTAGGGCACAAAGTTGCTGGGATAGGCTCCCCGTGACCCCTATTGGGACTAAGCAAAGAAAAGGAATGAAGGAATGAATTTCTCAGCTCCCACAGACAAAACAGAGGGTGAGGTGGAAAGTGTAGTTCTTGAATTAGTTTAAGCAACCCAGTCTTCTCAAACAAGTAGTCTCATTATCTATGTTGTAGGAAACTAAAGTGACATATTAGATTCATTACTAGTTTCTAAAGAATCATTTAAATGTCGGTTCTAACATTACATTTTAGGGATAATGTAATAAGGTTTTAATAATGATCCTGTTTAAGATGGGTTATGAGTAACTAATTGTAACTAGAAATAATGCAGAACCTGGGCTAACTACTTAGTAGTTTATAGATTTTGTATAATAAGATGTATACAAATAAATGGCAAGTTCTTGTAGAAGGTTTCACCACTGCCACACACATTTTTATAAATAAATTCTAAATTATTTTGTTATTACTGTTTAATTGTATTATTATTAAGTATTGTAGTATTACTGTACGCTACTGTACTGTAGATGATTATAGAAATATTAATTTGGGTAAATTATCAATATTAGTATTTGGCCCCCGTACCAAATACCATAGTGATACCATACATGTATATGTATGTTTAGAAGGGCCCCCCCTCCGCCTCGGGCCCTGGGTACTCGGTACCCTTTTTTCCCCCAGTCAGACGCCCCTGTTTAAGGGCACCACCCAGATGAGTTCTGGGAAACTGATTATATTTACTAAGTCTCAATTAATCTGAAGGAATAGAATTCGACCTGTTCGAATATGTGCTTCTATAAACATTAAAACACCAAATCAAGATCTTTAACGTTTTATGGGTTTTATTAAAGATTATACCAAGTTAACATATTAATGGGAAATGACACAAAGGGTAAATTATTGACATATAATGGGAATAATGATTAACACAGAACAATAAACACTAACCTTTACTGACTAGAACTTTGTGGAGGATAATGAATGCTTTGACTGATTAAAACTCGGCTGGGGAGTTTAATTACCGGATTATTAAGAAGGGGGTTTATGGAAGGAGATAGGTGTATTGACTTGGGGCTTATGAAATACAGTTTAAAACGCCAAACTCCTGTTGTGTCACGTGCGGCTTACTTGGTTCGCTGGTACTGGCCCAGTTCGATTTCCGTCACAGGTCCAAAGTTTTGCTTCGGGCCTCTGAAGCTGCACGTCTGGGTAAAGGTACCGCTCTCACAAGGCGTCCATCACGGAACTGAGGCCGCTGGCTGGTTCCGTGGGCGGCCGGGGAATGGAGTTGTGGAAAGGCGTCAACTGTATAAAGCCGTATTACTCTATTTCTTTGCCGTTGGCATTAGGCAAGAACAGATTAGAGTCTTTGAAAAATATCGCTAGACCACTGGAAAAAGGGTCTCTCGGGAGTCGTTCCTCTGGCTTAAAGCGTCTGTTAGTTCAAGCGGAGTTCTTGGTCTTTCACAAGAACTACCAAAATGTCTTCCTTCTCGTGTAAGTGACGTCACAAGAGTGTTACAAAAATAAGCGATGTGTAGCTTTAAAAAGAAAAATCACGTTGTCTGGCTGGTACAACGGGTCTAGAAAAATTTAAAAACAAGAGGAGTTTATAGAGAAGAGTCCGCACGCAAACAAGATTGCTCGGGACAAAGAGAAACGTAAGAGAAGAGTAGCTTAAGCGAAGACTAAGAGGGCAGGATTTAAGAGAGGATTTTAAGAGAGATATTTCCGGCGCGCACAGGGTTTTTGTGCGGCTTGCAAAGAGGCGGGTTACTTTGCCTGGGCGTGTTTCTTTTGGGGAAAGGCCTGGTTTGGGGGAACTTATCCCACCTAAAATTTAAGTCAAACAATCCCTTTATCTTCCACAAAATAACATTGAATATTTAGTTTTGCACAATCATAAGCATACACATACATTTGGCACTGCAGATTTGTACCGATAGAATGCATCTTTACGCATGCTGTAACACACATAAATTCATTCAACAATTTTATTAACTGTATGCTAGGAATGTAACGATGCACTCCGAGTCGGTTGAAAATCGATAATAATATGTGACGATTCGTGTCAGTTGAGATGTTAAACGAATCGCGATACACGTTTTAAACAGCAGGGTGCGCTGAAGCAGTAGCCTATATTTTGACCTCGCTTTGCAGGCGCGATAGCAGCGAACAAGCTGTAACTTTAAACAGTAGCAAAAATGGCGGCGGCAAGTGTAGATGACGTTAATGTTGAGGATGCACCAACCTCATTCAAATCGGATGTGTGGCGGCATTTTGGCTTTCCGAAGATTAAAAATGAAAGCGG
This sequence comes from Perccottus glenii, assembly GCA_024416835.2. NCBI lineage: Eukaryota > Metazoa > Chordata > Actinopteri > Gobiiformes > Odontobutidae > Perccottus > Perccottus glenii. The sequence continues at coordinate 15,575,466 of CM044562.2, read as the reverse complement.
TGAGGTGGTAACGGACAAAACAAAAACTGTGTGCAGATACTGGCTAGGCTATACCCACTGCTATCCAGTATAGCAAAAGCATATCTCTCCACACCAGCCACCTCTGTCCCTAGTGAAAGTTTTTTTTCATCAGAAGGGGACATTGTGAATGTGCAGAGATCTCAGCTTTGCCCAGAAAATGTGGATATGCTGATATTTCTTAAAAAAAACATGTAAAAAAAAAGATTCTAAGCTAGGAAAGAGCACTGGCAAAGCCTTAGTTTGTTTATATGAAAAGATTTATTTTATTTGTATTATTTATTTTATTTGGGATTTGTTTTAATATTTCAATTTAGTTTTGTTATTTGACAAAGATATTTCAGTTTCAGAAAGAAATGTACAGCATTTTGTCTGAGTGAGATTGAAATAATAAAAGCAAACTTTTTCATTTATCTTTCTTAAATCTCATTTTGTACAAACAATCGTGTAGAAAATCGTATTGTGAAACCAGTATCGTGAATCGTATCGCATCGCGAGTTCAGTGAATCGTTACATGCTTACTGTAAGCTTGTAAGACTGATGTAAAGAGTCGATTCTTCTGTTGTGACTCTAAATCCTGTGGGGAAAACATTACCATATACTTAGAGACACACTTTTAATGGCATAAACACAATACCAATGTCCTTTGAAAGTCTTTTCTCCTAAAAAAGGAAAAGTTTAAGTTCTTTGCGTCGTTCATCCATACTGTCGCTAGAGGGCAGTATGGTATCATCCAGAAGGCTCAGATTCCTTGACCTCAAAGGTCTAGTGATGGGCAATCCAGCCGACTCATTTGACTCGGCTCACTTAAAAGAGCCGGCTCTTTTGGCTCACAAACGGCTCTTTGAATAATAAATGTTTTAACTATGATTTTGACTGCAATACGTGTAGAAACAGATCTAATTAAATTATTAAATGAAATCATACTCACAATGTCTCACAATTTCTTTAAAAATGCATTAATTTGTTATAAAAAAAAAGAATGCTATTAAATATTTGCAGGACATTTTTTTTGCCAATTCGGCCTTTTTTCGCTACAGACATTGACTTTTGCATAAACAGGTCCTTTATAGAAGACTGCGTTGCTGTGGGTTGAGGAGTAGGCCTACTTGAGTGATTACATCTCCAACTGTGGAGGTGCTGGCTCCAGGTGCTCCACCACCTTCACTGGTTTCTTGAAGCTCCCCTAGCTTCACAGTTGGGTGCACAGTTCACATTTAAGGATGTAGGTTGTGCAAAGAACCGGCGCGTTCAGCCCTCCCTTCTAATATAACTGGCTGACACCTCGTGTATGATTGACAGGAATAGACAGTTAAAACTAATGAGGCTTAAATAATTATATTTTTGTGTTCATTGAATTATTAGTACATTTTTTTTACTAAACTAAAATAATTCAATATTTTATTATTACATAATGGTTTAATTACTATAGGATATATTTAAAATAAAATAGAGCCGGCTCTTCAGATATGTGAGCCGGCTCCCATCGTTCACTTAAGAGCCGGCTCTTAGAGTCGACTCACTCGCGAACGACCCAACACTACAAAGGTCGTTAGTGTCTTTGTCTTGATGTCAATACACAAAAATCGTATTTCAAAGAGCCATAACTGTCACGTCCTGGGCCCAGTCAGTCTAAAGGCTCAGAGATAACACCTTTGATCTGCTCTGGAATGGAGAGGGGTAAAGTTGTTAATTAGAGTTATCCCTGAGTTTTTCTCCTTGGAAAAACAACCGTCCATCTGTTTTGCATTAACGGGGGTTGTTAAAGGTCCTTTTCTGTTGGTAAAGCAAACACTTTCTGAGTCTGAAGAAGGGGTTTTACAACATAAATTGTCCGTTGGTGGCATTTATGTGCAGTCACCCTGAGTGTGATACCATCCATGACCCGAATCTGGTGTTCTGGTCACTACAGGATTCATACACCAGCTACTTTATGTTTTACATACAAACTATTAGGGCTGTTTCGAATGCCATTTTTTGAGCTTCGAAGCTTAGGTGGCAATCAATATCGAATATTCGAAGCTTCGGTGGGTGGGGCTAAATATATAATAATAGTGTCGGTTTGCATTTGTATCATCTTTCACGACTTCACGTTTCACTCTTCGGCATCGTAAATGTGTTTTTTTGCCGCGTGCTACAGAACTCAGGTGATTTTTCAAACTTGTGGTGCTGTTGTGGTAGGCCAGTTTCAAATCGCATATTTGACACACTGACTTTGTCTTGTCATCCTCACTTAATTTAAAGTGCTCCCAAACAGCTGAGGTCTTGGGCATTTTGTACCTATTCAGTTTGAGATGAAATAAATCACTACATTCGCCAACGGGCGGTTCAAGCATGAGTGAGAATCAGTCAGCGACGAAAGTCACGTGTTGAAAAAAAAAAAAAAAGAATGTAATTCCCCCAAGTACTTTAGACACAAGTGGTTACTCTACTGATGAATTTATTAGCATCCGTCTTTCAATAGCGCCATAAAAACACCGTGAAAACTGATGAAACACACAGATAAAACAACAGTTAGCTTAACGAAAATAAGTACAATTGATACATTAACTTCTAGAAAATAAAACAGACAAAACAAACCTCGTTGGCTGAGTACCATGAGAGGGATTAGCTTTGGAGATTTTCTGTCCTTTATCTTATAAATTTAAACTTTAACTTTTAGCGTAATTATTCTCTTATTCATGTATCCTTTCTTGTTTTCTGTGGAGATCGCTACTTCTGCTCTAATCAATCTACCACTGCGTATACAAAAGCCTAACTCTGCGCTCCAGCGCCCTCTGGTGACACTTCACAAAACACACCAAATAACAGTTTACACAGAAAATGAACAGAAATGAAAATGCGGCAGTTACAAAGAATATTCGAATCTCAAAACTGAAAATCGAATGCCACCCCACCGAACGAATATTCGAATATTCGATTATTCTAGTACAGCCCTACAAACTATGGATTTTTAAAGAATTATGTATATAGACATAATGATACAGGTAAAATGGGTTTTAAATATTAGTAAATTGCTATTAGACAGTGTAATTTATTTATGAATAATTTATAAGCCATACATGATCACGTTTTAAGAGGGATTTGTTGCCTTGTCTCCAGGGGCTTTTCTGTGGCTGGTTGGTTTGCTGATGAATGTACACTCTGACCACATCTTGAGGAACCTCAGAAAACCTGGAGAGACTGACTACAAGATTCCCACAGGTAAACCCCCTACTAATGCTACTAATGCAAACACTATTATCTATGTAGGTTCCCCTCTAACCTTATGTTACACTTCATATTGTAAATTTCCTATTGTTTCCCTCAAATTCACATGTGTAAATATGACGTGTGTGTAGTGTTATATCATATGTCTTAACATTGAATCAAATATGTCCGATGTTATTAAATCTTGTAGGATTAGTACTGTGTAGACTACTGTACTGTAGATGATTATAGAAATATTAATTTATTAATTTGGGTAAATTATCAACTAATATTTTTATTATCAAAATTGTCTCTTTAAGGGCACCACCCAGATGAGTTCTGGGAAACTGATTATATTTACTAAGTCTCAATTAATCTGAAGGAATAGAATTCGACCTGTGTTCGAATCATAGATAGTATAATTATGGATGATATGCGCCCATTGGTCCCCTATTCACCAATATTGTCATTACGAATGGGCAATAAAATGGCCGTTACATCCGGGCTTTTCGGGTTTTACTCCATAGTAAAACAATAGTTTTTAGATAGCATAAACCAACGTAATTTTCAAAAATTCACCCCAGAGTTGTCACGTAGTAAAAACTTAGCTCTAGAGACCGGAGCCATCTTTTGTACCAGGCTGTAAACATGAGTTTTACTCTTGTAAAGTCGCCATTGGGTTTCTCCTTATATTTCTGCTTTTGGAGCCTGCCCTCTGGTGGACGGATGTATATCGCTGTATTTTGCTGTAAAATCACCGTATGGCGGCGCCCTTACACGACGACCATTTAAGAGGTACCATGGGAGAGGCTTGGTTCGAATATGTGCTTCTATAAACATTAAAACGGTCGTTAGTGTCTTTGTCTCGATGCCAATACACAAAAATTGTATTTCAAAGAGCCGTAACTGTCACGTCCTGGGCCCAGCCAGTCTAAAGGCTCAGAGATAACACCTTTGATCTGCTTTGAGATGGAGAAGGGTAAAGTCATTAATTAGGTTTACCCCTGAATTCCTCTGGATTAGAAAAACAACGGCCCATCTGTTTTGCATTAACGGGGGTTGTTAAAAGTCCTTTTCTGTTGGTAAAGCAAACACTTTCTGGGTCTGAAGAAGGGGTTTTACAGCATAAATCGTCAGGGCGCGACATTTAGTGCTGTAAACCTTGGTGTGACCTGAGTGTGATACAATCGATGACCTGAATCTGTGTTCTGGTCGCTACAATCTGTTTAAAAAAAAATTTGTTATAATATAAAGATTCTTCACCAGCCAGCCTTTGATTTATTTAATCTTAAAATTTATCAAAAGATATAATTTGTCACCATTATAACAGGTTAACTTATTTGCATAGTTACTTCCCTCACTAAACAGTCCCACCATGGCGCCCCCCGAGGCAGACGTGTTTGCTGGCTCCACGCTAAAATTTCGAACTTTTTCTCTTTTTTGTGTGTTTTTCGTGTTTTTCGTTCTTTCTGCAGTGCACAAATGCCATGCACTGCTAACATACAACCGACAGGCATTATTGGACATCGCCAACTCACGAAACTTTGTTTTTAGTGGTTCTATTCCGCTGGAGCTGCAGCTCATTGTTCGCCCACAGAGTCACCACCAAAACTACCCCGGGGGCCACGAAGCACCGGTCTCGAGTGAGTTCGCTGACCCCAGGAGAGTGCTTCGGAGACGGCGACGCAAGCGAGGCAAGAGGGGAGGGCTTCATGCTAGGCTAAAAGCTCGCGCTAGCCGACCACCGCTACCCAGCCTCCTGTTAGCTAATGTCCGTTCCCTGGAAAACAAACTGGACGAGCTACGAGCCAGGATTTCAACCCATCGGGAAATCAGAGAGTGCTGCGCCCTGATTTTCACCGAGACCTGGTTCTCAGACAAGGTCCCGGACAACGCCATTCAGCTACAGACTCACTCGCTTCACCGAGGCGACCGAACGGCTGCGTCCGGTAAGTCTAAAGGTGGCGGTGTGTGTGTGTTTGTAAACAACTCGTGGTGCGAAGATATACAGACTGTTGACGAGCACTGTTCACCAGATGTGGAGTTATTACTGCTGAAGTGCCGTCCGTATTATCTACCGAGGGAATTTACTGCTGTGTTTTTGGCCGCTGTTTACATCCCCCCGCGTGCTGACTCCGCAGCAGCACTCAGCAAACTCCATGACGTCATCAGCGCGTTAGAAACGGCTCATCCTGACGCTGTTTTTATTGTTGCTGGTGACTTCAACCACTGTAGCTTCATGGACTGTATTCCCCAAATACCACCAGCATGTTGACATTCCCACCCGTGATAAAAACACTCTTGACCACGCCTACAGCAACATACGTGGTGCATACAGGGCTGCACCCGCCCCACTTCGACACTCGGACCACATCTCTTTGTTCCTGTACCCTGCTTACAGACAAAGACTGAAACAAGCACACCCTGTCACCAAACAGATCAAACTCTGGACCCCGGAGAGCGAGATCACCCTGCAGGATTGTTTTGCACTGACAGACTGGGATGTGTTTAAAGCTGCAGCCACTGTGGAGGACTCTTCCATTAGCGTACAGGATTATGCTGAGTATGTGTCTGGGTACATCAGCACTTGTGTTGATAACATCGTGCCCACCATACAAATCAGGAAGTTTCCCAACCAGAAGCCCTGGATAAACAGTCAGGCACGTCACATGCTGCGTGCTCTCGCTCTCTTGCATTTAGATCAGGCAATGAGAACGAGTACAAAGCTGCGAAGTATGGACTGAGAAAAGCCATCACAGCGGCCAAGAGGCAGTACAGAGAGAAGCTGGACAGCTTCTACTCTACTGCTGATTCAGGGCGGATGTGGCAAGGCCTGCAGCACATCACAGACTACAGGACCACCACCAACAACATTGCATCAACAGACAGCCTGCCGGATGACCTCAACACTTTCTACGCCCGCTTTGAGGCTCCCAGCGACACTGCAGAGAGGAGCTCACACACACCTGGATCACCCAACCCCCTCCCTCCACCAACCATCTCAGCAACCCAGGTACACAGAGCTCTGAGGAAGATCAACCCCGCAAAGCAGCAGGACCAGACAACATTCCTGGCGGGCCCTCAGAGCATGTGCCAACGAGCTGGTTGATGTTTTCACCTCCATCTTCAACCTCTCCCTCAGCCAGCGCATTGTACCATCATGCTTCAAGTCCACGACCATCGTCCCCTGCCCAAGAAGAACCCACCCACCTGCCTGAATGACTACAGGCCAGTGGCACTCACTCCAATCATTATGAAGTGTTTCGAGAGAGTGGTGCTGGCCCACATTCAGAGCAGCATACCGACACCATTGACCCCTGCAGTATGCCTACCGGCCCAACAGGTCTACCTCGGATGCAATCGCTACTGCCGTCCACTACTCCCTCTCACACCTGGAGAACAAAGACTCATACCTACGGATACTTTTATAGACTACAGCTCCGCCTTCAACACGGTCATCCCACACAAACTCACCCACAAACTGTCCACACTTGGTTTGCACCCCACCCTCTGTGACTGGCTCCTAGATTTCCTGACTGGCAGGCCTCAGTCTGTCAGGATTGGAAATAGGACTTCAGCCAGCACCATCACAAACATTGGCACCCCACAGGGCTGTGTACTCAGCCCCATCCTTTACACCCTGTACACCTACGACTGTGTCGCCTCACAAGGACAACATCATCCTGAAGTTTGCCGACGACACCGCAGTGATAGGACGATCGCTGGCGGTGACGAGGCAGCTTACAGGAGGGAGGTGGCCAGTCTGGTGTCATGGTGTGAAGACAACAACCTCACCCTCAACACGGACAAGACAAAGGAGATGATAGTGGACATGAGGAGGGAGAGGAGAACGCCTCAGCCACTGTTCATCCGGGAGCTTGAAGTGGAGAGGGTGAGCAACTTCAAATACTTGGGTGTCCACATCAATGAGGACCTCACTTGGACACCTCACATCACGCAGCTGGTCAAGAAGGCTCAATAGCGGCTGTATTTTCTGAGGAGGCTGAGGAAGTTTGGCATGTCGCCCAAGATCCTCAGCAACTTCTACAGCTGCACCATTGAGAGTGTCCTGACCAGCTGCATCACTGTGTGGTACGGCAGCACTTCTGTCATGGACCGCAAACGCCTGCAGAGAGGGCAGTGGAGTCCTGGTGATCTTCTGTGCAGTCTTCACCACTCTCTGCAGAGCATCTACCACCGCAGAGTCCACAGAAGAGCTGCTTCCATCCTCAAAGACCCCTCCCACCCCCAACATGGTCTGTTCACACTTCTACCCTCAGGACGGAGGTACAGAAGTGTGAAATGCAGGACTTCCAGAATGAAGAACTCATTCTTTCCCTCTGCCATAAGACTCCTAAACAGCAGATAGGAGTCTACAATCACAATCACAACAGTACATGAACAATTGTTTACTACTGCACTACCTCACTTTATCACTTTATCACTTTACTACTTTACTCTTTGCCCTGTTATATTTTTTATATTTTTATATATTTTTTTTATATTTTTTATATTATTTTTTATTTTTATTTTTATCTTTATATATTTGCTGCTCTTTATATTTGCTGCTCTTTTATTACTTATACTTATCTTTATTTTTTAACTTGTGTGACTTATTGTGTGACTTTTTACTGTGGACGGCAAAGTAAGAATTTCATTGTACAGGGAAACATACTTTCTGTCTGTACACATGACAATAAACACTTTGAATCTTTGAATCTCTTTGAATCTCACAGCGTAGAGCTGCATTTTTAGCAGCTAACAATGATGTAATACCTACCTCATGAAATCTTGAAGTGTAACTCCGGCAAGCGCTTTTAGGCCATTGGGGAATTGACATTTGTTTTTTGCCTATCTTTTTTTTTATTGATTCACAGGGGGAATGTTTGAATATGTGTCAGGAGCTAACTTCTTGGGAGAGATAACAGAGTGGGCAGGCTTTGCTCTGGCCGCTCACTCTGTCCAAAGTGTAGCATTCTCCATCTTTACTACAGTGGTTCTTGCCAGCAGGGCTTTCTCCCACCACAAGTAAGCATAAAACACACATGCACAAACTCACTATTAGCACCTTGATTGTTATATTTTTTTATTCTTTCAAGCTTCAATATAATTTTATTTTATTTGTGTTTCTTTTTTTTTTTGCAGATGGTACCATACTAAGTTTGAAGACTACCCTAAAAATAGAAAGGCACTGATTCCCTTTGTGCTTTAAAACCTTGTGCGGAACATTTCCATAAACACTATCAAAACAAACAAGCATGAAGATGCATGATTTGTTTTCTATGCAGAGGCTATCAACTCCTCTATACTGTAGTATGACTGACTGGAGGGGGCTTCACAAGAAGAAGAAAACTATCTCTGTCCTGGAAAGACTGCTGCAGTTACTCGGCTGCAGGGAAATCACATGGAGAACAAACTTTGCTTTCAATAAGTCACCCATGCTTGAAAAAGATACATAGAAGGTTTTCTGGATATATTTTTCCTGTTAATGCTGGGTGCGAATAAGTGCTGGAATGATCAGGACAAAGTGTGAAAAGAAGACCAGGAGAAAAAAAAATACAGTGGTTCTAAAATACAGGACACTAAAGGACAGGATATTCTGGCTAGACCATCAATAAATGAAGATAAGCCTACTTATATTTGGCAGAATTATAAAGTCTGAAGTTCATATTCTGCTGGGTCAACATCACATCCAAACATGATCATTTAAACCAATATGATAGAACTTTTGAACTAAAGTATTATATAGTACACATAAACCCCATTTTTACTGTTGACTACTTCTGCCCACCCTCTTTTTATCTTGTATGTTAAACATCTGTTAGCTACGGTCCAGTTATCCTTGTTGCTGTAATCCCATAAAAACTGTCAATAAGGGAAATGGCTGTGTAATTGCACATACAAATGCAAACTGGCAGGATTTTACACTTGAGCTTAGAACATCACATCAAAAAAGAGTAATATTATTATGCATGGTAAAATAAAGACTGACACAAATAATATTCTGGATTGTATTGGTGTGTAGTGAAATTGAGCAGCTGTGTGTATGCCTGAATGTGTTACACAGAGAGCTACGTATCCAAGCTGACACATAGTTTGCTCTGGGGGTTTCCTTGAGTGTCACATGCTGCACGTGCATCTTAAGGATTGGGGGCGTTATGCACGATTGTCTTTCCGTTACTATCTCCCCTTACATGCACACACATTTCAAGTTACTGGTTATGCCCTATATCCACCGTGCCTTTATTTCAAAGAGCTTAATGGACTGGGTGATGGCGCTTGAGACTGGCCTTGCATACACAATTTAATATTAACACCAGTAGTAAGTAATAAGTAGTACTAGCATAGGACCATAGATAGACATCCAGGACTTCATTCAGGCTTACAGCTGAAGGGGGATCCCCTCTGAACCATACGCTGAACACACCTACGCACTCCCTCTGACGATTATTCCGCTTTTAGAATAACAGGCACTGGACCCAAACAACCCCATTTTACCGCTTTTAGCAGTAATCTGTGCTATTTTAATATCAGTGTAGTTTAATATCAGTTTAGTATGTCTTAAATAAAATGTGTGTAATATTTACGGGGTAATTCATCAACCATGCAATGTGAGGAAGAGTGGGCGTATGGGGGGGCGCAGTCATCGTTTTAAAAAAGAACCAACATGCGCATGCGCATGGATTTGAAGAGAGTACGCCATATTGAATTCCCGTAGGAATCGGCTAGCATTTTATGTAGCGGTGTAGGGGGTATTTTATCAATGGTCCTAGTTCGGTTTAATGTTTAAATACTTCTCTTTCTGTATTGCCGGTTAGAGTAGTGGCATTTTAAAAGGTTCGACAAGTTGTACTGGATCAAAACGGGCTCGCCAGTGGTAGTTAGATACTTGTAGGGGGTTGCCAGAGAAAGAAGTTGAATGGATCCGAGGGTGGCTTGGATTCAGCCCGAACAGAAAGGACCTGCGAACGCCTTATGGATGCACGTCTGGGAAACCTCTCAGCAAAAGCTTCACAATCAAAACTACAACCATTACGCAGCATTGGATGTTTTAAAAAATGTGGCGACTGCGGTGGCATCGAGCATTTGCAGCGGCAATGGTAACGTTACTGCCAGTATGAACAGCAGCCATCACATCATCACGAACAGCACTAGTATCAGCGGCACTGGGATGTCTTCAGTGGGGAGAGCGCCATGCAACGGGAACGCACAGGATACCTATACTCCATTTTCTAACACCACGGAACCGTTTGACGGGAAAAATCAGAAAACGAGTTCGCTCTCCTCGACATCTTCTCAAGCATCCGGCCCGGACAGCCCCCATTCCAGCTGCTCACTTGAGAGGACTATAGTTGGAGATGTAACGAGTAATATGAACAAAAACATAGGGACTACTAATCTATTACTACACTTGAGCGACAGCATGGACAATGTCAATCTTTATCAGCACCATCAACGTCTACAGGAACAGCCGGCGTGCAACTTGCAGCAGATTTGCGCGAAGCGTCACCAGGTTCACTCGTCTATACCTGTACATCTCTCTCACAGTCACCACCCAGGCCGCAGAAAAAGTGATAATAAGGCCAGCACTTATGGCATGAATTACCTGCTTTCAAATTGCACAAACGGCAATTTAGTGGGCACTTGGACGCCGTGGAAGAGAAGGAAGTACAACCTCGGGGTCCTCGGGTAAGCACCCCTCTAAATTGAGTTTTAGAAGTCCAGCAGGCCTAAATATGTGCATAGAGCAAAGGTATTTAAATACATTTCACCGGAAAGCTCCCGTCATTCTCCCAAAACCTACGGGAGACGGAAGTAGTGCTTACACACAACTAAGTGGCCATTCTGATCAGTTTTCAAGAATAATTCGTTATTTGTTATCCATTTGTCCAGCTGAATATCATACATTTTGTAATTATATAATTCTTTATTAATTATAATTTTATTTTGAAGGGGTTTCATCGGATGCTTATAGTGTAATTTAGGTTAGTCTGACTACATGCTAGAAAAGCCTGCTGAAAATCAAGCTGATGTAACGTTTTGGGCTTTAATTGGTCTACTTAAATGATGTCCCTGTGTTAGACAAGTTAACCAGTCCCTAATGACTCTGTATAAACATCATTCAATTAGTTAACAGTGTACTGAACCCGGGACCATCCAACTTGGTGGCACTGTGCACATTGGTAACTAGTGTATCAAAGCACAATCTGTACTTTTATCACAGGTTAAACCTACGTTACCGCTGTATAACGTTACTAATGTTATAGATAATTATGCAGTAACTGTGATTTTGCACTATTTGACATGTGTTGCAACTGGTTATTGTGATGTTTGTAGTAGAGTGTTACACCCATCTGGGAAATTTTGAGTTTTTTTTTTTTTTTTTTTGCTTGCACAATATCAGGTGCAAGTTTTAGCTTGTGAGCAAGTGTCTTTAGGGCTAAAAAGGTAGCCTTACAACAGTGTTTTTGTATTGACAGCATCATGTAATGACAGATATGGCTCAAGTAAATACATTATATGTAGTTTAATCATGTCATGACTGTAGTAACTGCAGTAGTATATTGTTTATTTAAAATGTCAGCAGTGAACTGTTGGCATTGTGCCCTTGGCTAACTGGTCTGCTGGCAAGAGTTTTACCAAGTAGCCACAAGTAACCCAGGTCTGACTGCCTTTCTTCCAGTAATTGATTGTGACAGAGACTCCCTGTTCTATATTTTGCACTAACATCATAGCATTCATTCCTAGTAATATAAATGGCCAAAATGGGCCTAGTGTTCTAAGGCATGTGAAAAATGGCATTTTGTGTGAATTTCTGGTCCTATACATTTTATATTAGTAATATTAGCAATGGACAAATGTTTATGTTCAAATGTTGGGAGCTATTTTGGCTTGTGTAAAACAACTTGCTTAACATGCGTGCTTTTCATTACAACTTAGTAAAGGAATAATGTTATTAAAGACACATTATTCAGAAAAATTATTACATTATTGTACACATTATTGGCAAATGCTTGAAAACAAACCTGGCGCCATTCCCAATTTTCTCTTCTCTGCTCATCAGAGAATAAAGGCTCCAGTATTACAATGAACTTGAAGCCACTAAAGTCGTAAAGTTCTGTTTTATTAACTGTTGCACACTTTTCTCTGCAGACTGCACGAGGAAATAATGGATTTCTACAACTTCATGTCTCCCCGGCCCGAAGAAGCAGCGATGAGGAAGGAGGTGGTAAACCGAATAGAACAGATCATCAAGGAGCGCTGGCCCAGTGCAGATGTAAGAGACATGCTTTTTGTTTTCCTAATTACAACACAGCTTCTTTTAGTCTTGCTTTTCTCATGATGGGGTACGTTTGAGTTATAGCCACCATCGTCAGCCATGGTCATTACTAGAAATGTTTAAATGCCATTGTACATTCTTCATATAAAATAACTACAGAAGTGGGAAGGCTTGTCGAGTGGTAAAGTAAAGCCCACTCCTTATTTAATCATGTAAAACACATGCAGGAGAGATTTGTTAGCTGCCAGTCTTTCCCACTTCCACTGTGAGCCAGACTGCTGGGTAAATGGATGGAGTCACTGATTTGTAGTCTCTTTTTATTTTCAACCTATTAATCTTAGCCGCTCTCTGTGCATATGCCCGGCCGTATTTACCAGACGGAAAAGGAAAGAACTTTACTTAGCTTCCCTTTGGAGAGAACAGCTTGCTTTTTATTTTGGCCAAAGCTAGAAATACTTCTCTCTACATTGTGGCCATCTCTAAATAGAATCTGTACATAATTTCTGCATTTATTTTCTGTTGTGGAAGGTCTGTCCTTGTCCATAATGGTTGATTTATTTATTTATTTATTTTTCTGTTTGTTGTTTCCAGGTTCAAATATTTGGCAGCTTTAGCACTGGACTATACCTACCAACCAGGTAAGAATAAATACTTTTGACTAAAAATCTCATTCTAAAAGTCTACTGCTCACAAAATAGAATATTTTTTATTCTATTTTGACCTATTTTTGTCAGTGACATTGATCTGGTGGTGTTTGGAAAATGGGAGCGACCCCCACTCCAAGAGTTGGAACAAGCTCTTCGTCAACACAACATTGCAGAACCATTCTCCATTAAAGTGCTGGACAAAGCTACAGTGAGTTGCTCTGAATAGAGCTTGTTTCCAGGCGTGACATTCAGTGTGCCATGTTGATTTGCTATACCAATCTATCAAATGCAGAAGTGACTTTGGTTAAGTTTTGAATTGATGCTTCCATCTGCTTTACTCTTAATGATTAATAAGGTGGTAGAAATCTCTGGTAGTCATCTTTTGGAATTGCAATTATTACACTAAATGGACCCTGAAAAACAACAACCAGGAAACCACAAAACATCCTGATATTTTGGTAGAGCTGAGCTATGATGATGAGAATACTACAATGTGTTGCCTAAATCACTCTTTTATCTTGTGGATGTTTAATATTATGCACATTCAGCCACCTATAGTTTTTCCTCTTACCTGATAACTAGCCAACAAGCAGTTTAGCATCTTGCAAAAGCAGTGAATAAGAGTAAAATTTAGATTTATTTTTTTCAAAGAATCAGTACTTTCAGGTCAGTGTTACTGTGTAGTTTTATCACAGTTACTCTTAGCCAGTATGCAACAGAAAAAACATTGCCACAGTATCATGCAATAAGTGAACATACTATGAGTAGAATTATTTATCAGTAAGCAAACTGCAGCAGAACTAGTCTTGTTTGACTAATGTAAACATTTTTTGTTAGCTGCTTCATACAGTTGTCATCTAAACAGATTCCTCTGTTTTATTTACACAATATCATTTTTCCAGAAAAGGACTAATATGTTAAATAACGCTTGTTACTTAATTAATCTCCTCAGGTGCCAATCATCAAGCTGACAGACCAGGAGACGGAGGTAAAAGTGGACATCAGTTTCAATGTGGAGACTGGAGTCAAAGCAGCCAGCTTTATTAAAGATTATGTTAAGGTAGGACACTCCAATCAGAATTTAAGTAATAGCCTTTTCCATTTTTTTTTTGTTGTAACATAATATTAGACCCTAAGTACAAATCCACAATACATATTGTGGGCTGAGAAAAGAATAAGTATAAAATGTTTTCCCAGCAAATAAAATAAAATAAATTCCACTACAAATGTCACACAATTCCAAATTTAAACTGCTGTCTGAATTCAGAATTCCATTTTTATAAAAGCAGTTCAAAGCACCGCACTTAACATTTTATTTTGGTTCATCATTTTTCCAAAAGGATGACCTTAGAGACTTTGATGCTCATTCTTCTCAACTAAGATGCATTTTACCCTGTGGCTCTGACAAATACTTACTGCTTTTGGTTGGCTTTAGGCATGGATGTTGTTGCTAAAACGTTGAGAGGAATTCCTGGTGCGCATGTTCAGCCAGCTGTCATCTTTTCTTCTTTTTTGTTTTTATATACACGGTCTCTGGTAATACATGTCAGAGCTTGAAAGGCTTTGGTCGACAGCCATACTCGGCATCAGTGCAATGTTAGTTGATGTTGTTAATGCTTGGGTGGAACACACTCCAGTGCAGTCTTGTCAATGTGAAGTCACCTTTTTAAAGTGAAGTCTCCTATACCATATTCCCATGCAGACAGTGGGAGCTAAACCCTCCCCCCCAGTCATGTTCTTTACAGCATATTTGAAAGGTCACTCCAGCCCTGCTGCTCTGTTGGCACAGATATGAGGCTGCTTTTTCAATTGGAAAATTAACATATTTGTAATTCCTATTCTCAGGACCTCAAGAGTTTAAGCATTATCATGTCTGAGGCCTTAGCAAGCTGCGTTTAACACCTTCTCAGACTGTGTGGCCCAGTTGGAAGCTAGATTGCCACACTTTATTCAACCTACATGTAACTGCAATCTGTTTAAAACATGTCAATATTTAGGAATAGTCAAGGGTTCAGCAGGGGTTATTTTGACATTAGGGGTCCACGTGGTATGTAACCATTACTTTAGGGGTGCACGTGGTATGTACCTATTACTTTTCTCGTTGTCTGCCTTCATCACACTATTAGTTTTTTTCTTTCTCCTTCTCCAATTTCAGAAATATCCTGTGCTGCCTTACCTCATCTTTGTACTCAAGCAGTTCTTGCTGCAGAGAGATCTAAACGAAGTCTTCACTGGAGGAATCAGCTCCTATAGCCTTATCCTAATGGTCATCAGTTTTCTTCAGGTACACTAATGCAAAGCTGCATATCACTAAAAAACTTGACTTGGTAACATGGTTTAAGTCTTTTTTTTTATCACTTTATTAGCTTCATCCTCGGATTGATGCAAGGAATCCAAATGAGAACTTGGGCATTTTACTGATAGAGTTCTTTGAGATGTATGGTCGTCATTTCAACTACTTGAAAACAGGAATCCGGATCAAAAATGGAGGTGCATACATTGCCAAAGAAGAGATCATGAAGACCATGACAAATGGGTCCAGGCCATCCATGCTGTGCATAGAAGACCCTCTGCTTCCTGGTAAGTACTTCATAATAATTGTTTATTCATCCAACAGATTTCTGAAGAAATAAGACGGTAACTTAACTTTTTGAACACAAATTTATCCATCCGTTTGTCTTCATTTAGGCAATGATGTAGGAAGGGGCTCATATGGTGCCATGCATGTCAAACAAGTGTTTGACTATGCCTACACTGTACTGAGTCATGCTGTGTCACCACTCGCACAATCGTACCCCAATAAAGACTCTGAAAGGTTAGACTTTAGTCCCGTAGTAGTAACTGTTATTACATGTGTTGGTTTCTGTGTCAACGTTTAAACATTTTTGACTGTTTCCTGCAGCACCTTAGGTAGGATAATCAGATTGACTCAGGAGGTGATTGACTACAGAGAGTGGATTATTAAGAAGTGGGGAGGCAGGGATCTGTCACGAACAGACAACAGAGGTACACGTACAAAATGTACTCTTTCCTAGTCACATAGCATAGAAGCTTATCAATTATTAAAGTTGAACAATCACCCTAATTTAGCAGTTCCATGTTTTTGTTCTAGTGCCACCACTGAAGGAGCCAGTTTCGGAACAGGAATCCAATTGTGCGAGGTCAGAAGAGCAGCAGAGGGACTCTGTATCACCGCACAGCGCTGACTCGCCCATGTCCATCTCTAGCCCACAGCAGCACTCCTCAGCCTCATCTGTCTCCTCACTGTCTGGATCAGACAATGTAAGAAAACACTCTATGTTGACATGACTGTAGTTTATATTTCATGAGCTGTTTAAATGCAAAGTTGTTGATGGGCTAAAGCCTTTCTGTGCCTGATGTAAATGTTTTTGTAATGATGGTGTTATACTGCCATCTGCCTGATATGCTGTGTACCACTACAACCCATGAAGTCAGTGCTTACTAATGATAGGTTACTGATGTCATTTGTCAGGACTCTGATTCTGCACTGCCATGTCACATCCCTCCGCCCACTCTGCCCCCTTTCCCATCTTTCCCACCTCTGGGGTTGGCTCTAGCACCTGGTCTCAATATGGGCTCTGGCAAACCTAACATTGGAGCACACCACCTCCTCATACCTTCAGGCGCACATGTAACAAGTCATTTATTACTATATACATGAATAAAAGAATGAATCAACTGCTAATACTAATTCTCCTACTGTCTGTCCTCAGGTCTCACTTGCCGGTGGTCTAGCAATGCACTCACTACCTGGCAGACAGGTGTGTATAGACACCAGGCTCCATCACTTCTTCCACATGCCCTCCCCAGCCCATGCTCATGTCCCCGCCCCTTCTAGCCCCCAGCTTCCGCCCAGCCCCCACTCAAGCCACATCCTCAAGGTAGGCGCCGGAAGGCACGCGCACACATTACCATTTCATCCTGAAAACTCCCACTTTTCATTATGCCATTTCCACAGTTCCCATATTTGCATAAAATCCTTGAAATTTCTTAAAGTTTCATAGTAGATTTAGGATTTGAAAATGGCTTATGGTTGAAAATTCTAACCCTAGGTTTGTCTAATTTGGGTGTCCTATCCACAATAAATTAAAATCGTTGATTTGGCTGGTACATGTGTATGTATATAATTTAATTGTACAAACTAATGATATTACCTTCATAAATAAAATTCACAACAGGTGCTGAATATTATATTATATGCATGATATATGATCTCTAAACAAAGTAAAGAAATACAATTGTGGATTCACATATTTTGTCATTTTGTCTTTTGTTGTTTTTTTTATATATACCTGTGCAGAATGGAGCCAAGTTCAACGTGAAGGGCTTCCATAACCCACCACTGGTCAACAACCCTGTTCTGGTTAATCGTGGACACGCTCACACGCATACACAGTACCACCGCAACACTTGGCGTCGTAGGAAGAGGGACAGCCTACCAGTTAGCCTCAGCAGATAGAAGCCACTCCTGTTACTTCTCATACGTTTCCTTCATTGCCTCTTTGCTGCAAGCATTGCCTCCCCATTCATCTTGAAGGAGAATGGACAGGCAGACAGAGGACCAGAGACCAGCAGTTTTCTCTATGAGGCTGCTGAAAAACTTGCAATCTCTACCCTTACATTTCTGCATGACTTTCCGTTCCTGTGTCTTCTTTCGAAGTACTATGTTTCACATTTGGTACTTGCAGTATTTTTAATTCAGGTTGATTTTTATTTTTAAACATTTTGAACTTGGTACATTTTTTGTCAAGTTCATTTGACCTCGTTGAGACCATTGGTACTAGTTTTCTTTTTTTTTTTTTTTTTTTTTTTTATATATACAGATAAACACTTTAGAACAAAGGTTGTCATTTTGTGCAATAATGTTTCTCTTCTTGGAACTAAAGTAAATGCTTATTTAATTTGTTGTGTGTGTGTGTGTGTGTGTGTATATGTAAGGCATTTTTATACTCTTATTTTATTTTTGTAGAGTTTTTAATTTGTTTACGGACCTTTCCCGGGCAGCATCTCGAGAGTGTTCATCACTTATATTTTTATTGTATTTGAATGTGTATGTTGCTGTGTCTCATTAGGCTGAGATGGACCTATGTTCAAAGGCCTTCCCCCTCCTTTGTGCCTCTTTCTGATCTTTATTCCTTTGTGAGTTCAGAGAGAAGAAAACTAGGAACATAATTGACAAGGAGCTCTTCTGCTCTCTGACAGTTACAAGTGACAAGTAACAACTCCTCAAAATATTTGTGGTAGTTCAAGTTATAATAAGGAAATAAAGGGATCAAAAAGTGCCCTGGGACATAATGGGGAAAAAATGTTAATAGTCTTTTTAAGGCATTTAAAAAAGGAAGCGTCTAACTCCTTATACTGAGCCCAGAGCTCACTGAACTTTGCTGTGCCACCTTAACATTGTCTGCATGTATACCTCTGTGTGTATTGTGCGGTTGTTTTATTTTTTTTTTTAGTCAGGACGACTAGCAGTTTTGCCCAAGGTGTTCAAAATGGAGTGATTTGTAAACCACTGTGCTGGAAATGTTGGTGCTCTTAACTTAGAGGGTAGTGTTATTTTTGTGCTTTTTTTTTTTCACATGTTGGCAAGAGACCCATTAAAGGCAATAGCTTAGCTACCCTGAATATGACAGAACCAGAAAGAGGACAAATTATGCTTAAGCTACCCAGTGATAGTTTATTTTTTTCTGGAGGAAGGGGTGGGTCTTTCTGAACCAAGGACCCTAGTGAAAGGGCATTATATTATGATTCCATTCAGGAATCGTATATATAAATATATATATATTTGATTGCCAGGTACTTCCACTAATAATTTGCAATGCCTTTATTTGTGTTTACCTGGAGTGTGTGTACGTTGTTTTACGGGACGCACTGTGTCTCAGTAAATTTTCATATCCACAGAAAGGACTGTCAAAACCTGGCTCACCCAGAACCCTACACACGCTGGTGTTATTACTATGCAAGTGGATTCTCTCTTTTGTCTAGCCTATTGTTTAAAGTTTTTTATTTTTATTTTTTTTCACTGATAAACTGCTTGTTGGACTGGAGTAATGTTACAAGCCAACCTCATGAATGACCTCCAACCTCATCCTCACAACCCTTGAATTTGTATGAAGACCCTGAAATGTTTGTTTTTCACATCTCTGTCAGGTGTAAGGGGGCAGGGCTGTTCAGTTTGTGGTTGGATGTGAGTCTGTGTTGTGTGTGTGACATAGTGAAATGTTAGTGAAAAAGCATTGAGGTTCATGACTTGCCACTACTAGTTTTTAATCAGACACGCAATTAATTAAAAAGTGCACTCGGAGAGCGCCTCGCATTCTGTAGGTGCACTTAAGAAGGCCCAATTGTAATCCAACTCTTTACCCTTTTACTATGACTGTGTTTTGCACTATTTCACGATTGGTGTTTTTATTTTTGTTCAATCCATGGCACCTCTGATCAGTCAAAAACTGCACCTTGCATCAATTTAATCTACAAGAAAAAGCACAGTATGAGCTAAACATCCACTTAAGCTACACAATGTTTTTTTTTTTTTTTTTTCAAATTAAATAAATGTACTGCCAAGGAGAAAAAAATAAAATAGAAGGCTGAATAATAGTAATGGATGTTCAGACAAGAGCATGAAATTCTTTCATGCGGTCTTTCCCCACAGTTTATTTGAAAACATGGTGGATGTATTTAGTAATCCTACTAAATCCTTTCAAATCATATTCCTGACAGCCTTGGCTGCTTTTAGAATGAACATTGATGAGATTGAAGATAATATTGATGATGGCAAGTTATTGACTGGGTTGGAGTTGGGAGACTCGCATGCGGTGTTCTATAGAAGTCTACTCTCTGCATTTCAGCAGTCCAACATGGTTCACTCTTGAGTTTTCTCTCAGCTGACGCTGATGGAAGTGGTTAAACAAAGGTTCTGGTTATGCTTTGCCAAATTGCCTTCACTTCTTGGGTCTGGTATGAGTGAGAAGAAACTTGGGCAACAGAGAATAGCTCAGACCGCTGAGACTTTACTGTACACATGAACATGTAAATGCAATGTAATATGCCTCCATTACAATTCAATGAGGGATTTTAAAATGGCGGCTGCTGTTAGAGAAGAGGCAGCCCCACTGTGACCTGGCTGATTCATGTGAGCAGTGGCCCTCTAAATGAACACCAAGAAAATGGTGGTCAGAGGGAACCACTGCCCACTGCATTTTTGTTTTTTGACATTTTTATGTAAATATATTTTTTTCTATTTTATTTTTTAATAAACATTTTAAAACCGCCAACATTTGTTATGTGTGTATATGCTATCAAAAGTTAATTCATTAAGTTAAAATAATTAACCATTAAAGCAATTTCTACTTACATGTTCTTTGCACATACACATAATGATGATTGCCAATGCTCTAATTAATCCTACATCACAATATTTCTTGTGCTAATTAAACAAGGACCAACACAAAACCATAAATACATTTCAACAGCTTGGATACAATTAAATCAGCAAATGGAAAAACATCACACAGCAACCACAGCTAGATTACATCAAAATTGCACATAGCAAAGCACACACATTCTGTTATTCTAATTGAAATATTAGGCTTTTTTTTTTTAAAGGCCAGTTTGTGTCATTTAATGTAACAGTAGGTGGCAGTCACATACTATGCATGTTGGAAGGTCTCTCAAAGAGGAGACTTTCCAACATTCTTTCAAACAACACTCATTCACAAAAGCACCACTGTCCAAATTTCACATAAACCACATTGGTTATTTGTTTTACTGTTGACTACATTTAAAAAGAGCTGGTATTCAAATAACAAACAATGTCAAACAAACAACAAAGTTTTAAAGTTAGGGTTAAGCTAGGATAAGGATGCAACACATTTTATATGATGAGTGTAATGAAACTTGCTTCAATCAAGTACCACAGGTTTCAAAAGTGTGTGCTTCTCAGTATAAAATGGAGCAGATAATATTGCCAGATGTACTGTATAAACCCCAAGATACAGTACAACATAATTTCTAATCTCAACATGTTGAAGTATTTGAACAACCATAAACAGTAAGCTGAACATGAGCTGACACCTGTTTGAGAGGGCCAAAGGTTGGATTGAAGGATTTAGTGAACACCAGCAGCTATGACCTGCTGACCCAGACCAGTTGTTTCTCCTCATCCAGGGTTGAATTAAATGTCTGAGTGGAAATGCTTCATGCACGGCTGGATGAACAAGACTCTCAGAAGTAAGCATATCAGCTGCTTCCACATGTTTACATAGAAACAGAGTAACCACAGATGACACAAGACTAGAATACTAATTTTCCTTCCTAACTTTCCTGAGGAAAGCTGTCATATTACGATTATAACATTCTGTGCAAAAAACAAAACCAACACACATACACACACACAGAATTTAATGGCAGTGATAATCATGAAGAGTAAGCTGGTGCTTAATTTGACACTAGGCACACACTGTGTACTTTAATACCTGCTCTACTCAGTCTTATTGGTGAAGCAATAGGGAGTTCCAATTTAAATCCATGAAGTCTGCAAATTAACCAAACACAACTTTGTTGTATGTTATGCTGCAAGAAGAGTGGACCTTTAACAAGTCTCTATGTTATCCCTAATAATGACAATCCAGTTTGCATTTTGTCAATTCTTACAAACACTGCATGTCTCTCACATATGTCCTTGTGTTCAGAAATCCAAACCAGGGCAAACCACTTGGACTTCACATCACTATTTTTGATTGAGCAAAACATTAGCACTGAATACTACAGCACTAGTCTTAATGAGGAAGTACTTTGTTTCGGTTGGTAACTGTGTATCAGACCAAATGGCCCTGAGATGTGGGGTTCCACAGGGGTCTATCTTGGGACCTCTATTATTCAATCTCTACATGCTTCCTTTAGGCCAGTTAATACGCAGCTGTGACGTATCATACCATAATTATGCATGTAGCGACCAGGACCCCAGATCCAAGCCATTTCAGGTCAACCAGGGTTTACAACATAAATGTCACGCCCTGACAATTTATGCCGTAAAACCCTTCTCCAGGCTCAAAGAAAGTGTTTGCTTTACCACAGAGGGGGGTTTTAACAACTCGGTGTTAATGAACCACAGATGGTCTTTGTTTTCCAAGGAGAAAGACTCAGGAATAACTCTTAATTAACGGCTTTACCTTCTCCATCCCAGATCAGATCAAAAGGGTTATCTCAGGAGCCCTCAGACTCGCTGGGGCCAGGACGTGACACTTACTGCCCTTTTGAAATACGACTTTTGTGTTTTGGCGTCAAACAAAAGACTTGAGACTGTCTGGATGATACCATACTGCCCTCTCGCGACAGTATGCATGAACTACGCTAAGAAATTAAACCTTTTACTTTCAGGAGACAAGACTTTCCAAATACATTGATATTGTGTTTAGGCCATTAAAAGTGTGTCTCTAAATATATGATAATGTTTTCCCCCACAGGATTTAGAGCCACAACAGAAGAATCGACTCTTTACATCAGTCTTACAAGCTTACAGTTAATAAAATTGGGGAATGAATTTATGTGTGTTACAGGCATGCTTAAAGATGCATTTTTTTTTCTAGGTACAAATCTGCAGTGCCAAGTGTATGTGTATGCTTATGACTGCAAAATTAAATATTCATTGTGACTTTGTGGAAGATAAAGTTGTGTGAATTAAAAATTTAGTTGGGATAGGCTCCACCCAAACCAGGCCTTTGCCCCAAAAACACACCCCAAAAACACGCCCCTTTCAAGCCGCACAAAACTTCTGTGCGCGCTGGAAATATCTCTCTCTGAAACCCTCTCTGAAACTCTCTTGAGCCCCTTACGCTTCTCTTAAATCCTGCCTCCCTAGCCCTTGCTTAAGCCCTTCTTTTACGTCTTCTCTCTGTCCGCCTCGGACCCTCTCTTTGTAACCGAACTTACTTTTAATTTTTCTAGACCCGTTGCCGCCAAGCAACGCGATTTTTTGCAGTAACTACCGTTCAACCTGAGGAGGGCAGCACTTAGATGGTTTTACACCATAAAATGTAAAATTAATATACTTTATACTCAAATGTCAAAACTTTTACTAAGATCAGTGAACAGCACTAATAATGCCCCATTCTTACAGATCATTAACTAAAAAAAGTTGGTTTAGGGTTTAGTTACTCTTTAAGCCACACATTGACTCTTTGTTTTTGACGTCATCTCCTGGAGACGGACGGGAATTTGTAGTTCTGTAAGAGATACAGACCTAATTCAAATCCCTCACAGCCGTTTTACGCCAGAGAAAACGACTCCAGAGAGACCCTTTTTCAGCGGTCCAGCGATATTTTTCAAAGACTCTAATCTGTTCTTGCCTAACGCCAACGGCAAAGAAATAGACTAATACAGCTTGATACAGTTGACGCCGTTCATCAACTCCCTTTCGGGCAGCCCGCGCAACCAGCCAGCGGCGTCCAGTCAGTGACGGACATCTTGTGAACGCGGTCTCTTCAAACCCAGACGCCCGCTTCAGAACCCGAAGCAAAACTTTGGATCTGTGACGAAATCGTACTGGGACAGCACCAGCGAACAAAGTAAGCCGCACTTGACACAGCAGGAGTTTGGCGTTTAAACTGTATCTCATAAGCTCAAGTCAATACACCTATCTCCTTCCTAAACCCCTTTTAATGATCCGGTAATTAAACTCCCCAGCCGAGTTTTAATCAGTCAAAGCATTCATTATCCTCCACAAAGTTCTAGTCAGTAAAGTTTATTGTTTATTGTATTAATCATTATTCCATTATATGTCAATAATTTACCCTTTGTGTCATTTCCCATCAAATATGTTAACTTTGTATAATCTTTAATAAAACCCCATAAAACGTTAAAGATTTGGATTTGGTGTTTTTATGTTATATCAGACGTATTTTCCGAAAACAGTTAGAATTCTATTCCTTCAGATTAATTGAGACTAATATAATTAGTTTCCCAGAAATTATCTGGGTGGTGCCCCCTCAACGAGACAATTTTGATAATAAAAATATTAGTTGATAATTTACCCAAATTAATAAATTAATATTTCTATAATCATCTATAGTACAGTACAATACACTAAATACACTACATGCAGATGACACTCAGATTTACATTTCACTCACAGCAGGTGAAAACGGACCAATCCATTCACTGTGTCACTGAATCGAACAGATTGACATGTGGATGCAAAATAATTTTCTCCAACTGAACAGAGACAAGACAGAACTAATCATCTTTGGGCCACAGAAACAAAGAGAAAGTGTCAGCAGTCACCTCGAGTCTCTTTCTCTAAAATCTAAAAACCAGGTTAGAAATCTAGGGGTCATCATTGACTCAGACTTGCAGCTTATTCAGAACGCGGCTGCTCGGGTTCTAACCAAAACCAGGAAGTACAACCACATTACGCCAGTTTTAAAATCTCTCCACTGGCTTCCTGTTGCTCAGAGAATAGACTTTAAAACAGCACTGCTGGTTTACAAGTCTCTAAATGGTTTAGCACCAGAATATATCTCTGATATTCTAGTTGCTTATGAACCTCCTCGGACTCTGAGAACATCTGGGACAGGCCTTCTGCTCGTGCCCAGAGTTAGAACTAAACAAGGTGAAGCAAAAATCTGGAACAACCTCAACTTTAACAATGTTCAAGGGGAGGTTCCTTCCTCTTTAGCTCCACCTACACTACAACCTAAAGTGTTTTTTCTTTTATCTGCACTCTTCTTTTTAAAATGTTTCTTAATATAAATCTTGTAAATTGTCTTTTATTCCTGTAAAGAACTTTGAGTTACCCAGTGTATGAATTGTCCCATATAAATAAAATTGCCTTGCCTTGCCTAATGAGGCATTGTGAATTTTGTGTGAGCACTATCTCTGGTCCTACATCTCCCTTTTCCCACCTTCATCACTACGTATCTAGCTCATGTCACTCAGTGCTCACTTCAGAGAGATTCAGTTAATGATGAAGCTTACTTTCCTCTTTTCAATATAGAAAACTTGTTTAAATCATGCTCTGTCGACCTTATTCCTTGATCTTTTAAGGAGTTTGGTTCATTGCCAGCCCAAACCTCCCTGCCTGTTCTCCAAGCTTATTGGGACCCAGCATGTGTTCTTATTAATGTGGGTGCAGTCTGGGGTAGAACACAACACTTGGGATGCTCCCCTCTGTCTACCCAGGAAACATACTGACTGCAGAAAACCAAAACCAAACAAAATATATGTGTGACACCATGTGACACGTGCAATACATACAGAAGGCTATGTGTACCAAACAAAAATTTTACCACAACAATTTTTTTTTCCCCCCATTTTTTATGAGAACTCAACAATCTAAGACTTTTTCTATGTACACAAAAGGCCTATTTCTCTCAAATAATGTTCACAAATCTGTCAAAATCTGTGTTAGTGAACACTTCTCCTTTCCCGAGATAATCCATCCACCTCACAGGTGTAGCATATCAAGATGCTGATTAGAGAGCAGTAGCTCAGTGGGTAGAGCGGCTGTCCTTTGACCTGCGGGTGGGCGGTTCAACATCCCAAAACATCATAACATCCCGCTCTCCCCCACATACTATCATTGTGTCCTTGGGCAAGACACTTAACCTACCTTGCTCCAGTGGTGTTCCAGCTGTAACACCGGTAAATGAATGAGTGCCTACTACAGTAGGTGGAAAAGCGCTATAATAATTTAAAAATAAATTATGGCACAGGTGTGGTATATGTAGTATATGTAACACTCTAAAACATCTGTAACCTGCACATGCTCTCTCTGGTTAACAATCTGCAAAAACACAACCCAACAGTTATAAGTGCTTTAACAATTTGCAATAGCTGAGGTATAGAAATAGGTTGTGCATTCGGTGCAAAATGTTCAGCTATTTTATATAATGGCATTTCTGAATACAGTGCTCCAAGATCTGCTAGGATGTAATTGTGTTAAGTGTTTTAAGTGTAAAACTCTGCGATGATCTCTGGGATTATTAAATGCAGAAACTATAATGAGGATGTGTTGTAATTTCCCATAGTTTTTAAAAAGCAGCTTGGATTTCTCTCTCCATCTGCTTCTTCCTCTTCCTCTTTTCTGACGCTGTTCCTCTGCTTGTATGTGGGAGTGTGTTGATGCAAAATTAGTGCGGTAAGGCCTCCCTTCTTCAGTGTGCTCATTCTGTCACCGTCTTCAGCTCTGGCTGTGAGTGCAAGTGTGTGTAGAGCGGGTAGCAGGTGGTCAACACAGCCACACCTGTTGTTAATGTGATGCACTAAAAAAGCTCATGGAACATGTGCCGACCTATTTATATTCAGTATGTCTGTATGAATTATCACACAAATAAATATCGAATGCTGCCCTTTTTGTTTTTCTGTTTCCATCCATCCCCCCTTTGTCTGAAAATCGTACTTCTCTCATGTTGCCATCACTTTGGGAGGACAGACAGAGGATGGGATTTCCCCAATCTGTAAAACATTGTGATAAAAGGCTCGTAAAATATATATATAAAAACACTCACAGTTAAACCTCTAATGTTTGTATCGTCATTAATCGTGTTAGGGCAGGGGTGGGCAATTATTTTTCTCCAAGGGCCACATTAGGGCATGGGACTGTTGTGGAGGGCCGGGCCAACACGGTGAACTCACTTATGCTCAATAAAAACACATTTATTTTGTCTACAGTTTGAAATGTAGGCAAAACAATATGTGCAATAAAACACTGTTTAGTCAACACCACAGTCACAGCTGCACCCTCCTCAGTTTTAGCACCACTCTTTACAGTTTGTTCTAAAACCAGTGAAAACTATCTCTCTGAGAGTTAGAGATGATAGTTTTAGGAAAGGTTGTTACTGTTTGGAGCATGTCACAGTGAATGAACTGATCCCTGCAGAATATTGAATGTATGATGAATGATGTATATATAGGCTATTATTACGACCAGTTTTAATGTTTCAGCCATGTAGGTTATTTTTCTTTTAGCTCGCAACCTCGCAACTGCAATTGATCTCACAGCCCACAAGATGGCGCTGAAGATAGCCTAGTATTACATCTGGGTCAGTTAGGTGAAAATAATACTACAGTTTTGGACAATAACTACGAGCTAACTTAACGCAAAGTAACAGTCCAAAAATGTTAATTGTTTGTCTCAGTTTAGACACCGAAAAAGTGAGTGCTCTTACGTTTAATTTAAATAATATGGATTTGTTTTAGATTTGTTCGCGTTAGCTAACTTAACTATTTCAATAATGGCACACTTGCTGTAGCATCTCCAAATCATACATACGGAGTCGGATAATAAACTTAAGATATCAATAGCTAAAAGCATGTTATTTTATTGGCCATTTAAATCGTATTGTTCAACCAGACAAAAATTGCATGTTTGACTTGAGCATTTTGAACAGACTTTAGATGACTGAGACTACAGGCCAATTCTAAAACATTATGAATATGCCCTATCTCAGGTTAACCATGAAAGATTTCCTTTCCATGGATACTGGCCACGGATTTGGGTGATACTGATACTGCCCAATGATAAAAAAAAATAATACAACCTTTTCGGCAAGGATAAATAAAGCATTAAACATTCTGCATATGAGCAAATGTCTTGTAATAAAGGCCCAGTTGACTTGTCAAGTCAATAGAGGATAATCTATTTGCCACAGGCCTCAATGTGATTGAAAATTAACCTACATCCAACTTAACGGAATTGTAATAATACATTTTTGTTTCAATTCAGCACCAGAAGACATATTTTGTGTCTGGGAGTTGTCCGTTTAATACCGACGTGTGTGATTGAAAGTGCAGTTGTAAAACATATTGATTACATAAGGGTTAATGTGTAGCAGGACAAAGTGATGATGTAGGCAACATTATCCCTGTCATTATCATCATTACACAATAATGATTTCTCTCCTTGCTGCTAACCCTCTCTACCATGATTGATCTTCCTTTTTAGCTCCATCCTCCAGACAATAGAGCTTAAATACAAGACTCTTTATCATCTCTTTCTTTGCAGTCACTGTGACCAAACTGCTTTTTCCTGTCCATTTAGGCTTGTCAGTAAATCAGGGGTTATGAGAAGAGGAGCTCCATGTTCTCCTCAGTTAACTCCACAAATCGGGAACTTCCATTCTTGTGCAGGTTTGTTCATTTCTCCTTTGTGATTTCACACATATTAGAAATCCAATTTGATCAACACAGACCTCAAATCTCACTTCTTGGATGGTCAAAATTACCCAGAGTACCTGTGGAATTGCAAATGTAACACTTTGATACAAGGACATTTTAACATCAATATAGATTTGCTTGGTCTTAGCATGCAGACCATTTCCCTTACTATGTGCTTTGCAAGTTAATAGGAAAGTATGTGGATTTGACACATTGAAGTGACGCGGCCATTTTCACACTTCACAGCGCATCGCATGAAGCAAGGCAAAAGCGAAGTGCATGGTGTGGCAGAAGCGAGTCCATATGGAAGACGAAGGAAAACAGAGGTTTGGAAGTTGGAACAGCAGAGGAATGTTGCTGTTGCCTTTCATCTCTGCTTTTTTGTACTTCCTCTGCTGGCACACATATGCTGACACGCTGTCATCCCAAACTTTCACTCGTTATCCACTCTCCTTCCCCGCGTTTGATCCAGGAGCCTCTCTTCCTCCCACACAGTCAGTGTCTCTTGAGCTTTTACTCTCCTGACTTTGTTTCCCCTTCCTCCCCATCCTGCCCCTCTGTGTTTTTTTTTCCTTTCTTTTCTTTTTATCTCATCACTGGTTGTCGGGTGGCCTTTTATTCTCTCTCTCTCTACATGCTCCGCTGTTTCTCTTGATTTTAACACTGCTGTTACACCCGTTCGCACTCTCCTTGTGCTTATTAGACACACATTCATGCAGAGCAACACACAGCTTGAACACAATTTAGTTATACTTCCTCTATTGCCAGCTTTCTTCTCTTGCTCTTTTTATGTAAAAATCCAAATTTCTCCTTTTGACTGAGGGGTGCAAACACTTTCCCATTGACGTTTTTGTCTGTTTTGTGCTTGAAATCCTGTGAGTAACAACATTTCAGATAGTGGGTTGGCACATCTGGAGGTATGAACAGTTTTCTTGACATTTCCAAAAAATGCACACATCGCAAGCTCTTGCAAACACACTGCTACACACACTCTCTCCTTGTGCTCCTAGTTCCTCCCTCTCGGTTAAACACATTCTCTCTCACACGCAGTCCTCATCTGCACCTCAGCAGAGTAACATGTTGCCTCGATGCTGCCACTGCATGGAGCGGTAAGCACAAGCCGGCTGCTCTCTCTGTCTGACAAGAAGAAACAACAAGCTGGGTGCTTACACAAGGAAAGGGAGAAAAAAGCAGCAGAGGATTAGTTTATACACTGTCCCGTCCAGTTTGACAAGAAGGAGTGGCGAAGAATGCGAGGGAAAACCAAAGAGCATGTGTGTGAAAAGTTGGCTCCTTTTCACTCAACTGCCCATCCATCCATGAGCAGCTAAGAAAACTTTTTGACACTCTAGAGGAGGAGGAGGCTAAGTGAAGGGAATCTTGAGTGTAAGTAATTGTGTGTTTGTGAGTGAGCCCAGTGGCAGGTCCACATGTGGCAGGAAGCTCTGTGGACGCGCGGACGATACCTGCTGGAGAAAAACTATGGCGGCGAGAGCACTGAGGGGCCCGAGATCCTGGCTGATGGCTGGCCAGGCTTCCAGGGAGACGTCTGCATGGAGGAAGAGAAGCCCCAAGACTGGCTGTATGAGTCCTACTACCGAATGAGCCAGCAGCATCCACTCATTGTGTTCCTGCTGCTGATTGTCATGGGAACCTGCCTCGCACTGCTTGCTGTGTTCTTTGCTTCAGGACTGGTAGGTGACCGTTTGCACAGGGTACAGTGGTGGGAAAAGGTCTAGCATTGGAGAAAAACACATTGGTTGTAAGATTGTTTCTCTATAGAACTCAGTTGAACGATTGTTTCTATATAGAACTCAGTTACTTGAAAAAGAGTAAAAGCAAGCACTGCTGCTTGCTCGCATACAAGGAATATTAATATTATTATATTGTTACAAAGGTCACCAAAGTTACTTGGAAACAAAAATAAAAACTACAAAACCAGTGGCAAAAAAGTGTGGCTAATTTTACCTAGAAAATCAAGTGTAATTTTTCTGTTTTTCCACTGTTAATGGCTGGAGATTAGTTTAAAAAAGTGGAAAATTTGGAGTGGATAAAGACAGCTGTGTGTCTCAAGAGCTCTGAGCGTTTTTATGACGATCACGAATGATTCTTAATGCTACAGACCTCACAATTCTGAAGTATGAAAAGGACAGTCACAGCTTTTTGCTTTTGATTCTGGGAGACTGAATGAGTGAGACGGGTCAGTGTGTATGATTATGTGACAACATGAGAGGTTGTGAAGCGCCACTTTAAATTGCAACACTGGACTCGCAGAGTGTATCAAGAGCAAGATGAGAGTTGAGTTCGCAGCTGTGTGGGTGTTGGTGCTTTTGTCAAGTGAAAAGTGTTGTTTTGGCCACCAACACTCAACCATAAATACAAGCCATTGTTCTGAAGTGCTGTTTTTGTGTTTTATAAAATAGCCTAACAAAAGCAAACCCACTCGTAACTGTGTTTTTTGTTCTTTAAAATTATTGTTTTGCTGTCATACTGTGCATTCAAGGCAATGTACAGCCTTGTGCCCCTGAAACAGTTCCTGGAAGCTGTCACTGAGGTCCTGTTACATTCAATGGAGCTCCATCACATTGTTGTCCCCTGGAGAACCTCAACCTGAATCAATGGCAATACAATCAAATCAATACATTTCATTGCCTTTGGCCACTCAATTCAATCCCCCTGGCTCCTCTCTTCTTGTAAGGTGTTAAACGTGTGTGTTCACTGTTCACAGGTTAATATGCCCCCTGATAATTTCACATCATTCACAATGTCAGTGGAAAACATACATTTCTATCTAATTTAGTCCAAATAAATGGCTGAAAAGCTCATGATGGAGTGGTTGTTCAGTGGGGCATGTGTATTTATTAGTGTTTAATGAAAAAGAATGGCAGGAATAAATAGCAGGGAGGTATAGGGCTTGGGGTTGGCAGTCAGGGGAGGGGAGGATGTTGTTTTAAGTGTTCTGGCTTTATCAGAGAGCCAACAGAGACCAAACCAAAGCAGCACTAATGCTCCTAAAATTACTGCCCACTTTTATCTTTCTCGACAGATCAGCGCAGAAGTGAGTGAATGTACTGTTCTTTAGACATAAAGCCCTCCACCCATAGTGTGTATGTTCATGGGTGCTTTTGTATAAATGTGTCAATTTGGGTGTGCTTATTTGGGGAAGTTACTCATTTCCTTTTAAAGCTTATCTGCAATTTTTAGAACCCCTTTTTTTTCTTGTTATGATGAAATCATTAACAGAATGAATACAAGAGTAACACTGGAGGCAGAAATGTGTTAGTAAGTACAGAAGGATAATAGAACACCAGAAGCGTGTTCCTATGACTTTTGGAACCAGTAGTTCAATATGCAATGTGTAAATCATGGAATATATCAGTATTCTTTTATAATTATTGATGATTTACAGTTGATGAATATACCATATCTAGTGGTAGTGTTATATTTGATTTGCCATTTGTTCGGGATCTGGAGAGTCTTTAAGTTGCCTTTTATATGCACTTGATTAATGTAGGGTTGTGAGAGCAGGCTGTTGTGTTGTGATGATGATGATGATGATGATGATGATGGATCACCAGTCTGTTTCCAGGAGCATAAAGGTGAATGAAGTGCCATAAATGTTGTGACGTCAATTCCTAAGGTGTAAGCAGAGATGAGCGCCAACCCTAATGGCACAAGCAGACAGTGATATTTTATAAACAATTCCTTAATGTTGGAATGAAATCAATTCAAATAATCATTAATACTAATACTTAAGAGTATATTATCCCACTACAAAGACTCATGCTATGGGGCTGCATGCTTTTACATTTTATTCTGTAATGTGCTTTAAGTTATGTATAGAGATAGTGCTGCTATTTGCTATTATAATCATAATTAGCTTTGATATGTAGCTGAGGTCCTTTAAGGCTGCAAAATGTCTTCCACGTCATTTTAGTTTTAATTACACTAATTGATTTGCTCTGTTTGATTAAGCACTGATTAGCCTCTGGGCCCAATGTTGCCCTCATATTATTAATTTACCCTGTCCCATAGCTAATGTGACATCAGTAGCCCTTTAGTCAACTCACAGAAATGCATTTTAAGGGGAATCTGATCTATCACACTGCTAGGGGTCATCTTTTTTCCTGATTATGAACTGATGTACATCTATTCTGACTGGGTGCTGTGTTGAAGTGTTATCTACTGGAGCCTTAAGTGAACAAAAGCTGAGCTAGTGCAGCCTATTTTCTGTGAGTAAACCACAACAGATAAACATTAAAGATTTATTAAATTATTTCTATTTCTTAGAAATCCCACATGTCATCATTATAATTTTTGATTGGATGCTCGAGCTCTGACCAGTTTCCACTGGGTTGCATTTTAGTGTGCTACATGGTGCATTTAGCCATGGAACACTTTGTAGATTATTGACAATCTTCATATCTGATAGCTGGTAGCAAGTTGAAAATAAGCCACAATAAGATTAATATTCATCTGCAATGTTAATGTAAAATTGAGAATTCTGTGGTTTGTTGCTTACTTGTGTGTTCTACAGTCTCTTTGTCTCTAATGTGTGTGTGTGTCAAATAATTAGATCACAGGCGTTTTTTGTCCCTTTTGTGGCTGCTATGCCTCCCCTTTCCACCATACCCTCTTTCCTCCTGGTATAATAGATGGATAAGCCAGACTGGGGTAAAAATGGAAATAATTGTTCTGGATGACAATGCAGTACATTATAGCGGGCAGGCGGCGCTCCCTCCCTCTTTGCCATGTCCAGGGAAATGACTTTAAATGGGTTCAAAAGGGTTTTAACAGGCTTAGATTGCCTGCAAACTGAAATGTGCATTGTGGTGATTTTTCCTACGCAAGTAAAAACTCAAAAGAGGTGAGAAAATAGTACCTTTACTTTTGGACCATTGTGCATTGAACACATTCTGTATTTGTATTGCGTGATTTAATGTCAAAGAGAAGGTCTGTCGTCACCCTGGTCTTTTTATAAATTTACTTCCTTACTTCCTCATTGGGATTCAAGATGCACTCCAGCTGGCTGTATTTTTGGCTTGGCCTCAGCAGCCTTATCTCTTTGGATTCCTTCCCCAAACCCTGACTAGTCCTTTTCTCCATTGGGCTGCTACTGTAATGGAGTAAAAATACTCTCCTGCATTTGTTTTGTGCAAATAGCTTGTTCAATTAGAAACAAGCCCTAGAGTAAATACATTTAAAATCTGTTGGGTCCTTAACATCTTTTTTCTCTGTTCTATAAAAGCTGCTCTGAAGTAAAGTATGTTTTGAGACTACATTTCAATGCCCACATCGGTGTTCATTTTGCATCAAAATAGCCGACATTGAATTTGAAAGTACCTGGCTAATTCAACATTTATGACTGTTGGACCTGTCAGCACAATCTTTCGGGACTTAAAATGAAACATGTGGGTGTAGGATCATCTTTGTCAAAGTGTACTCATTTTCAAAGAGGAGGAATCAGTGTAATAACTATTAATTTCTATTGACAGATGTCAGAAGGACCCAAGAGCGCCTTTTTTACAATCAGAAAGTATATGTCAATGTGTACTGTGAAAACCTGTCATGAGATTGGTTTACTGGAGCCATATTGCTCCAGTAAAGCATAAAAACACATGCAGAGACATCTGTCAGAGTTCACAGAGGGGCCATATTTTATAATGGAACTTAAAGCTGACGATGGAGGCTTTGAGAGAAAAGCTGAATGGTCTGACGTATTACAAGACTGATTATTATGACTTTTCAAAGTGTTACATTATTTATTTTGAGCAGCGTTCGACATAATCTTTACAACTTTAAATGAAGTGACCCCAGGTTTTGTCTATGTCAAAGTAATGTTGACAAAATAGACATTTCACATTTTCTGAAGGTCATTTTCCGTGTGAAAGGCTGTGCCAGACAACACGAGTATGAAGAAAAGCTTAGCGCACTGTAAAGCAACTGCAAAGCCATTATTTTAGATTTCAAAGAAGATCAGAGTGAAAAGGGAGTTTTCTGTTGTAAATGAGAAAGGTCTGCGCAGAGGTGACAAAGGAGTGTGTGTGTGACTGTGTGTGTGTGTGTGTGTGTGTGTGTGTGTGTGTGTTTGTTCCTAAATGCTGACTTTGACAATGCAAGTGCAGAAGTGATGCTATAGCACATTCTCTGGGCTCAGACTGTCTGTCTGCCAATCTGTGTAGCGTCTGTTTATCTGTTGTGTGTGTGTGTCATGTTGTACCTCTGCCTTCTGACAGCTAAATGTCCTCACTACAATCAGGGTTGTAACATTTATTACAATTATTTTGTTTGGGCCAATTTATAGTGTAAACATATCTGAATACTGAGTGTGTTTGAATCCTAAATTTGTTTTTGCATAAAGCTACACCTTTTGGAGAAACTGACCATAGCGCAGAACCACGCAGTCCAGTTTTAGTCAGATTGGTGACAAGTGTAATTGCACTGACTGGTTCTTATTTCTCTTTTACTTGCCATGCCGTAAACATTTGTGTATGCATTTTTGACATTGAAGATGTGAATGAAAAATATTTACTTTTCTTAGCGAACAGCACTAGAACAGCTCTATGTTCCTCACAACACAGCTCATGCATGTGATTGTAGAATAGTGTGATTATAGAAGCCACAGACCTTCTAATGTGTAATCTAATCGGAGTACCTTTCTGTTTCCTAGAACACCGAGGACCACCTGACGTTCCTGATCACAGTGCCTGCTGCTCTCTTCCTCTTCCTGTCCATCTTCATACTAGTGTGCATCGAGTCTGTTTTCAAGCGGATGCTTCGCCTCTTCTCTCTCCTCATATGGGCTTGTCTGGTCACCATGGGGTACCTGTTTATGTTCTCTGGAGGATACTCAGCCCTTGGGACCAGGTGAATGATTCTTTGACTTGGAGTGTGTCAAAACAGATAGAACATAAGTCAAAACAGCTGTCACTTGGTCACTTATGTAGACACAAATCAACTAAGATGAAATAACATAGGATGTCTTATATTTAGTTTAAGCTAGTCTTTTTAAATATAACAAGGAAGCAGGGTATATGGCATGAACTGAACCCTTAGAGCAGCGTGGGATTATTCCTTTTTCCTTCCTTCTATTCTATACTGCAGTGACCAGTTGAATCCACTATACAACATGCTCCAAACGGTACCTTTACTTTTCTAAAGCTAGCATCTCTACTCACAGTGAGAAGTAGTTTTCACTGGTTTTAGAACAAAATGTAAAGAGTGGATCTAAAACTGAGGAGGTGCAGCTGTGACTGTGGTGTAGAATATACAGTGTTTTTCACACATATTGTCAACTATAAGCAGGGGTGCACGTGGCAAATGGTTAGCGCTCCTGCCTTACAGCAAGAAGGTCGTGACATCAAAGCCTCAAACATCCTCGATCAACTCTGGCCTTTCTGTGAGGAGTCTGCATGTCCTCCCCGTGTTACTGTGGATTCTCTCCAGCTTCCTCCCACAGCATGTATAGGTCAATTTAAAGTATCCCTAGTGAATGAATGTGAGTGTGAATGGTTGTCTCTCAGTGTCTATGTCTAAATGTCAGCCCTGACTAACAGGCTAATGTCCAGGGTGTACCCCGCCTCAGGCCCAAAGCTGTTGGAATAAGCTCAATAACAAGACTAAGTGGAAGAAAATGAATGAATGAATAACTATAAGATAAAAAGATATGTGTTTTGAGCATAATTGGCCTGGCCCCCCACAAAAGTCCCATGTTCTAATGTGGCCCTTGGGAATAATTAATAGCCCACCCCTGCCATAGAGTATACTCTATAAAAAAAATCCCAATAGCTGTCATTTTGATGTATTACAGGGTTATGATCATAACAGACACTGCATCCACAAAGAAAGCCCTAGCTTTTTTTCTCTTAGGCCTCATAATACATGAACTAAAACACACACATAGTTTGACAGTGGTGTAATTGTCTATTTCTGTCCAAAATGTGCCTCCTTCAAAGCTCTGGCTGCCCTACCTTCATCAAATTTGTTTACTTCCCTTGTTGTGCTCTGTTGGCTCTGTGCAGGAAACTGTGGGGCATACGCTTAGTCTGTAGAAATTCAAGTGACTGTGATTCCTGTCAAGCCCATTAAAGTTGGGCTTTAGTTAAGAAACTGTCTAGACCGTTTGTTATATCCCATTGTATCTTTAGATGGAGTCATGAGCTTCTTTAGCACTCATCCTCAGTCGCCCCCAGTCTGGTACAAATGGGAGGTTCCTGTGAGGAATTGTAAACATGACAACTCATTATATTGTAGTATGTTATATTTTGACGCTGTGCATTGGGGTAAACATAAAAAAACTCAACTCCAACTACTCGGATCACAGTTGGTTAACACACTCTCCCTCTTCTATTGTTACGTTTATGTTATAATGTATGTGCACACATGGCAGAGTGTGGAATTAATTTGTCGCTTATTATGCCTGATGAGAGCTGGAGGAGAGCTGATTAGCAGACAGACACATTAGTTTCCAGTGCCAGACTTCTTTCTTCTTTGTCCCAGGACTCCTATTTTCTCATACTAGCGCCATGTCTTCCCTAATTTATCAAAACCTATTTCTCTTTCCCCAGCTTCCCCACCTGCCTTTGTGAACACATCCCCTAAATTTTCCCTTCTCTCATTTTTGCCTATTACCCTCCCCTCATTGGTTGAGATATTTTTAACAGCTACATGCATGGACATAATCATTCTGCATTATTAATTAATCTATTCTACTCCCTTAACTCCATCTATCAGTCTCTCTGTTTTTGCTAAGCTTTATGAGGGAAAAGGAGACAAAAAATAGAGTGGGGGAAAAAAAAACTAGAGGTAAAGCAGACAAACTGTTGAAATTGCAGCCTGCTCTCTGTGGGTAGGACTTGATTGTGATTACTGAGAGAACAGCATGTCTGGTGGAGCACACTGAGCTGATAACACTACAGGCCTGAAAAAGAGAGAGGAAGAAACATCTAGCGCAGCCAAGAGAGACAGTTGCTGCTTCTCTGCTCGGTCACTTACTTTTAACCCCGACAGCACAACCCAAACATGTCACCCTTCTCACTGTACAAACAATGTCAACATAAATACCAGCTGTTATCTGCAGCCATTTAACTGCATTTCCCTAATAGTCGGGGTTTAATGCCATGTCTCCAAAGGCTAACAGCTGCTGCGCTAGACATATTGAGCATGGCAAAATAAAACCTCAGCAACCAGCATAACATTAAGGTGCCTGCATCTAAAATAGCAGCAGAGCCTCTTGGTGTATATTCAGAATTACAGGTGTGTGACTGAGCATGCGCTTTGTTGCGGAGTTGAGTAACCTTGTGCATTTTTGTCTGAAAGAGACTGCACTTGGAACTAGCAAGAAAGAAAGCAATCGAAGGAGCTGAAAGAAGATGAAGGCTGCTGTGTTTGAGAGTGTATTAGGATTCAGGCTGGAGTGCTGTGGAGATGGAGCTGTCTGGCTGCTTGTATGGCAGACAGAAGCAGGCGACGCACCTGAAATTGGACTGCCATTCTCAATTCCCCTTTACAGCCCAAATAGCCGGGATGTGACAGTCACCTCTTTAGCAGTCTTGAGGGTGGAAGTTTAGGGTCAGCTGTTAGTGGTTAGATGTCACACTTACGGTAAGGGAGACTTTTAAAGACACATCTATTCTGTCAGCATTCTTCTTAAGGTTGGTTTCCTTAGCAACAGAAAGCTAACATCTCAGCCTACGCAAAATACCTTTCTGTCATCTGTAGCACAGGTGCTATTTTAGAATAATCTGAACAAAACCCAAATTATGTCATCATTATTGTTGAGACTTTTTTTATATACACCTGTAGGTGTATTATTTTGTGTTTGTTAATGATCATTTCTATTGATCTTAGTTTAATATTTATTTGGGGGTACTATCAGTTGTGTCTTTTGTTTACCTTATTATCATTTACTGATATTTCTATGCTAATTGCTAACATGAATAATTTTTTTGCTAAAAAGTTAAATGTCTTTGATTATTATTGTTTGTTATTTATTACTTTTTTTGTAATGCTTAGCGAGAGATGCTATAAAATTGTTTGAAAATACCAGCTGCACCATACAGTAGAAGTGTGGAACTCAGTGGAGTGGAGCAGAATAGTTTTTACTTTTTTGTGGTATTTATGTTTTGTTCGATTTATAAGTACTCAATTGATCTCTGTGGATTTATTGCTTTGGTGTATGTGACAATACTGTGCAAAAGAATGACAATTTCTTAAACTAAATTTTAAATTTTAGCTTAAGTGAATTCGTGCAGAATCAGCATTCATTTTAATCAAACTTTCAGAGTCGTTCAAGAAAACAATTTACACCCCACTGTTTGGAAAGCAGCTCTCTCAGCCTGAAACACACAGGAAATAAACAGACAGGCGAGATGGTCAGAGTTCATCTGGTGTCTTAGTTCTGACTGTGACCTGTCCATTGGTCACCAGCACCGACACTATAACAGGAAGGGCTGGACTGACAGCAGGGGAAGTGGAGGGCGACCAAACAGGAGGTCAAGGCACAAGGTATTGATGAACAACACAGCAGGCAATACACACCTATGAAGATGTACAACACATAGGGAAAAGCAGTTGTGAGGTCTAAGGGTTAAGCTTGGATAGAGATCTCAGGGCGTGCTTCTGTTGAAATGCTATTCTTATCTATTCCTGTTTTAGTGATGCGGGTCACAGCTGGCTTTTTTTTTTTTTAGCTAAGTTAGCCCACACATTTCATATAATGTATTACAGGACTAATACATTTGCTGAAGAGTGGGTGGCTCACTCACTGCTTTTAACAGTAGTCTGTCTTTAGAAAAATGGAATGACTGTGTGAGATTTATAATAGCAGACAGTAGAATCCATTACTGCAGTTGTGAGGATGTGAGGGATGGCTCCAAAATGTCTGGCTCCTATTGAATCCCATTCAGAAATCGTCACAAAGACAGGCTCCTCATGGCTGTAGTAGTTTAGACCCTCCTCTATGTGTTTTCTATCTACATCTCTGAGTACAATAACTATCCGACTATGTGTGTAATAATCTTATATTCCAAATATTGAAATATTGTCTGGCATTGTAAACAGCTTATTTCTTTACATTGGTCATCCCACATTTTAGTCCACTATTATTTTACTTTCCATGATGTGAGATGATGTGAGAATTTGACATCGGAATTTCTTGTGATTCTCTGATGTCCTCCTGCTTCCAGGTGTCCTTCTTTCTCTTCATTGTCTTTGTTGTGTACACCATGCTGCCTTTCTCCATGAGAGCGGCCATCATCGCCAGCGCCATCACCTGCCTCTCACACACTGTTACTCTCAGCGTCTGCCTGGCCAGCATCTCAGAGCTGGAACATTTAGTCTGGCAGGTGAGACCCATATCCGTTGAAATGAATTACCACAAAGGGTTGGACAGGCAGTTGAAATTTTCCAGATGTACAGTTGCCGAGCTGACCCTGCAGCAAGCATCATATTACGATGTCTGATGGCTGAAATGATAGCTTCATTCACTGCTAACTGCTGCACAGGGGTTAGGAAATTGATGTGAATGTTCCATGCACTATTAAATATGATGTGGTACAACATTTTAATAAGGTCCAGGTTGTAAAGTGTTGAACCTATCTTGTATCATAGTGGCACTGCACATTCAATAAGGCCTCCGGAGTCAAATAAAGTGCTTTATGATGTACTCCAACAAAAGCTCTTTAAACACTTGCTGTCGTCAAAGGGCCTTTTCTGTTGTAAAATAATGCTCATCTTCTATAAACAGACACGATTAACAATATATACAGTATAACAGCAACATAATACATAGCCCTTAAGAGAATACAATGAATAATGGTGATTTTACTTCACAGATACACATTTGTAGTACACAGCAGAAAAGTAATAATAAAACATGTGCAAAGACCTTGGATACAACCCAAAGGCCAACTCCTAGATATGCATTACCACACTGACGTTGTGCTAGATGTAGAACAGCAGTGTATGATTATATGCTCTGCCCAGGTTTTACAATGGACTGCTGTAGACAAAGAAGTGGAAACAATACTGTGATATCCAAAAACAGTGGTCACAACCTTTAAGAACCTTTATTTGTGGTGTCTGTATGTTCATTGTGACAGATCTTAGCCAACTTGATCATTTTCACTTGTGGGAACCTGGCCGGAGCGTACCACAAGCACCTGATGGACCTGGCTCTTAAACAGACCTACCAAGACACCTGCAACTGTATCAAGTCCCCCATTAAGCTGGAGTTTGAGAAGCATCAACAGGTACACACGTAAAAATGTATAACAACTTTTATGTAAAAAATATAGCTTTTTCTAAGTTCATTGTTTGTAGCTTAAAGAAGTCATGGTTAAAGAGGTATTATGCAGTGACATTTGGTTTGACATTAGCAGCTTTGCCCTGACATTAAGCATTCCTCTGACCAGGGAACTGGCACTCAAATTAGACATTAACAGCAGCAAGAGTATAAGGTTTTTCCATTATGA
This sequence comes from Perccottus glenii, assembly GCA_024416835.2. NCBI lineage: Eukaryota > Metazoa > Chordata > Actinopteri > Gobiiformes > Odontobutidae > Perccottus > Perccottus glenii. The sequence continues at coordinate 15,534,685 of CM044562.2, read as the reverse complement.
TCAAATAAACAAAATGCTTTCATTACCTGATGACTTAATAATGGGCATGCGTTTGTTGTCAGGATATAGACAGATGCCAGTGCAGAACCAAACAAAGTCATATCAGACACACACACACTATAATGAAATTTGCTCACTTCTGTAATCAAACACACAATTAATCAAGCGTCCTCTCTCACAGCTATTAGACCTGCTCACAGTCGAGTAGTTCTGTGCTGAATAAGTAAATAGGTGCAGGCGCTGAAGGTTTCTATTTTTAGCACTGCACCCCAGCCCTTTCCCTACTTAATTTGCTGCTGTGTTTTAGGAAATGAGCCCGTGGTGTGTGAACAATGTAATGACCCTCTCTGCTGTGAGCCGCATTTATGACTCACACCCCCTCAGGCAGCTTTTCACTCTTTTTACCATGCACACACGGCCACACACATCCCCACACACACTGAAAAATCACTCAAAAAACGAAAAATACAATGCCCAGTGTGGATGGACTCTAATATGGGAGTATGCTTTTAGCTTTCTGGACTTCTCATCTGCTTTTGTAGTGAAATGGGTATGGGACAGTACAGCATTGTTTGGAACAATTAAGTACTGTAATGTATTGTGCATTACAATGTGAGCTTATATTGTAGTGTTATGTAGGTCTTTAAGAATCACAGGGAACAGCTAAAAGTAAAATTATATCTTAAGGTTAAGGGCAGGATTTTTAATTCATAAATTGTCACAACTCTGCCTAGAATATTATATATAAAGCTTTAATTAAAGGTGTAACCGGAGAGTATGCTCATTTGTGAAAGAAGCCCTCCTTGGCCATGTCTCCTAATCCAAGCTTGTCGGTACCTGCATTTTGCCATAGCTGAAAAGTTAGCTTCAATAAGCCTCAATTAATGTGAAAATCTCTTCAGGAGGTCAAATTTTTGCTCTACAATACATGGGCTGTCTTACAAAGGGTAAAGAGTCGATCTTGAAGAGGACTTGGTTTGTATTTTCACAACTATACTCTATTTTACTATACTATTAAAGATAATAATAATAATATATTACATTTTATATAGCACTTTTCAAGGCACTCAAAGCACTTCACAATTGAGTCCATAATTCATTGACTCCACAGTAACACTATGGTGGTGATCAACTACCCCTGTACCTCTGACCTGGGGCAGACTGACGGAGACGTTGCAGCCCTCCGGCCTCTCCAACCACCACCGCACTTACACATTTATACACCAGTGCCACAGACACTGGAGGCAAGTGGGTGAAGTGTCATACCCAAGGACAGTCTGAACGAACCGCCAACCTTCCTGTTATTGGATGATCTGCTCTACCTCTTGAGCCCCAAGATAAATAATCTGTTATATTCAATACAAATATCTGAACACTTTTTAATAATAAAATAAATAAATAAATGAAGTGTAATGTTTTATACTTCATCCCCACAAAGTACACTGCTATAGACTGGTTGTCACATAATCAGTCACTCATGTCTGCTGTTCCCCCCTATAATCCTTGCCTTTTGGGCTCTCTGTCTCCAGGAGCGCCTGCTCTTATCCTTACTGCCATCTCACATAGCCATGGTGATGAAAGCCGAGATCATCCAGAGGCTGCAGGGACCTAACTTTGGTCGAACTGAAAGCACCAACAACTTTCACAACCTCTACGTGCAGCGGCACACCAATGTCAGGTAACGTTTCTCCTGCTCTGCCTCCCCCCTTTTGCGTAAGAAAGGTTATTATATCCTGCTCTCATCTATCGGCTTGATTGCTCCAATATCACACCACCCTCCCCTTTGCTACTGCTCATCCTTGGTCTTCCTTTGTTCACATCTCTTGACTTGCTCTCATGTTTGGATTGCTTCTCTCCATGATGCTGTCTGTCATAGCCATTCACTTCTTCTCCTTTTCTGCTTCACATATTCCCAACATTTCTTATTTCCAAGGCCAAAATCCACTCAGAGTTAATCCACCTCTATTGTACTTTGAGGTGACTTTGCCAAATGTAGAGCCACATATAGTACGCCCTCTATCTCTTTGGCTTCCACCTTATGTAGTGGGTGGAAGCTACATAGACACAGAACAAATCCAGGCTTAACATGAAAGGCTCTCCAAGGAATGTCCTCCGCGCTGGAGCCTTACGGGAGAAACAATATTGTGAACCTTTTAAGTGGGGCTCAGGTGTGTGTGTATGGCCAGTGTGCGTATGTGTGTCTACATGTTGATCTGCCAATTATCCCTCCAATTCTCACAGTTAAGAGGGTAATCTCTTCAGAACAAAAGCAAGCACAGATGGTGTATTAAGAGGAAAGTCACTCTGTTTCAGTGTTCGGTCCTCTGAGGTTATCTACTGCAAGTTTGTGTGTTCTTTTTGGTTTTTTTTTAGTCCTGTTTACTGTAATGTTGAGTAATTATCTCATTTTCTGCAGTATTCTGTACGCAGACATCGTGGGCTTCACTCGGCTGGCCAGTGACTGCTCTCCAGGCGAACTTGTCCATATGCTCAATGAACTCTTCGGAAAGTTTGACCAGATTGCAAAGGTGACCTAAGGATCAAATCATATCATGCAGTAAATGTTTGGATTTTACACTAAATTATGAAACATTTATAAATCAGATATATTTTATGATGTTACAGAAAAGTAGAGTTTTTTTCTTTAGGTCACAAAAGATAGCCTTGTTAGATTTGATTACATTTTCAACACTGCATTAGCACTAATTTAGGATGATAAAAACACAAAATTAAATGCTCCTGACTACTTAGGTTTGAGGGAAGTAGGAGACGTGCAAGTCAGACACAAATCATGCACATTCCAGTCGCAAAACAGAAAAATCTGAGAAAAACAACTTATTTTTGCTGTCCTTTAGATATGAGGCCTTGAAATTAATGCTTCCTGTGTCTTGCGGCAACTGTTGGTCTCAGTACTGGAGCCTCCCTAAAGCACTTTGTGGACCAGTGTGGGCTGGTCAGAGTCTGACTGTCTTTTGGGTCCTTTTTTCTTTCGGCTCTTCAAAGCTGAATCAGGTTCTATCTCTCAGCTTTGTGTCTAGCAGCAACGTCCACATGCCCCTCTAAGCAGCAGTTACATAAACCTGCCCAAAAGAAGAGCTGTTACACATCCCACATGAAGAACCTCGGCTAATGCGTTGTCGGAGTGGGTGGATGATTTTTTTGCCTGATAGACGTGACTGTGTGCAAAGGTTGCGAATAGGTGATGAGTTTTTTCCAAGCCTTTTTATGATGTTTTGGTTTAATTTTAAATATGAGGGACTTTTTGGATAAGAATGCTATGTATCTTCAGGCTCATGTTTTTAGTTACCATTTAACTCTGAGTAAGTCTTGAAATGAAAATTGTGCTCTTTTTTAGGAAAATGAATGTATGCGAATCAAGATCCTGGGCGATTGTTACTACTGTGTGTCTGGTCTGCCCGAGTCGCTGCCTCATCATGCCAGGAACTGCGTGAAGATGGGCTTGGATATGTGTGAGGCCATCAAGTAAAATACCAGATTTCTCTCCATCTCTTTTCTTTTTTTACTTTTTTTCTCTTGCACAAACACAAACAGACGCCTGTCAAACAGATTGAGCAGAAGAAATGCCAGACTTGATTTCAGCTTTGTTTAAAGTCCAGCACAAACACAATGTGAATCTAGTATAATAAGCCCCCCTATTGAACAAATATTCATCCTAAACAAATGAAAGAAATGTTCTCTCCTGCTTTTGGCTCTCCCTGTCTTGCATGAACACAAAAGCTTTGTAGATTAATATGTTGGTTAGCTTATTTTGACCTTTAATCCCAGAAGATAATATTCAGTATTGACAAACTGTCCTACTCTGTAGTTTTTGTTAAGTTACATCAGTTTTTTTAGGCTAGAATCAATGAAATAATAGTCTTATTTCTATTTTTATAAAGGAAAGTCCGAGACGCCACTGGAGTTGATATCAACATGCGTGTTGGCGTTCATTCTGGAAATGTCCTCTGTGGCGTCATTGGCCTCAGGAAGTGGCAATATGATGTCTGGTCACATGATGTAACTTTAGCCAATCATATGGAAGCAGGAGGTGTGCCTGGGTAAGATTATGTATAGATGATACAAAACATTAACTTGCATTTTTTTTTTTGTAAGAGCTAAAGGGAAAACAGTGCTCCTTGTGAATTTAAACGCTCAACTGCAATTCTGTTATTTTCTTTTATATTTTTTTGTCCCAAGGAGCAGCAATGTTGTCAGGTGGCCAACAACAGCTCATTTACCTTTTTATTTTTCACTCAAGCAGCAGTGAATGGAGTTATATAAAGGGTAATCAAATGACACATTGCTTTCATATGGCAGAGCAGTCTGTAGCAGGTAGCAGTCTGTAACATGGACATCAGTAAAATGTGTCTGTTTTGTCCAATTATGTAAAGTTGGTTTTCTACATGATACAATGATTGGCCTTTCTGACTCTTGTTATGCCCTTCTTGGTTGTTTACAGGAGGGTCCACATCTCCTCTGTGACCTTGGAGCATTTGAACGGGTCTTACAAAGTGGAGCCGGGAAATGGGCAGAGTCGCGACTCTTACCTAAAAGAGCATGGAGTGGTCACCTACCTGGTCATCAATCCCAAGGTCCCATACACAGCACCAAAACGTCTTAATGCAATTTATACCTCTTATTATTATGTATTATATTTATACAAACACTGCTCCAAGGGTCACATTCTTCTCCCCAAGAGTGAAATTATAACTCCTCAAAATAACTTTAATAATGCGTACACATAGAGCCAATTAAAGAGGTTTAAGGCCTTCTGCTTTTGATAACTTACTGTCAAGAACATTTCTCTACAAAACATTCTTTTGGATTTTAGTCTGTGCTCAGTGATTTTGGCTGGGAAAAACAGTGAAACAGTGCTTAACAGTACTCTGCCTCCTAATCTCCCCTTATCATGGCTAAGATGCCGCCACCCTTTGAAAAATCTGGTGTAAGAACCATTCTTTTTTTCTCCTTCAGGCGATCTGTGCTCACAGTCTGCCAGTTTTCTAGACCGCAGGGTTCCAGACTGAAGCCCTCACAAGAGTTTCTCTGATTTTGTTTTTAAAACTTTTGTACTTTTGTGTGTGTGTTATCAAGACTGCAAATGCCCTAAAGATGCCAAATGGATCAAAGCTTTAAATAGGGTGCCTGGATCAAAGAGATGTCATCTCCTTTGTCACTGCCACTGATTGTCACTGTCAGAGCTTTTCCCATACCTGCAGGAAATGAACACAGCCCCAATAGACAATAGTATTTCTTATTGGATCACTTATTTTCACTACTGGGCTGCAATTGTGTGGATCTTGGTATTTTTACTTTGGGAGGCACATATACAAACTGTTGTAATTCCTACACCATTCACCTGATTTGGATGTAAATACCTTTAAATTAAAGCTAAAAGTCCCAATATTTATGGTACTGACTGCATATATAATCATATGCATAAATTTAATAATTTCAAATGTTCTATATATAATGTTTAGTTAATGTTTTGAATTCCTCAAATCATTGTTATTCTCAAAAGGTTAGCATGACATTAACTGTAAAGTAAACATTCATAAATGGAAGGAATCCTCTTAGATCAAAGAGTCTTTTTTACTTACAACACACCGACTGAAGTTGATTAATGAGTTTAAAATTTTGGTTACATGTTTACAGACTGAGAGGCACAGCCCGCTGCTAGGCGTCCGCTCTCGTCCTTCTCTGGATGGCGGTAAGATGAGAGCATCTGTCAGGATGACCCGTTACCTCGAGTCCTGGGGTGCTGCCAAGCCTTTTGCCAATCTCCATCATCGAGACAGCATGACCACAGATAATGGCATAATTAACACCACTGTGAGTTTAAAGCCAGATAAAATTTACATAATCAGACATAAATTGCATTTAGTAAAATTATTACTGCACTAGAATTATAAACAAGTTAATCCTTGTTCCAGGATGTTCCAATGGGACAGTACCACTTTCAGAGGCGGGAAAGGTAATGCTATCATAACTCATCTGCATCTATGATGAATAAAGTACACTTGGAGAGGATTTGTGAAACTTGTGTTTGTTATTTATCAATGGCAGGTCTAAGTCTCAGAGGAGAAGGTTTGAGGAAGAGCTTAATGAACGAATGATCCGAACTATTGATGGCATCAACTCACAGAAGTAAGTCCAGTTTGTCCTTGTAATCTTTTTAAGAGTACATTCAATTTATTTAAATTTATGTCTGCAGACAGTGGTTAAAGTCTGAGGGCATTCAGAGGATCTCATTGTTCTTTCACAATAAAACTCTGGAGAAAGAGGTAGGCAAATGCAAACACAAGAACTATTTATAGACATTTTCTCACTACTTCATATTGAATCTTATATAATTCCATATTGGCTTGACTTAATTCTCACTTTCCACTCTCCACAGTACAGATCCACAACATTACCAGCCTTCAAGTACTACGTGACCTGTGCTTGCCTGATATTCTGCTGTATTTTTATAGTGCAGGTCTTGGTCTTGCCCAGGTTAGTTCCCCTTTAAACCATTTACCCTGTGCAATCCCTGAAGTGCTGGCAAATTCCAGCTGTGGCAGCATGTTTATGTAAAAAAAAAAGCCATTTGATGCCAGCTGTCTCCTCCACAGGACTGCGTCACAATGATCGAAGCAGTGGCGCAGGAGGCAGAATGTTAAAAAGCAGATAGCAATGAAAGGGCACCGTGTCTGCTAATGATTATAGATCAAGGGAATCAAAGTCTTTTTAATGTCCAGGGTACAAGAAAGAAAAAAAATCTCAGTCATACTAATTTAGCATCTGAGAGGCCATTGATTTTCTAATTCCCCTCTCTCACACTCTCTTTATCATGGCTATATTTGTGGCGGCATAGCTCTGCACATTTAATGGGGACTTCATGTGCTTTATGGCATCTTTTATTCAGCAAGATTGGGTGTAGTGTATTCTATCTAAAAATAACTTTATTACAAGCGCCTATACTCCTGTACAGTCTTCTTTTGATGAATAGATAGTCAATGTAATGGATTGCAGGTCTGAGGCAGAATACATTTGGAGCCTCATTATATTTATTACTCAGAGTGGCACCGCAAAAGGCTGGCAATTGCCAGAAGTTCACAGTAATGGCTGCATGCATCTGTTGCAGAACTGCTGTGCTGGGAATCTCCTTTGGGCTGGCGTTCCTGATCTTGGCTTTGATCCTGCTCCTTTGCTTCGCTGGTCACATTCTGGTGGGTTTTGCATTGCTTTATCTGTGATGTGTGTGCACATACAACTGCTCTCACACACATTATACACACTCTAGCATTGAAGATCGAATGCTTCTAAATTAACAAGTGGTAAAGTAGAGTAGGTGTGTCGAGATATTTGTGTCATTTTACTGTTCAGACTACATCTGACTGTTAAGCATCAATGTGTCTTTCTGCTCAGATCTGATGTTAATATTTCACTGTTGAATGCCCTTTAATATCCAACTTCAATGAAAAAAAAAACAGTTTATTATGCTTATGTAATACAAGCCTGATTATTATGGCTGTTTTTAACTAAAACTAAAGACTTTCTGGGATCTTATTTAACCACAAGTCTGACATTATGGAGGTGTTGACTCCAAATTTGATTTTAGATGCCTTTTTGAATTTTCCTTAGTTACAGCATTCATCTTTATTTTTGCAGGTGTTAGTTACCCAGCAGTTATCAGGTGTTAACAGCTTCTTGTCACAAGTATTTTATGGACCATTAACACTATATGATGAGACAATCTTCCATTTAATCTTTGTTCACAAGTTATGATCCTGGAAGTGGGTCACTTACAATTAACAAGGACTATCAATAATCTTGAATCTAGCCAGACACAGAATTCGGCTTCATACTCTGAATCAGAAAAGAGAGAAAATGATTTGATGGCTTTGTACTAACCTCCAATTACCACTGAGCATATTCCTAATAAAAGCCTGTGTAGCTCTGGCGTGGGAGCACACAATTGACTAAAATAAAGACTTGTTAGATACTCTGTGTGTGCGTTTTTGTTAAATGATGCTATTACAGGGTGTACTCTTTTCATCTGGAAGAGTGCATTGCATGGCTTTTGTGATCAAACACATTTCTTGGAAAAGGTCTTTCTAAGTGAGCACCTCAGTTTCACAGTTGTTATGATAAAAAAAGTAATAATTAAGTCTAATTTTATGGTTTCTAGGGACATTTATTAGAGCGTGTATGTCATGTGAATTCTTGCTCAATTCTTTTATTAATTCTTCTACAATCATTCAACACTGAATAAGCATATAATATTAAGATATGGCAATGATTTAGTAAACACTTTTTTTCAGCAATTTATTGTCTTTCTCTGTTTATTTTCATCCTTAGCAGGGAGGAAAAGGCTCCTTCTGTCCTCTATCTTGGTTTCCAGCCTCCTCGCGGATCATCGTCACCAATAACCCTTGGCTGAGATTGGTCCTCACTATTATGACCACTGCTCTCATTTTAGTCATGGCTGTTTTTAACATGGTATGCTTGTGATTGTCAATGTATTTGTTTGTTGAGTAAAAGATGATTAACAAACAGTAGATTGTTATGTCATACACAAGTGGTTTGATATATATATATTCCTTTGTCAAGTACTACTATGTGCAAAATACGAAGTTAATGCCTAATGTGGTAAAGGTAGACCATGAAAACAGACAGCTCCTCTTTCATTATAGATCATTAGTTTGACATTTAATATAAACTTTACTCCAGGCAAGTCTTAACATTGTTGATTAGCGTTCTGTGAGAAAGGTTGTGACTTAGTTGATGGCACAAAGTCTGAGGCCTGTATCTCATCTATTACGTTTGTTAGTTCTTTGTAGAGGATCCTGGAGGATTACCAGATGTTTCACCGAGCACTCCACCTGAAGTGCTTATCACTATGGTACCTGTGAACCTGACCAACGACAGTCTGCTGTACTATCAGGAGGAAAGCATGGGAGCAGATAAGTTTTATCTGCCAGTGAGTCCTGGAAGAATTTGCATTGAGTTAATATATATGTATTTATTTGCAACTATATTGTTTGTTCATATTCTAAATAGAGAAAGCAACAATAATCTTTCATTCTTATGGCTCATAAAAATTGACTCAGACCACATATTTATGATCACCACAGAGACACGTCTGTAAATCAACAAGCACCCATGTCAGTTTTATGCTGTGTAGACATTTCATAATTATTAAACCAATGATGCAGTGTCTCATCAAGCAAGGGAAATTGACTTTTACTGCATTAAATTTACTGCCCAAGCATCCATGATGTTTACATGCATCATTATCAGTGATAGCTTTAAAGAAATGGTTGCAGATAATTCTGTGGCTTACACTTATTCTACTATACATGGGAAATTCATTTTCACTCTTTATTGCATAAATGTAATGTTTCTGTTGTGCAACAGTATTGACTCACCTTTTTAGAATTACACTGTGGTCCTATTTTCGCTTCGCAACCTTGTGTTGGCTTTGACTCAACAGTGTCAGAGCAGCCTCAATGTTCTGCTCAAGTGTTACACTCAACAACAAAGACATAGAGTGCACTGCATGCATTTGTGAATATGTCATAAATAAAAGGAATTACATACTGTAAAGAAATGCAAGACCCTAAAAACAACAGAATTTATCTTCTCTTCTCATCCAGTTTTATTTTTTTTTTTGTCTACTTACATGTCTCCAGTACTTCATCTATTGTTGCATACTGGGTCTGGTGTCATGCTCTGTGTTCCTGAGGATCAACTATGAACTGAAGATGCTGGTGATGCTGGTTGCCCTGGTGATCTACAACATCATCATCCTCCAGACCCACGCCTCCCTGCTGGATGGATTTAGCAAAGCACTGTATCCAACTGAAACCCTAGATAGGTATCTGCACACAGCCCTCTTCTGTTGCCCTCACCAAAGCCCCTGGTGATGGAAACAATATGGGATCGATTCATAAACCCCACTTGGGCTAAAAGCTATCAGTCCTGCTTCCCCTTTGCACTCGGCGTACACATGCACATGATACGCAGTAGAGAGCCCATTAAAATGACTAATAAGGCTGCTCCCGGGTCTTCAGGGGAATAGTAATGCTGAGGATGCAATTTCCTGTGTGACTGTCAATCAAGTGTAACCTCAGGAGGGGAGGATGATGAGTGGCAGAGGAAGATATGCCAGTTTGTGCTTGACTGACAGGTGGAGTCCTGCTGCTGAAAATAACCCATTATACAAAAAGTTTTGAGGGTAGGAAGTTTCTTTCTCGCTTTCATTAGCATATAAAATAAATACATGCATACAGATACAATAGATAGGCAGTATAATAATCAATATAGTAAAATAATAACCTATGTTACTGTATTTATGTATTATGTCTATGTCTATATCTCTCACCAAAAACGTTTGCCTTTCCTCTGACGGTTTATCTTATTCTTTGGTAGTTGACATCAACCAGAAGCTGTTTTGGGGTTTGTTTCAACAGCTTTTTTTTTTTTTTTCAATCTTTTTCATTGGTTTCATGACTATGAAGGCTAATTGTGCAGAATATAATCAATGTAATAGGTTCTGTTTTGAAAGAATGTGTTTATGTCTCTCCAGGCCAGGGGTTCTGAAGGATCTAAAGACAATGGGCTCTGTGTCTCTTTTCATCTTCTTTATTACTCTCCTGGTATTAGCCAGGCAGGTACGTATTTTCTTAAGACTCTTGTTGCTTTGGCTCTTCCTGTTATCTTGTCCTTTTTATTTCAATTAGTTTCTTTGGAATGTGATGGCCGTGTATTTGGGATTATTTGAACTCAGTGTTCAGTGTAAATCTTGGCAGCAGTTAAAGAGGATTTGACTTAATCTGCTTGTAGAACATGTTCAGATGGACTTTTCTATCAAGTCGGAACAGCTTCCATTTTCTCTGACGTCAGTGTTCATATGAGAGCTAAATTCAGCTGACATAGATTTGTGTGTTTTATCTTTTTTGGGGTACCATCCATCAGCTGTGACCCCAAAACAGATGTTCAGCGCAGGATAGCGTCCCCTCAGAGCAAGTCTTAGCAAAAGCACACCTCTCCTGAGAGACATATTTGGACCAACCGGCTCCATGTTCTCATTCTGGGTCACTGTCACCAGGAGGGAGGGGAAATACAAGTTTGCTTCGATAAATGCTTTAGTTTTTAACATTTTACCTAAGCTAGGCTCTTTTCAAGGTTTTCTAAGGTTAAATGTGTTTGTCCTTTTCCGTTGTTGTTTTGATGTAACCTAATATAAAAAAAATGCTTCATTAATTAGCATTTGAAGCAAGTCAAAATGAATTATAAGTTGCATCAATAGTAGAGCTTTTAAAGTGCAGTAAATTTAGGGCAAGTTGTTCAAAAGAGCATACTTTGTCCAGATTTGTCTTGTAAAATTCGACATCAGCACTAATGAGGCTAATTCCCAGCTATTTAGTCAGAGGGAGGAGAAAGCAGGTTAGAAGAATCTGTAATTCATCCCCCAAGAACAGAAGCGCAATGGAGCAGAGCTCATTTGGCGCCTTGTTAGGTTGTTTCTAAACAGCATCTGGAAAGAGCTTCCTTATCTTCTGGCCTACTTTAGAGACTCCCCAGGAGTTCCTGTCTCTAAAAGTAAAAAAACACACTCACATATTTACACATGCACAAATACCACACATTCTATAAAGACCTGCAAACCATCTCCATTTCTGTGTCAGCTTTGGACTCGTCATGTGATCATGTGGAGCAGTAGAAGCGGTTGGAGCCTTCTAAATTGGCACCACTCTATAATCTAAAGGGGACAATATTCACTGCACACATATATCATTCAGACACAAGAAATATACACACAGGAGATTGGATTCACTCCCACACACTTCCATACACTTGATGTAGAGGCCCGCAGCGCTCACATATACGTATAAGCCTAATGATGGTGCGTTCAAGGGGCGTCGTCTGAGGCACAAACACACACACACTCTTGGGATGTTTTGACCCTGATACAGTAGATGAGTCTTTCTGGCATATTTAGATGTGTCTCAACATCCCCTAAGCGTGAATAACCAAATAAAAAGATGCAGTGGCTATGTTTTATGCAAAACAGTTCCATTTACTTACTTATTTCCTTGAGCAATGAGAGCAGAGCTTCTCCCACAGTTTTGTAGCCGTCTTACCGGGACATTCATTTTCAATGAATACCAAGCATGCTTTTCAGTTTTAGTTGACTAAGTTCCCCCTTTCCACCCTACAAAGCCTCTGTTTGTGAAAATAATTACAATACAATGTCATATGATAAATGTAGTTATACATTAACGTCAAGGCTTTTTTGTCTACACTGTCTGCTTGAATACGCTTTCTTGGTAGATTTTGTAGCCTCTTCTTTTAAATCAGTTCAGACACTGCATCTAAATCACTTAACTCTCCTGGGTTCCTGGACATTTGTTTGTGTTTTTTGAATTTATTTTGGCATATTATTTTTTTTAATACACTACCATTGCAAAAAAAATAAAAAGTTAATTCCCTGTTGTTGAAATCTTTTAATGTTTCTATGTCAACCTTTAAAAGACATTCTTGTGTCCTACGGGTGGAGCAAATTATTTACAAACAAAAAATCAAAATTGATCAGAATCAGTGTTTTTTAACAAAATTCCAAATTATATATATATATATATATATATATATATATATATACTGTATATATATATACAAATATTAAGAAAAAAAGACAAATAGACTTTAATCGCTAAAACTGGCAGTTAAGGGGTTAAAATTCTTCAAATTCATAAATATTTGTTATGTATGGCGAGGAAAAAAGTTTTTCTATTGGAATCTTTAAACAAGTATTTTTTGTGTAAAAGGGACACAAGTGGAGCACAAAATGAAGGGACCCCCAAGAGTTAGGGTTCTTTAATGACATTTAAAATGTATTTATTTATTTATTTTGAGCAATAGTGACATATAACAAAGGCAATAAAGAACATTAAATTCTGAACAAGTAAATTCTCCTTAAATTGACAACATAAATCTATTGCTCAAAACAGAGTGGGAAGAAGTCAGACTTATTTAGACCCACCCCAGAAATGATACTGGTCCAGCATGTTTTTGTAAGAAACTATTAATTTGTGGTAAATGTGTATAGCTGAATAGTGATACTTGACTTTCTTCTCTCTTATTCTTGTAACAGAATGAATATTACTGTCGGCTGGACTTCCTGTGGAGAGACAAGTTCAAGAGGGAGTGTGAAGAGATCGAAACCATGGAGAATTTAAACCGCGTTCTGCTGGAAAATGTATTACCTGCACACGTCGCAGAGCACTTTCTCGGGCGCAACTGGAAAAATGAGGTGAGCACAACATGCATTACATTTTGACATTTTGTCCGTCTGCTTGACCTTTTTTGCAGGTGAATACATTTGCCAAATTGTATTAAAACGCTTTCCTTGTGAGATTTATTTAAAGCTTGGTCTTTCACTGTTCTACGCCAGTGCCATTAAACACTACAACACATTCACTCCTTATCTTCTTGTTTTCCCGTGACTAGGACCTCTATCATCAGTCGTACGAGTCTGTGTGTGTCATGTTTGCCTCCATCCCGGACTTCAAAGAATTCTACACAGAGTCTGATGTCAATAAAGAAGGACTGGAGTGTCTCCGTCTTCTCAACGAGATCATAGCAGACTTTGATGAGGTAGCCCTGGTGGCCGCGTGACAACGTGCAAAATAATGACGCCTCCGAACAAGCGTGCGAGTACGTTCATAAGACATAACCTTCTGCCCATGTGCCCCCAGCTGCTGTCCAAGCCCAAGTTCAGCGGTGTGGAGAAGATAAAGACCATTGGTAGCACTTACATGGCTGCAACTGGACTCAACATGACGCCGGGACCAGAGAGCACACAGGCACGCACTGACTAGTTACAAGCTTTCCAACATTCATGTGAGGTCTCCATGTAATTTCAGAGATTAGATTTAAAGAGTAGAGACAAGGGTTCATTCAGGTCAAGCTGTCGGCCTCAATTTGATCTAAGAAAACCCCACCTACAGGTGTGGCCCAAAGCTGTCATTTCTGATTAATGGCTACAAAGCTAGATGAGGCTTCGTTTTCACACTGCTTACCTAATCTGTGACCAAAGGTAATAGAACCTTGCTGCCACAGCCTCCGTCCGAGAAGCGACTCTACAGTTTGTCATAATTTTTGTGTGGAGACATTTTTTCCACACATTTATTTATTTCACACATAAGTGTTGACAGTCAGTTGGACCCAACTCTAGCTCATCTTTTACATAATTGGCATTTTCCTCTGTTAAATGGAAAGTCATGGGAAGGGCAGCAGTAGAAGAGCTGGCTTTGAGACCCAGCTGCAATAGGGCCAAAAAGTGAGCTGTCACACAGGAGAAGTCAGCAGTGCGGTTCAGGCCTAAGGATTTCTGACTAGTTTATGTAAAGGCATATAGCATTGATGCATTACTGATTCATTACTGAACTCATTTGAAAGAACAGATTAGAAAAGCCCATTTTGCATTGTGATACAAATCCAATAGTGGACTCACAAACAACCAGAGACACATTTATTTCTAGTGTAAATAGGACCTATTACCGCTAATTTATTTTCTCTTGTTTATACTGTGCCGTAGGAACATGACAGACAATACATGCACATAGGCACAATGGTGGAGTTTGCGTTTGCACTAATTGGGAAGCTTGATGTCATCAACAAACACTCCTTTAATGACTTCAGACTCAGAATTGGTGAGAACAACTACACATGTTTAATAAATGTTTGTACAATGTGATCAACGTTGGTGTATTAAGAGTCAGCATTTTCTGCAGGCATAAACCATGGGCCGGTGATCGCAGGAGTTATTGGGGCCCAGAAGCCTCAGTATGATATCTGGGGAAACAGCGTCAATGTGGCCAGCAGAATGGAGACCACCGGCGTTCTGGGTAAAATACAGGTGGGATGTGTAATATAATGCAAGCCTGTTTATTTGTGCGTGCTAAAAAATATATATATATATATGTTTTGGTCCACAAAGGTGACAGAGGAGACACGCACAATTCTCACAAATCTGGGCTACATGTGTTCGTGTCGGGGTGTCATCAACGTGAAGGGCAAAGGAGATCTGACAACCTATTTCGTTCACACAGAGATGACCCGATCTCTCTCGCAGGGGACTGTGATGCCTTGAAAGTGCCACTGAACCAATAAGTCTACGATCACAAATTTCCAAGTGATTTACCATGGTCTCTAACTGAAACCCATTACCAGAAGGACTCCAACACTAGACAACCACTTTTGTCTTTAGCACAACACCATAGAGCATGGCTGAGGTGCACCAACTCAGATCTTGAAAGATGAACTTTGGATGTTTTTTTACATCTCAAGTGGAACAAGGACTTGGCTCCAAGGAGTGTGAAGGAGTGCCTGACTACAAAGAGGTTTTGCTGAATTAGTGCAGTTCTCAAGGGCCACAGTCATTAATCTGTACAATAGTAGTGGTGTGGAGCTAATTAGCCATGCCATGCCAGTGTCGCAGTGCTTCAGAGCCTTAGTAGACTGAGCTGCCTGTTGAGCTGTGTTGTATATGTGCCTAGTTGGCACTGTGAGCTGTTTTGTTCTATTTTTATTTAAATGTTTGGATAGTTTATTGTTACAAAGAGCAGTTCAAGCCGATTAACGCGCGTCGGGTAGTTTGACAAACCCTGCAGATTGTATTTATAACTTTTGAGTTGCATTTGTGTTTTACTTAATAGGATTCAAGAGCAAACGAAACATTTCTTATTATAAGTCCTAAGGAACCAAACATGTATGTGTATATAATGTTCACTGCCATTCTTTTGTTATCCATTAAACGTTTATATATAAATATATGCCTGCTGACTTTGTCCTTTGTTCTGCAGCTTTGAAAGAACATTAACATAAACAGAAAACACACATGAAGGCTTTAAAAGATTAGAGACACAACTCTTTTTTATTTGGCAAGTGGTTTTAATGCAGCCATTAAGCGGTCAGTTTGCATTAGAAATACTGCTCTCTGGTTTCCTCTAATGGTAACTGAGCAAGTTCTTTATATACAGTTACATAATAATGCATTCAAATGAGTGACTTATTACCAATAAAATGTATCAAATATACTTAGGGCCATTGTGAATACTTTGTCAGAAAATAGCGGCTGCACATAGCATAGCAAAGATTTACTGGGGCCTGTTTTCTGAGGTTGCAGCAGAATCTGTTTAAAAAAATAATTTCAGGTTTTTGTCCATTTATATTGTAATATATATGATAAATGAGGTGTTGGAAAAAGTAAGACTAAGAACTATACATTAAATAAATGTCAGGAGTTTGGAGTAATAATAATAAATGTGCTGTGACCAGGCTTGGTAATCGTGTTGTGATTTTATCCAACTGGAACGTTTCTATGCCGAAGGCTTTCAAACATATTTTGTCCAACAATTAGGCTTGGGGTTTTGTCTAGCATTCAGCTGAAATAATTTATAATTTTTGGACTTACAGTCAGATCCATAAATATTGGGACATCGACACAATTCTAATCTTTTCGAAAAAGATTTGAATTGTGTCGATGTCCCAATATTTATGGACCTGACTGTAGATATAGTCTATGTATATAGTCTAATGCTTTGACTTGCGAGGTATGAAGGTGTTTGACATGCATTTGACATCACTGCAGTAAACCTCTGTGTCTGAGGTAAATTGTTGAAAATATATAACACTGCTTTGTTCACTTTGTTCTTACAAAGAGACAATTTGATTACATATTTTAATACTTGATCCATTTAGGAAGGGCTCACTGATCCATACCCTTCTACCACATTCCAGATGATGCCATTTTTCATGAAAAATTCTGCATCCATGCGAGCCACACGGGCATGCTGATGGCGAGTGTGGACAGAGACGAGGCGATGGCCGTATTCTGAAGAGGAGCGCACAGGCACAACTCTTGACCTCTCCTGGGATCAAACAGGAAAAAATAGTAGTTTTTGTAATCAATGTTTTTCATTTATGGGTCCTGCATTTGCAATAATACTGAATATTAATCACTAGACCTGGACCACTGGACATCAACAAGGAAACCAAACATCAAAATTGTAATCAAAAATAGATGAAGCACAAGACCACAAGTCCACAAAATGATTTTTCTATCAGTGTGGATTTTACATCCAAATCACTGTTGAGGTGAAGAAAAAGGAGTTTTCTCTTTCCTGGGACATTAAGGTTGCCCAATATATATAATTGTGGACAGTGTCTTTTAAACAATGCACTGTTTTGTAATGAGGTTCTGATATGCTGTAGCAAAATAAACCCAGCAATCGCAGCTTCTGCCTCCTGCTTTGTCACTTGGAGTGTGCCAAATAGAGATGATATTCTTTTTCCCAGTGTATTCAGGTTCCATTTGGCTTTTTCATTCACAGTTGATGTAATGATGTGCAATACTGTCAGCAGGGAAAGAGTCCCAGAATTGAAGTAATAATGACATCTGATTAACTTAAGAAAAAAAATAAAGTATATGGATCAGCCACAGACTAGTGAGCTTTCTTCAGATTCATGAAAAAAACAGACGCCTCTGACATCATGGCAGTCAAAATAACTATCCGCAGAACACACAGTACCTACTTGTGGCCAAGGCATATTTAGATTTTGACAACCTTTGGTGTGAAGAGTAACAATTATAGACTTTCTTTTATTCTCTATATAGTCCGAAGTCTACAACATTTATAAATACATTTGAATTAAAATTTATATTGATCTTGGAAGAAGAAAAAAAAGACTAATTTCAGCAGCAGCTGTCAGCCGCCTCACAGGCAACCACTCAACTCACTGTAATTACGAGCTGAGCTGAGGCTGCTCCACTCGCCTCTCTCTCTGCCTTCAGTGGCCCAGAAACTCACTGTTACAAGCTAGTTTTCATGACTTGAATAATTACTCCACAGGGATGCACAGCCTTAAAAGGAAATGTAAACAAACGCCATGTGAGAAGCTACACACCAATGCTGAAATACTACAATACCCTAAATCAAAAATAAGTGTCAAGAGGACATGCCGTGATGGTTAATGGCTCATCAGATAATCATAATGAATTGTCACCAATTAGTACTGACCTGAGCTGAACTAGTAAAACACAATTCCCAGGTGTAGGCAGAAACAACATTAAATACCAAATACCAAAGCTTAATACTGCTCATGACCTTTTAACAATTGTAATTCAATCAAATGAATACTCTTTAGGTTATGTAATATACTTGGATTTTTATACAATCAACAATAACCTTAAAAAGCTTAGCGAGTTAATATAGAAAAATATCAAGCAGACTTATTTTTATAGAAATAAATGTCATCAAACATTATTATAAACATGTAATGTCTGATTCAAATTAACAGAGCCATTCATTCTAAGTCATCACTCCCACTGTGTTCACACAGAAGTTATAAAAAACCAACAAAGCAAGCAAAGATCGGCATAAAAGGTTAACAAATGAAAGCTATGCAATTGCAATCCAATATTATTCCACTACAATAAAATTCAAATTCTGTTTGTATTTCGACATGCTAAATTTAACTAAGGTCAACATAATGAAGTGCAGATACATTTTGGTGAATACCTCATTATATATGTCTAGTCCTCTTCCGTTCCAGTGTCTCCTGTCGTCCCGGGGCAGTTTCATGTCAAATCCCTCTGCCTGGTTGTAAACCCTGTCATACATGGTGACCTCTGCTGTTTGATTATTCTGAAACAAACATGTCATATGTAGTCTAAATATTACATATCATTTTTAAGTATTGTGTTATTACTTGCAGCTTTTCTGTCTGTATTTCCCTTTTCAGGAATAATAGCTTAATTAACTAGCTACCCAAGCTGAACTAATTAAACAGTAAAGGTAAGCTAGCTAGCAGTTAAGTTGATCCCATGATACCTGTGAATTCCAGTTAAAGTAAGACATTTCTTTTAGTTCCTTTCTTCTCGGGGGGATGTAACTAAACGGAGACAACGTAGCGAGTGGTTTAGTCTCTGCTTCACGCTCCACATCCATCTCTTAAAAGAATAAAAACTAGGTTAGTTTTAACTGTAAAAGGCAGAAACTTCCAGTAGGCGCCCGCGTTAGTCGTTGCTAGGATACCGCTCAATGAATCTGCCTGAAGTTGATATGTTGCTTTCACGGACTCTTCGTAGAATCGTAAATAATACCCTAAACATTGTGGTTGTGGGTTTTCAAAAAAAAAAACAATGGTGTTTCTCTAAAATAGTAGGCTACAGTAGGCTACATTTGTATGTGTACGCTGTGTAGCTTTCCCAAAGAAATCTCCACAAGACATCTGTTTAATACACTCCCTAAATTAGTTACAGTTGTCTGCACATCTGTATTCTTCTTACTTAATTATATCACCGTTTACAGTCAACAATAATATGTGTAATAATGGGATGTTGGCAACATAGCAAGCGTCCTGTCCCTTAATCTACTCAAGTCTTACTTGACTGTGTGTAACTGTGGCAAAAGCTTCAATGTATAACACTGGACAGATTGTGCCTCAAGCATGGTGTATATTAGAAGTTCCAGTTATGGGGGACAAGAAACTACAATTGCTAGGAGTATTGGATAATGTATAAATAACCTTCTAGTCCCTTGGCAGCATGGAAAGATAAAGATGGTGCACCTCAGCTACAGCTACATCTTTGATCTAAGTGGAGTCCACAAGGAAGTCCTTTTTTCTGCTATGCTTCTCTTGGGTCCATTTAGTGACAAACAAGTGGGCCAGTGTGTGGTTGTACATTTACTTCCTAATAGTGAAATAAACCTAAAGTCACTCACGTGGACTTCCTATGGGGATATTAAATCAGGTAAATCATTATAATTAAATTTGTTATTTTTACCACAGGAAAATAATTCCCTTTCTATTGCCTGTATGGTTATGGAGTTCTGTGCCTGACTGCTTTGTATGTATCTCAAGCAAGGGAGCAAGAAAAAAAAAGAGACTTTCTGTGTCAGACCCACCTGCTGTTCCTATTCTTTTCTTCAGCATAATTATGACAGCACAGCAGGGGGTGACCAATGAGATGACAACGCTCAGAGCACATGGAGTTTGTGAATTTGCCATGAACCTGACACACACAAACAAACCGAGATACACACACAGAACTACAACACTATAATCAGAACAATTTGGCAGAGTTCAAAAGGTTTGCAACAACAATGGCATGGCAGACAGTGGGGATGTGTGGTCAAAGGGTTAGACAGCAGAGTGAGGAAAGAAGGCAGAGCATGATCACCACCTGCTTTCTTTCATTTCAGAGGTTGTCTTGGGGCACTGGAGTAATTACTGCTGACATTTCAGATTGATATATTGCAATTTGGAGAGGGCCACTAATGCATGTAAGCACCTGAAGACAAGGGTCAGTATTTATCAGTTGCAGTTATTAAAGATGGACAGTAACAACTTTTTTGTTTGTTTGTTTGTTTTTAAAGAAAACAATATACCGTTTATAATTTTGAAAGTATTGGAATTACACTGTTTAGTATTGATAAAAAGCGCAAAAAAACATCAGCAAAAAGAAAAAGCTAAGGAATCGTCTTGACGGTGGAAGATAGATGTTGATTGATCAGATGATGATGTTGTCAGTGCACCTCCTACTGGGCATCACAAGTATTACAATCTTTACAACGTGTCATTACAGTTGAGAAACAGCTTGTTGACTGTATATAAATAGTCTTATTTATTTTTACCACAGGGCAATAAAATGGCGGTTACATCCGGGCTTTTCGGCTTTTACTGCATAGTAAAACAATAGTTTTCAGTTAGCATAACCGGACGTAATAATTAATCAAAAATCCCCCCCTCCCATCAGAGTTGTCATGTAGTAAAAACTTAGCTCTAGAGACCGGAGCCATCTTTTGTACCAGGCTGTAAACATGATTTTTACACTTGTAAAGTTGCCGTTGGATTTCTCCTTATATTTCCGCTTTTGGAGCCTTCCCTCTGGTGGACGGAGGTATATCACTGTGTGGTGGGGCCCTTACTC
The DNA here is from genome assembly GCA_024416835.2 of Perccottus glenii. NCBI lineage: Eukaryota > Metazoa > Chordata > Actinopteri > Gobiiformes > Odontobutidae > Perccottus > Perccottus glenii. The sequence goes on along the minus strand of CM044562.2, from coordinate 15,513,699 downwards.
AAGGCCCTTTTAAGGGGTTCCATGAGAGAGGCTTGATCAAATCTGGCCCACAACTAAACCAGAACAATGCTACATCCCAGCCAGAAGATTACCAGTGATCATGTCACAGTCTGTTACATTAATCAAGGCTTGTACTTGCATAGATTTTGTAATTATAGCAAAATCTTTAGGGTTATATTAACTCTGTTGGTAAGAATTATATAAACATCTTTATGGTCTTTTATATAACTAAACCTGTTTGTCATCAGCACCATGACATAAACAGCGTCACACATGACCTAATGTCTATGTCTGGGGGCACAGTGCCTCAGGTGGTAGATTAGTCATCCTATAACTGGAAGGTTGGCGGTTTGATTCCCGCTTTTGTGTGTGTGTGTGTGTGCGTAAATGGAAACATCATGTAAAGTGCTTTGGGTGCCCGAGAAGGGTACAAAAAGTGCTATATAAATACACACCATTTACACAGATTAAAGTAGTTCTACCTTTCAAATCTCTTGAAAGTGCCTCATAAGAATGTACACTGTCTGAGATCAAAATAAAATCAAAATTCAAACAAAACTAAAGAAAAACTCCCCATCTCCTCTCAGCTGATGTCACACATTTATTCTTATTTTAATTTTATTTTTTCTGCTGACTTCCTTATATTGTGTTATATTGCTCTAATAGGGTAAAGTAGATTTTTGATGGAAATTACCAACTTCTAAACCGTTAGTCTGTATGGTAACTATGTGGGAATTTCCTCCATCCATCCTTTTGGTAGTGTAGTTAGCAGAGTAATATTGGACAATCTGTGGCACAGGCATCTGTACTATTCTGCAAGTCTCCATTTTCTGTTTGAGTATCTTATTTTTTATTATCCTTGTGGGAAAATTCATTGTTGGTAGCCGCCACCAGGGGGTGTCCAAGTACGCCAGTCATGTCACTAACCAGAGAATATAACATGTTTTAATGTTGGTGAAGAGAACATGCAAACTCCATACAACAAGGTCCTGTTTGGCCTGATAGGTGAACTCTGGACCTTCTTGCTGTGAGGCAGAAGTGCTAACCACTGTAGTAATTATGATTGTCTCAGGTTACCACACAGACCTCTGCCTCAGACTTGACTGATTTATTAACAGAGATGATGCAGTCAAAATTACAAAGATTATCATTGATTTTTTGCTTATTTCTGCTTATATTCCTATATTCTGGGATATCCATAGATAGATATATTTGCAGCTAAAATATGGCATTTATTTTAACATTGTGTTGGATAAAAAAGTAAAGATGTTAAGCGGGGGCATGCAAATGAGTGGTCATCTACTCTTTACAAAGTTTTATTACTTTTTAATTATAATTTAAAGAAATTTTGTTAATCTATGTCATTTTATACATTTTGAGTTTACGTTTTTTTCTATATTTGAAAGGGTTATTGTTGGGGATCCAAATTGCACCGCTTTTCAGAGAATTACCCAGTTGTTGACGTTAGAAGGTGCTATGGCTGTCGAGACCTCCTGTCCGTTCCATTATAAACCAGCAGATGGCGTCCGTAACATATACATAAATCACAGCGGTTTGAACAGAACCACAATAAAAATAACTGACCTTTTCTGTTTGCTTTTAATCTGAGATGCTTAATTTACATTACATCTCTTCAGAGCTGACCCTTGTCATTATTTCTTATTTTGGAAAAATAGTTACGTTTTAAGATGATCAAATAGGCTATATGTTATATGTTTTCGAGTAATATTTTAAATCTCGTAGGCTATAATCAATGTTGCCTTAATTAGTACATTCACTCTCAATTTCTTCCGATTTTGTGATGTGTGTTTTGAGTATGTCCCACGCACCCTTACACGCACACTATGACCGCAGACGCTTCTTGATGACCCACTGTCTGCTCATTTCCGAAATTCACGGAGCGGCCCCACCTCCGTGCTACAGCAACTCTCCCCTCGGCTTCACTCCGAGGAGGAACCCGGTGCCCCGGGCTGGTTCGTTCACTGACCTTACCCGTTAAGATGGAGGTTTGCAGATGGCACCGATAGCGTTTACCCGCTCTCGTAATTATCTTAGTGTCTTTAATGGCGCTTTTGTCAAGACAGAAGTGATTTTGTGCTATATTTTTTCATCTTTGTGGGAGTCTACTTGGGATACACTGAGCTCCGGGCTTAACTTATAGCAGCCATGAGCTCCGGAGAAGGAGCAGACGAGACAGCAAAGGACGCCAGCGACTCAGGGGCGTTTTTCAAGACAGGTAAGCCGAATACTCACCCATGAGCTCGGTGTGTGACCCCTGGGAGCTGCTACCGTGTCACAGCTAAGTAAGGTACATTGTTCGCGACTGTTTGGGGCTAAAAGAGTGGAGCATGACTGACGCTGGCCTACTAATTTAATTTAAAGTCATTTAATGACTGACTCTTGTAAATACTCCTACTAGTAAATAATAGGTAAAGGTGGCAAAGTAACCGATAACTCCAAAAGGATTTTTGTACATTTTGACATTCCAAAATGTGTTGTAGACATTTTAGCCGAGCCAATGTAGCTACAGCGCTAATGTTTAGAGTTCCGTTTTCGGACATATGCTAATATTGGCAAAGCAAGCCATGACTGTAGTATGTTCATGATTTCTTTTCAAACTAAGCAACATGATATTTGGTTCGTTTAGATTTGTAGATATCGCAGTATAATAAAATGCAATTTGATGAGCAAAAACATGCAGTTGTTCCAGTTCAGCACAAACTGAAGGGTAACACGCTATAAAGGCTATATTTTAAGGCTTTGGGATAACCTAAAGATTCACGTGCTCTAATATCTTTGTTTATACCGAAGGTTTCTCGTTACACAATATGTCTAAACTAGGATGCACATCATAGCCGTCTGATAAAGGGACCATTGTTATTAAGTAACGAACTGCACTTGATTTAATTTGGCTTTGGTGCTTATTGTGTTAGCTGTGTGAGTTAGCCTACCCATTCCCGAAACTGATTTGGTAAATCCTATCTACTGGAGAGCGAGCTCATAAAAGCTAGTAGCACTAGCAAGCCACTCTGTCAGCCCGATGACAAAGCGTTCGCTCTTGTGCATCGATTGTCAGAAAGACACGTACAAATTATTTACGTGTATACTGCGAATTTTTAGTTTTGGTTGCTCATCGTTTGCTCTTTTTGTGTTTTTAATGAATTGGCATAAGCGACTAGGCTATGTAAACAATACATGGCGTGGCACACAGATATGGGTGTGCTCGGTGGAGGATAAGCTAGCATTGTATCATACTTCAGGCCAGGATATAGTTTGACGGTGTGATAGTAAAATATAACTGCGCGTGCCCTTTACACATCCACGTGCTTTATGGCTTGTAAAATGTACGTTAAGCTGCATGCACAAGTCACCAACATGAGCACGGTTACTTCATAACGCTATAACTTCACGCGCCTATGTCAATACTACGGGCTGAAGACGTAGTAGGACTTGCATATCCTTAATTGTTGTCTGTAAGAAAAGTAAATGTTGCAGACATTTGTGGTGGTGTCACTCTGAGGTGTTATTGCTGGAATAAATATTTTAGCTGCATTGGATACATAAATTAGGCTACTGTATTCGTGACAATTGACATTTAAAAGCTGTTGTTCCTAAAAGATGTACATTTGACAGATATCCTGAGGTCATATCTGCCATTAGCACAACCACCAGAAGCAGTCAAACTATTACCTCAGAGATGTTCCTGCCTGGTAATCCACCATCTTTGAAATTACCTTCAAATGATATCCTGAAAAGTGAGAAGTTTGTTCATGGATTTCCCTGTGTTTTGATTGACTGCTCTGGTAAAGCAGAATGGGTAAAGTGCAAATGGGAGTAAACAAAAACTGGAATGCAGCATATTGACATCCAGCCTCTGGCTCTGGTTGTTTTGTGTCGAGCAATATAATAAGCCACAAAGGGAAGTTCAGTATTGGTACTGCACAGATCCGATGGCTTCCTTTTTAGAGAGGGACGTAAAAGGCTTTGAGTGGTGTTACTCAAATAACAACCATACTTTGTATCTTTTCATGCTATGCAGCTGCAATCCCTCTGCCTCATAGTAATCAGATGTTGCATATGTGCTATGTAATTAAAATTTCAGTTATGGCCCATTGTCTTTTGCCAAAAGCCATCTGCAGCAATTTAAGTCAGTGTACAGAACAGCTTTGATTTACAATAGCAATAAACATAAGCCTTTGCACTTGAAATTAATATTGGTTTGTTAAAAATGAATAATTACTCAGACTAAAGATATTAACAGAACATAGGAGTAGATGCTGAAAAGCACATCAGTCAAGCACCATACTATCCAATAGTTAAACTGTAAGATACAGTGCATCCGGAAAGTATTCGCAGCACTTCACTTTTTCCACATTTTATGTTACAGCCTTATTCCAAAATGAATTAAATTCACCATTTGCCTCAACATTCTACAAACAATACCCCATAAAGACAATGTGAAAGAAGGTTGTATGAAATCTTTGCAAATTTATAAAAAGTCCACCTGTGGTCAATTCAGTCGATTGGACATAAATTGGAAAGGCACACTGTCTATATACGGTCCCACAGTTAACAGTTCAACAAACCAAGCCATAAAGTTCAAGCGAGGTCTGTAGACCTCCGTGACAGGATTGTATTGAGGCACAGATGAAGCAACATGGCCTCCATCATCTGTAAATGGAAAAAGTTTGGAACCACCAAGACTCTTCTTAGAGCTGGCCGCCTGCCCAAACTGAGCAATTGAGGGCCTTAGCCAGGGAGGTGACCAAGAACCTGATGGTCACTCTAACGGAGCTCCAGCGTGTCTCTGTGGAGAGAGAACCTTCCAGAAGAACAACCATCTCTGCAGCACTCCTACCTGTATGGTAGAGTGGTGGACGGAAGCCACTCCTCAGTAAAAGGCATATGACAGCCCACCTGGGATTTGCATAAAAAGGCACTTGTAGGACTTTCAGACCATGAGAAACAAAATTCTCTGGTCTGACGAAACAAAGATTGAACTCTTTGGCTTGAATAGCAAGCGTCATGTCTGGAAGAAACTAGGCACCGCTCATCACCTGGACAATACCATACCTACAGTGAAGCATTCTTCAGCAGCAGGAACTGGGAGACTAGTCAGGATCAACGGAAAGATGACTGCAGCAATGAACAGAGACATCCTTGATGAATACCTGCTCCACAGTGCTCTGGACCTCAGGTAGGTTCATCTTCCAACTTCCAACGGACAACGGCTCTATGCACACAGCCAAAATAAGAAAGGAGTGTCTACAGGACAACTCTGTGAATGTCCTTGAGTAGTCCAGCCAAAGCCCAGACTTGAACCCAATTGAACTTCTCCAGAGAGATCTGAAAATGGCTGTGCACCGACGTCACCATCCAACCTGATGGAGCTTGAGAGGTTCTTCAAATAAGAATGGAAGAAACTGCCCAAAAGTAGGTGTCCCAAGTTTGTAGCATTATACTTAAAAAGACTTGCGCAAAGGCTGTAAATACTTATGTACAAGTGCTTTAATTTTTTTTGAATATTTTTTTTTCAAGAAATTTGCAAATAATTAAAACAACCTTCGTTCACATTGTCATTATGGGGTATTGTTTGTAGAATTTTATGGCAAATAATGAATTTAATTAATTTTGGAATAAGGTTGTAACATAACAATGTGGAAAAAGTGAAGCACTGTGAATACTTTCGGAAACACTGTAAGGTTTTGCAGTCCCATATTAAAAGGGCTAAACCTTACTTTGTTAATTGTTAGTAACCCTTGAAGTTTGTTTCCGCTGTTCTTGATTAATATGTCCTACATTTCTCTAGTGTCATTGTTGAGCAGTGCAACACTGTCTCATCTAGCTTCCCTCTGAGAAAGCCTAGCATTGTCACTGGCATTCTGATGAGCACAATGGGAGGGTGATTGACAGGCCCACCTACTTTAGTATATAATGAACTCTAAAGTCAGTTATTTACTGTAAGCAACATATTAGACTCACCATGCAGTGATTGCATCATTCTGTATTCTTAACTTAATGTCTGTTGGCTCAATAAGTCTTAATTCTAATATTTAAGGAGGTGAAAAATTAGGTTGCAGCATTGGAACCAAGTATTTACAGAGGAAGTATAACTTGGGTATTAAGTTCACCAGAAAAAACAAATGACTTATAATTTATTATTAGGCCCGAGCCGGTGATGGCCGGGAGGGCCTATTGTTTTTGCCCGGATTTTTTTTTTTTTTTTTTTATCTTTATTGTGACCAAATGATCCTAAATTTGACCCAGTGAACATGCACAAAAAGTCATTTTTATTGGTCCCAGACTTCAAGCTCGGCAAAAATGGTATGTTTTTGAAGTCGCCGAAAAAAAAAACGAAAAATGACTCAGTGGCGACCCCTACAAAATCAAAATACATGGGGCCTATGGAAAGTGAAAGTAAGTTTTTTTCAACGTAGAAAAATGAAACTTAGTACATCAATAGGACACCTCAGGGCAAACAGAAAAGTCTATGACAGCCACACCTAAACTAAACAGGAAGTCCGCCATGTGGGGTGAAACGCATGGCCACTAAAATCGCACTTGCGCAAGAAGATGCAAATCATTGTGTTTTAATTTAAATGGCCCCAAATTTGGTGAGTATCATCTAGACACGTGTGCCAACCAAATTTGTGACTTTGTTGTTGATATCTTATCGGGTATGGGTGTAGCAAGCCTGTAACGAGGTGGCCATTTTTGTGAAAATAAACGCCTCTTAACTCTCAAACGCCTTCTCGGATCGAGTTGGAACCAAAAGGCGTTTGTGCGCATTCATGACCTGAACACAAAGATATGTAAATAAAAGGGTTATCTTTAGAAATGGCTCTCCAGCGCCCCTACAAACTTATAATGGGACCCAAGAATTTAGTTTGTCATAGAAACATGAAATTTGGTACACACATCTCTTATGTCATGACGAGCATAAAAGCCAATGACAACCACCCCCTATCTATAAATGTGTTGCCATAGCAACGTTCCAAATATGTGGAAAAAGTCAATTGGAAGTGAAATTTTTAGTTTGTTGTAGGCAAATGAAACTTGGTACACATATCCACCATGGGCTTATGAACAAAAAGCCAATGGGGACCACACCCTATCACACACGGGAAGGCGGCCATTTTGAATTGAAAATTTGGTCCGACTTAGAATACACCTCTTTCTTAAAAACAACAAAAATAGCTGCTTCATTCCACAGACACCAAACTTGGGCAAAATGAGCTAAACACATGTATGTAAAAGAGACAAGTGTTTTTCTAGACTTTTTGCTCGAGTTATATTTTTTTATTATAATTCGGTATATATTTTTATTATAATTTTTGCAAAATGATTCTCAATTTGACCCAGTAAACCAACAACTAAAAGTCATTTTTATTGGTCCCAGACTTCAAGCCCGCGGAAAATTTATGTATTTGAAGTCCCAAAAAAAAAATGAAAAATGACTCAGTGGCGACCCTAGAAAAGTCAAAATACATTGGGCCTATGGAAAGTGAAAGTAACTTTTTTCCAACGTAGAAAAATTAAACTTAGTACATCAATAGGACACCTCAGGGAAAACAGAAAAGTCTATGACAGCCACACCCTAAACTAAACAGGAAGTCCGCCATGTGGGGTGAAACGCATGGCCACTAAAATCGCACTTTGCGCAAGAAGATGCAAATCATTGTGTTTTAATTTAAATGGCCCCAAATTTGGTGAGTATCATCTAGACACGTGTGCCAACCAAATTTGTGACTTTATTGTTGATATCTTATCGGGTATGGGTGTGGCAAGCCTGTAACGAGGTGGCCATTTTTGTGAAAATAAAATGTCTCTTAACTCTCAAACGCCTTCTCGGATCAAGTCGGACCCAAAAGGCGTTTGTGCACATTCATGACCTGAACACAAAGATATGTAAATAAAAGGGTTATCTTTAGAAATGGCTCTCCAGCGCCCCCTACAAACTTATAATGGGACCCAAGAATTTAGTTTGTCATAGAGACATGGAATTTGGTACACACATCTCTTATGTCATGAGGAGCATAAAAGCCAATGACAACCACCCCCTATCTATAAATGTGTTGCCATAGCAACGTCCCAAATATGTGGAAAAAGTCAATGGGAAGTGAAAATTTTAGTTTGTCGTAGGCAAATGAAACTTGGGACACACATCCAGTATGGGCTTATGAACAAAAAAGCCAAAGGGGACCACACCTTATCACACACGGGAAGGCGGCCATTTTAAATTGAAGATGTGAACCGACTTAGAATACACCTCTTTTTAAAAACAACAGAAAATAGCTGCTTCATTCCACAGACACCAAACTTGGGCAAAATGAGCTAAACACATGTGTGTAAAATAGACAGGCGTTTTTCTTGTCGTTTTTGCTCGAGGTATATTTTATTTTATTATAATTTGGTATATATTTTTTTAATTATAATTTTTCTGCAAAATGATCCTCAATTTGACCCAGTAAACGTGCAACTAAAAGTCATTTTTATTGGTCCCAGACTTCAAGCTCGTGAAAATTTATGTATTTGAAGTCCGAAAAAAATATGAAAAATGACTCAGTGGCGACCCTACAAAAGTCAAAATACATTGGGCCTATGGAAAGTGAAAGTAACTTTTTCCAACGTAGAAAAATGAAACTTGGTACATCCATAGGACACCTCAGGGCGAACAGAAAAATGTATTACAGCCATATCGTAAACTCAACAGGAAATCTACTATGTTGGGTGTATGCGTGACCACCTAAATTGCACCCCTTGTGTCTAAAGGCTTTTCATCTAAACGGCTCCAAATTTGGTGAGTATCATCTAGACACGTGTGCAAAAAAAAGTTATCAATTTGTTTTTTGATAGATTTGTGGCTGTGGTCGTAATGAGTCTGTGAAGAGGCAACTATTGGGAAATAAATGCCATTTCCCAATTGCCAGGATCCTTCTCAACAGAAAATGTTGGGTGGAATACATGACCACCTAAATCGTACACTTTGTGCTAAAGGGTTTTCATCTAAACAGCTCCAAATTTGCTTTAAAGCACGACATGCAATCCTCCGAATATATGTGTCCCCGCGGTCTCAAGGGAGGCGAGGGCCTTTATCGCCGCTTGCGGCTTTAATTATTATTGTTATTGTTGTTGTACGGATTTCTTTAAAAGCAGATAAGTTGGTACTGATGAACTAAGTCACATGATTAGATTAAACTTGTCATTAGAAGCACTTTCTCTGAATGAGTCATATTCCAAAGTAGAGAAACCAGCAGTAAAACCAGTAGTCCTGTCCCAAAATGGATTAGCCACCAGTGCTTTTTACACGACGGCTGGAGTTTCACATTGGCGCCCCCTTCTTTGTTTTGCTCTTGAACTTCCTCTTCATAGATGTGGGAGTCTTGTTCTGACATGCACAGGTTTGGGTGTCTTGCCACAGGCTATGCTTATTTTTCCTTTTACGTTACTCCCCAACCCCATCTTCATCTCTTTTTCCGTCCTTCGGCGTCCCTCTTTGTGTTTCCAATGAGTTGCCTCAGTCTCCTTACTTCTTCAGTGTGTGTTCCTGCTGTTTCAACATCTAATAACCACTGTCTCAGTTCTTGTTGCGACTTCAGCCTTTCAGTCCTGATACAAAATAATAAAAAGGCGAGCTTTCCATCTCATTATTTTGCCCTGTTTTCCAGTCTGGAATTAATACCTAGGCCTCAGAGCTGAGAAAAGGGGAGTTCTGTTGTGGCATGTTGTCAATCACCAAGTCATTCCATACCAAACATTTTTAGCTTCACGGATGACTAAGAGGCTGATACCCGATGTTACTTCGTGCTCACTGAAAGAGGAGAAACAAAAATGTGGGCTGCCGGTACTTCATGAATGAATGTTTAGTTGCTGACCAACACCGTTCACAAGCTGGGTGTGTACATTTGAATGAACGCCAGTGTGTGCTTGTGTGTCAAACCAGGGTAAACAGACAAGCTAAAGAGAGCGAGTAATGTGATCCAGAGGCTGCGTTTATGACTCCATTGAGCCAGGATGAGGTCTGCGCACTCACCAGCCCAGGCCCCCTGTCTAATGGATATTGATCCAGGAGATGGAGACTGATGGAGGTCCCACAGTAAAGGTTTTCTCCAGACTTAAAGCTGCTACGTCAGATCTACAACAGGCACTCAATACTGGTGCCTGACAGAGTGCCCTTCTTTTATCTGCAGTTTTGTATTTGTTGTGCGTCAATATCATCAAAGTTTGTGTAGGATTTAGTGGCATAAAGCAGTACAGTAACATATATATAGAGGCTAAATCACACCCCTTCTGGCAGACACAAGGCTCCCCTTTTGCAAAGAAATATGAATGATGGCTGGATGGGGCAATCTTAATGCCTTTTTGAAGTGATATTGCATTGTTAGTTTGACATAATAATGTTTCAAAATATGTTTAAGCCAAGAAGGTGACAAATATGGCTTTATTGAGACATGTTTGTCTTCATTTTAGTACAACATAGATAAATGTACTAACTAACCTTGTTGCTTCTTTGTTTTGCGAGTGATACGTTGTTTTTTTTTTGTTTGTTTGTTTGTTTATCCATGTTTGCAGTTCTATTGTGTCATAAGTGAGATTTAGTTTACAAAACAGCCTTTCACAGAATCTAGTGGTATTTGACTATCTTTGACTGTAGATTTCTGTTGGATATTTTTTACATTGATAATCTGAATTCAAACAAAACAGAAAATCTGTTTCAGTATTTTGGGCACAATTCTAAATTATATAGCATCAAGCAGCCATTAACAGAGCCTAATTAATACAGGTTACCTAACTGAGGCCAAAATTGTCCTCATGATGATAAGGAAAATTTTCTCAAGGCCCACACTGTGCTATCTTTACTTCACTGATGACTTACCAGTGTTTTCAAACTGAGCCTTTAAGTATCAGGTCGGTTAGAAAATGTACTGCTAGGACCTTGGGGTGGGTGAGCTTTTTATTTAGAGAATATTAAATGCTAGCCAGCTGAAAGCTGGTTATGAGATTTTTATTTAGGCAGCCTGTTTAAATTAAGAGGTAATTTACTGCTTGTCAAATAGCTTTTTAGCAAGAACTAGAGATTGTGCTTACATGGTCAGTGCTTTGTGTCTTTACAAAGTGTTCTTTTTATTGTGGCATTTAAAATAGAGATGCATTTGTTTTTTAGAAGCATACAACAAAGCATGATGTAGGATCAGAGAGTACATTTCTCTAAGTAATAGTAATTGATTGAAAGTATATAGAAGCGTATATGTAATAGCTTTCTAACAGATTCTTCAGCCCAATGATTGGTGTTTATAATATTACTGAGGAAATGTCAGAATCATTCTAACCTCAGTTAGATGTCAGCAGATTGTTGGTATGGATCATTTAAATAGGTAAATTTTCCCACCAGTATTTGTGTAGACCCTTCATCTCTTTTCCAAATAACGCAGGTACATTTAATTTTAAACCAAGCCAAACTGTGGAGGTGGATTGTGATATTTTAAATTGTATGTGATTTTCTTTCCCCCTTCTTTCCTACATTAAAATTGCTAATACTAGGTGAGGTGTAAAAATGTTTTTCCCTTATATTACACCTTTCAGGTTGAAGCAATCTGTGGTGGACTCACCAGGTTTATCACAAGCTGCCACGGTACATCATCCTGCTCAAGGTCAATGCTGCTGTTGATGGTATTGCATTGTTGTCAGGACTTGTCACATAGGACATGTGGAATTGGCAGCAGACATGTTATGTGTTTTCTTTTTGTCAAATGACAAGCAAATTCTTTAGCTGCAAAAACAGTTTCAACAACACTCTTAGCATCCCGAGTAGCCATTGATTACTACATCAAATGGAGTTGTTTTATCTAGTTTAATGTCTACACTAAGCTAACATCACTATTACACCTATAAACTTTAAAATATAAGGAAGGAATGGTTTTAAGCTGTGTAATTATCTTTTGTTTTTGCTTACTTTTGTAACCAGCATTTATTGCACTTCTCTTGTGTTCCATGGCTTCATAAATGATGATTAGACAGATTCCAAAGTCTTCTGCTTAAAGCAATGGCTAATGTTACTGCCATTATGTCCACATTTTTCATGAAAAAAAAAGTGGTTCTTCAGTTTATATCTTAAGATGTTTTACGAGGTAACACTAACACCCTATTAGGCAGAAGCTGAATAGGAAGTAGGCTTGGGCGGTATCCAAATTTTGATACCGTCAAACCTCCTCCCTATTTTACCTCGGTATACGGTATTACCGTGAATAATAAAAAAAAATATGACGTAAGGCTCAGACAGCGTCACCAAACTGTTGGCTTGTGCCTAAACTGTTCAGAAACTGAATACCAAACACTAATACTGAAACAATAACAAAATAACATGCACAACAATATAAACAACTTTTATTAGCAACAAATAGCAGTTTATAAAAAGTGCAAATACAAGAGTCAAACAGAATTAAATGAACATAAACATCCAGAACAGTTTAGTAGTTTTTTAGAGTGTGGGACCTCTCATAAAGCACAGCACACAGCCATCACTTTTATTACGATCGCTGCTTTGATTAGCGCATTTGCGCTGACTATGTTTACCCCTGCCTCTCCCTCCTCTACTGGGTAAAGTGTCAGGATGACCAACACGTAGGCTATTTGTCCCAAACAGCTGTCAATAGAAGCCGCATTATTCCCAAACTCCCTGTCACTACCGCGGCCACGGCAAGTACACCCGCCCAGGCTTCTATCACCTGTGCTAAAGGTAAAGCTGCAGGTGCTAAAGGTAAAGCTGCAGGTCCTATGCGCTCACGGCTTCCCTTCCCAATCTCCCCTTCACTACCCCGGCCAGAGCGACTAGTTTTTCTCCCGTTTCTTTCACTGATGTTTGGCAAAATGTGTGAAAAACAGCGTGTGCTTTATGAGAGACACTGAGAAAGGCATGAGCAGCGGCGCCGCTGTCCAAGTTACACACGCTCTCGCTCATTCTCACTTTCACTCGGCTGAAAAGACTCTAAAGGTAGATGTTCTCCCTCAGAATCAGAGTCAGCCATTACTAATACCAAAACTTCATCACAGGTGTATTTTTTATTTGTCATTTTCATGTTTATCAGCTCGCGTGTAGAGAATGAGGCTTCTATTGAGCCAGTCCTGACACTCCCACTGAAACGCGTCTTTGAGGTCTTCTTCTACAAATTTTTTTAATGGCAACACATGGTAATAGTGGACTAGAAACAAAGTACAGGGTGTCTGACATCTGGTGGAAGGGAGTGGAAGCATAATTTAGCACATAAACCGGAAGTCGTGGCTGTTTTTTCCTGTTAAGTTGCTTGTCGCAATTTTGCGACTTTGGCGCTTAAAGGGTTAATATTTAATCCTTGTCTCCTATATAAGTGCATTGTTTTTTTTTTTTTATGACGGTATTGAAACTGATATGCTATCTTTAGATCCTGCGGTATACCATATTACCGTATTACCGCCCAAGCCTAGGTCAGGTGAAAGTGTCTTCTATCATCCTGCGACTACTGACTGTGTAGAGAAAACAAATGTCAGGTTTAGCAACTACCAGTGTAACAGGCACTTGTTTTTTTACCTTTTCAGATTGGTGTTTAGCAGGGATTATTATAAATCTTCCCCCCCCTTTTTTTTTTTTTTTTGGATAGACTGAACACTAGGGGATGCACCGATGCATCGGCTGTACATTGGCCAATATTGAAGAGGTTGACTGACATTGAACATCGACAAATGCACCTATACCAGCCTACCGATACTATTCTGTTGTCACATGAAGTATATGCGCGGGGTATGTCTGTCATTCTATCCTGCCTTTTTGCTTTTGCTGCGGCTCCTTAACTGTCGCTATGGCAACAGATTGTGTACGTGATGCGTGCCATGTCTGTTCTGTACTGGCTGCTCTGTGAAGGGCTCAGACTCCGCCTCCTGCTGATCAGCTCACTCCACTGAGCTCTGCTGCTGCAGGAGAGAGGACATTCTTCTTTTTGATGTCAACTGAGGGAAAACTTTAGCGGTTATTCTCAAGAGATAGTGGAGATATGTTGGCAATAGTTGTAGCCAATACTACAACTTTGCAGTCTCGTCTTTAGTTTCTCCACACTTCGCATTGACACAAGCGGTGGATACAAACGGAAACTGAGGAGAGATGCTAAAGCATTATCAAAACATTAGCGCCCGCGCAAACTACTACTTTCTTCCCACTGTTTAATGATACTAGCCTTGTATCCGTGACGTAAACACGCTACTAATATTGAATTGGCATTAACGGCTTAGTGTACAACGTCCTGGTCCCGTGACGTAAACACGCTACAAAAGAAAGCCTGCGTTGTGCTTGCACCTCGTCATGCAAACCCCAACAATATATATACCATATTAAAGCTTAAAGTCTCATCTTTTAGACGATATAAACCATTTTAACACGTTACAACCACACCGCCGACACCATCAGCTGCAACATTTTTTGTCATTTCTATTGATAATAAAAGCCATAAGTCCTTTCGAGACCGCGAATAAAGCTACTAAAATGCTAACAGGAAGTGTTAGCCTTCGACCGGGCGGGACCTGCATATGCACCAATGGCCGCACAGACATCTTCAGGCATGTGTCACGTGTATAGTAGGCTATTTTATTTTTTTTCAGAACAAAAATAAACCAATGGTTTGACCTTCAGGCAGACCTCCTTTACTTTCTCCAATTGTTCAGTAAACACACATTGTCTTTATTCCTTTTTTATGGTTCAAAGAGATCATTACAGATTAGTCCCAAAGAGGTAATGTGCTTATTTGTTTGAAACAACATGGCTGCTCTCGGAGTATAGTCCCCACCCCTGTTCAAGTGTGATTACTAGATTCACTGACCTAATCTGCTCTACTGTCTATTCTCTGGGATTACATTGTGTGCATGTTGTCATATGCAGGCACTGAGGTGGATAGAGAGATGTAGTTGGTTGCTGGATTTGTCATTTATTACTAAGCTTGTTATTATACACAAACACTCACTTTTCAGCACTAGCTCAAATGTTTGTGTTTGCCCTCAGAGAAGAGGTTTGTGTTTGTTTGGCCACGTCCAGGATGCAGACTATAGCCCTGATAATGGAGGCTATAATGTCTGTGCGACGTGCATAATGTTTGTATGAGTGGGCCCATGTAAACCAGATCAGAAAAAGTCAGCGTTTTTATAAGCCTTTAGCCCTCACACACTTAGGTTGCCGCTCAGACACAGACCAGATAAGATTAAAGGGCAACTGATAAGACTGACTAGCTGCTAGTTTCTGTGTGCTTTATATTGCTCCTGGGGTTCAAGGGTAGGGTGAACAAAACATATAGCTTCAGTGCTCAAGAAGTTATTATAACACGTTATTTTATCACTACAGCCAAGATATTTTTTATCTAAAAGATTGCCTGTTATGGTAGAACATAAAAGGACAGCAACATTAGCAAAAATGGGAATGACAAAACACCATAAGAGCCTTTGGTAGCAACCTCATACTGATATTTTATTATATTATACAGAGTACAAAACGCTTTAAACCAAGTTTTCACATTTACTGAAGAATATTTGTGAGCTGACATAGTACCTTGTCCGTACATATCCTGAGGTAATTGATGTTACGTCGGATAACACTGCCAGACAGGAAGAAGTCCGGTAATGCCGGTTTTTGGTCCTCCTTATAAATTCCTGATGTGATAGCTTATGTCCTGTTTGAAGTGTTGTTCTTTCTACCTTCACTTTCTGTCTCATTAGTGCTAGCTAATAAATGTGCCTTCTGTCAATCAGTCCAAATTAGCTGGGAGTCAAAATGGAAGTGGATCTCAGCTGCAGCAGTATTAATGACAACCTTGGCTTGGAGACGTTTTGTTGAACAGATTTATTTCCTTAGCTGTTGTACATTCTCCCATCCATCTTTATCAATATTTTTTTTTAAATACAATTGGAGGTTAACCTGTAATAGAGCCTTAAAACCTCTACTCATTCCTGATTCCATACTGTCTATATTTTATTTCTGGAATATGGGGGCTATTTCTGATTATTTCACCAAATTATTTTCAAACTTGTACTAACCAAAAAATAAATATACAAACGCTATTGGGATATAAAACGTGAGGATAAGTGAAATAATTTGTTACTGTTAGCTTATGCTAGCTTCGTCTTGGAATTAAAGTTTGTGAGATTAAATATTAGGTGTGTTGAACTTTTTACCACACACATTTTCCGTCACATGCAACCCTTCCGTGTGTGTGTGTGTGTGTGTGTGTGTGTGTGTGTTAAAAGCAGCCTGTCCCACTTTTTCATCTCATCTGCCGTACTTCCGTTTGCTAATTTCTCTGGCGTGAGAGCTAATTGGTGTGAGCTCGGAGAAAATTTGCCGTCCTGCTTACAACCCTCGGCTTAAAACAAGCTGGAACAAGAGGGAGAACACAGGCGAGGGGGAAAAGGGAAAAATGGAGAGACGATGGAGAAGACAGGAGGTAGGTCGGAGGTGGTAGATATGCAGGTTGAAAAAGGGAATGTGAAATTGTTTGCGCTGATAACCAATTACTTCACGCATTCTTGTAAAAAGAGCATAAACAATTGGCAGTGGACTGGCTAAAATACTTTATTGTTTTGTCAGCATAAGTGGGCAAGAAAAGAGAGAAGAAACCAGGAAAAGTCTTTGGAAAGACAATGTAGACAGGGGTACATGAGAGTGCCAGATTGTTAACCGAATTTCTACTCGTAAATGAAAAGGTCAGTAGTGCAATTGAACTGACTGAAAATTGATTAGGATCACTGTGAAAGATTAGCCAGAATGGTCCCTGTTCCTATTTTAAGCCGAAAGATACCGAGAGAGAGTGAACCAAACTAGGACAAGTCCTGAAAGACCATTGTACTCTTTATAGGTCTCAAATGAATTGAAAACTGCTATCTCACTGTCACTCTTCCTATTCTATTCACTTTCTCCATGTCTGTTGCTTCTTTTGACTACATTTCAGCCTCCCTTTTATCTCCTGCTAAGGTCGCGGAACCGGAAGGAATCAATCCACTCCAGAGGTTTAAATGTAGCACTGTTTATGTCAACGGGTCAGTGAAGGACTTGAGCCCTTCAGAAGTTACCAAGGAAAATGAAGAGTTTAAAGCTGTGCCCTTTTGATCCTGATCTAAGCGGCACAACCTTTCATATTTTTTTCACACCTGGTCAGGCCAGGTGGGTGAATATTACCTAAGTGGGATTGAAACGTTGCTGTGCAGATTGCATACATTTTTATATGTACATATTTTGCTCGTCATAGATTCTTTTACATGTCTTCTATGATACAAATATTACCAAGCTCCCATGATGGCTCTGTACTTCTAATGAGCTAACACCATAACTAACCCTAACAAAATGACATAGCCTGTCCTGACTTATTCAGGCAAAACAAATGAGACAAGTGACAAGAAAAAGCTTTATAGCGAGTGATTATCAGGCAGAGCTTTGTGGGCACAGCAGCTGTCTATGAAAGAAAACACTCTTGGTACTAGTGTATCAATGATACAGAATAACTCTATTAAAACCATTCCAAATATGCGACATCCCCACTTTGAACTTTGTTGGGAATGAAGATGAGCTGGCTTTAATTAATTGTACAAGTAGTGTAATATGATTGGATTCAATGTCTTATTAAACAGGAAGTTTTAAGTAGAAGGCATTTGTTAATGAGTAGGTATGCTAGGCAGACCCTTAAAAGACGTTAAATCACTTTGAAATTTTTTCTTTCAAAAATCAGTTTCAAACAATTCTCCAATAGATTCTCTTAAAAGATCCATAAATGCCAAATCAATGGGCACAAAAGTTCACTACCTACTGATTTACTATAATGATCACATGCCTAGTTTCAAAAGATGATATCATTCCACAGGTTTCCCTCAGTCTCTCAAGCCAACCAGCAGAAATCCTCCTGGATCTCTCTGATAATGCAGACTGTTCACTATGTTGTCCTGGCCCCTGACATATAAATCTTTTCTAAAACCTTAGTGCAACAACTACCTCTAAGCAATCCAAGGCTGTACTGACAGGGTATTGCTCATTGTTTTGTGTCAATGTGAGCCAGACAATAGGTATTTTAAAATAAAGGGGGTCTTTCCTTTTTAGTGTATGAGTCAAACGATGAGTGTGCCTGCCGAGAAGGGAAAGGCAGGGGCCCTTAGAAAGGGTAGTCTTGTGTTCATGGGCTCAGAAACAGAAACGGTGTGTATCAGAACAAGAGGGAACTGTCTGTTGAGGCGGTTAGGGTTCTGGATACAGTATTGGCAGTGTTATACAGCACTTGGATTTAGGTAAGTTCACTGTATCAAAGTGAGCTTGTTTAGCCTAGTTTGAGTGGATATTTTATTAATTCATTTACACCCATTGTAATTTACACAGCGGCCAATAACTGTGTGTGATATGTCTTAATGACTTGGCTGACATCCTTGTGGTAGCCTGTATCTCTGGATGGGGGAAAAGCACCATTCTCTCACTTTTATAGTATGGGCTGAGCAGTAACTGAGTGGGACTCAGCTGCAAGTAGTCGTAATGTTTAGATTGTGATAAGACGTGGGCAACCACTACTGTAGCACACTGTGGCTTAAGTGGACATCTTTGGCATTGCAAATATGTGAAGCATGTAGCTGTTTGGTCTGTCCTTTTTTCCATGTTTCTTTATTCATTCTGAGAAGTTTTCCCAGGTACACTGGTGGAGAGAAAAATTCCCTCAAGCCTTTAGCACTCATCTCCACCACAAAACAATGTTTGCCCATGCAGTGATCATAAACTGCTATTTCTAAAACCCCTCTGGAACTGGCTCTAGCTGACATGTTTTCTCTTGTGACGTTTTGTGTGTATTGTATTGAGTAACTGTTTTTATTAATGCAAATGGCCAGCTGAAACCTGCTACACATGCAGTCTGATAAGCAGCCAAATCTGTCCAGTAGGATATAAATAAGGAAAAAAAAAATAACTGTAGGGAGACAATTCAATCTTTAGTAAATTCATTTTTATTTCTGATTATAGCTTTGTCCATAGCACAGCAACAGACATTATACATTTAGACAGTGGTTCAAATAATTTTTTGTTTGTCTCATTTCCTTAGCAGATTATGTCATATTATGTTATATAACTCTAAATGCACTTTATCAAAGAATCTTACCCCTGATGCTTTTTGTGGGTAATGTCAATGCGTTTGACCTTAATCTGGGCAGTAAACATTTCATGAATATGCTGGCCCGTACCATAATCAAACGTTCCACGTTTACTATAAACTGTGGAGGAAATTGCACTATGTCTGCCCGACCAGTGGGGGCGCTGTGAACTCCACCACTACTACTACTCATTGCACACAAGAAGTAGCTTCATTGTGCTACCAGACACACAACTTTGTATTATATTAACAATATATGATAATAAGGTAAGTTTATGGAGCACAGAAACATTGTTGTTCTACTCGCTGTGTGTAACCAGCAGCCAATAGATGTGGGGCGTGGGTGTTAAGTCACCGTTTTCATTGAGGACACCTTCACAGTTCACACTACAACAGAGCTGGTGTAAAAATCAACCTCTTTGACCGGATTAAAAAGTTGGCGTTTTGCTGAGTGTGAACACCATTCCTCGTGAAAATGAATGACCAAACTGCAACAGAATCTTTGCATTTTGGGCAAAATGCTTATTGTAGTTTAAGTTTCTTTTCATATCCGTACAGTGAAGCGTTTGGTCCATGTTGAGTTAAATATTAAGTCTCGTATAAGAACTTTATATCTCTATCTATCTAATTTTGTTTGAGATTTGAGTTTTCCCAGCTGCTGTCAATCTTAGCGCATCACTTTATAATGACATACTGAAGAGCCTGAGTCACAACAGAGTGAGCATGTGTTATTGAGTCAGCCAGCCCAGTGTCCAGCCTTTTTAAATGTTAACAGCACATGACGCTGACCATATCCTCTTCTCAGTTCCACACAAATATACACACACCAGCTACATATAGGCTGCATCAATGAGCTGATTGTTGTTTTGGCTGAGAAACCAGGATCTTGATCATGAGTTCTAACCAGATGAGAAGATGACTATCTGTGCCAACCTGGTGTTCGAACACGTACTGTCAACTGTTAAAATAATGAAAACTGAAGTCTGGTGAGGAGAACTGTTTATTAATGTTTGTTTGAATCTAAAGTGTTAATATTTGTGTGTGTGTGTGTGTTCTTATAGATGGAATCCTCCACAAAGAGCCCAAAGGAGATGTATCGAGCCAGATAGCAGGTAAACACTCATGATTCTGTGCAGCTGTCCTCAACTGATTGCTGCATCTGTTATTGTTTGTATGTGGCCACAGCTTTCATGAATAAAAGCTGGATGTATGCACATGCAATGTTAATATTTCAGTCTTCCTAGTGACAGAAACCGTCTTTCTTCTTGCCCATGTCTGATTGGCTACTTGCATCTCCATAGCGACTAGTCAAGAAGCTTGTTCCACCTGTGTATTTGGGTTTACATGCAATTCACCTAATCCTGAAGTTCATCAGTGTTAATTTTTGTATACTATTTAGTTCATAGACACTATCTGAAAACATGTTATTGAGTCACACTATTTAATATTCAAAATTTGATCAGGATAAATGAACATGGTATGCAATTTCTACTTGATTCTCATTCTATCAGAATTAGCCTCAATCCCAAACCCTCACTCTTTAGTATAAATGAGGACAGCTAGTTGGCAGGTTGCTCACAGCCTTGGGGCCTTTTATGGAGACAACTCAAACTCTGGTAAAGGGGGGAAAAAAACCATGAAGGCAATTATATCTAGACATTCTTTGGCTTTGGTTTGTGTCACTGTCAGTAGAGGACCTTTAGTAATGCCTCTTTGTGCCAGCTATCACGCCTAGTTACAAGACACCAGGGGATAATGTCCATCTGTTGGCTTCCTTCTCAGCCACTGGTTGGACTGGCCGGCTGAGGGAAAGGAAAAGGGGGCTCTGATGTTATGTAATAGCGTTAATGCCTTTGGACCGTGACAGATGTGCTGAGGAGTGCTTTCAGAAAGAGGGAGAGCAGTGGTCTTGAGCATTTCTCCTCCACTTTCATTCAACTTTAAAGTACAACCGCGCTGATATATATTTTCCGAACACTTTAATTTAATTAGTGTAAATCCACTATGACATAATGTTGGCCAGAGTCTCATTTCTGTTTTGCCTCTAGATGGCGTGTTGGTGCACGTTAGAATAACTGGTAGCTGAGATAAGGTTACAGCAAACTCCATGAACTGCAAACAGGAGGTTAAATTTTTTTTTTCACTTGTGACACATTGTTGCCAAAAAGCAAACCTTTTTGCACTTGTTAGAAAGTAACCAGATGGTGATGTATAACAATGCAAGCTTTGGTACCTGTAACAGACAGGCCTTTTTGCGCTCCCTTTCTGTCCCTTCTTTCCTCTTCACCCCTCCCTGCTGTGTTTGGGTCGCCAGGGTAACTCTGGCCTCATTCTTGCTCAGTTAGCCTACCCTGCTATTTGAGGTCTGGATCGGTCTGGATGAGTGGAGAGAAGTGAGGTGCTGGAAAGATGCTTCTTCTTTCAATTGGGGACAAAAAAATCCATCATGGTAGCTTATGCTAGATGATAAATAATCAGCAAGGCTATAATATTTTGCTCACCATGATCATTAATTGTCAGCCTCAAATGTGTCAATAGAGTTTGTATACTTGCTTTTGAGTTTTTTTTTAATGTGTAATGTCATCCATCATACCAGTAGGATAGTATGTTACAAAATAATATGTTAAATGATCATTTAAACCAATCTCTCCTAGGACATAAACAGAGTGTAACCATTCAAAAGGCACGGTCATGGACACTCCCCCGGCCTCTAGGAATTCCTACCATTCCCCCACATCCCTCCAGAATGAATTTCTGGCATGCCGTGAATGTAGGAAGTTCGCCGCTATGCAGGGATGATGCACATGTGCACGGTTTTGGTTTCCGTTAACCCGCAACAGCTGGGTTTGAACCGACGTGTCCAAGGTCAGCTGTTGTGAGGCCATCATGAGATTACGTCTGTGTGTAACTGGAGATTAATCTCATGTTGAGGAGTATATGTGCTCTGTTTGCATTAGTCTGCCACCCTGTCCTCCCTCCCTTCTCTGCTGATTGGACAGCTATTACCATCTGTCCGGCTGTAGGCAGCTGTTGCATTATCCGCCTACTCTGGAGTATGTGTCACCATCTCTCTGGGCCAGTTGTATGCCGCTGTTGTTTAGTAAACTGCTTTGTAGTTTGAGTCAGTTTACCCACTTGACCTCTGGGAGACCCCTACACCTCTTCATGTTGACACATTCTCAAACTCACATAATTTAGTTGACTTGCACTTAGCAGTGACGTTATAGTGGCAGTGTCTAAATGGGGTAGGATGACGGATGCTTGTGGAATAGGTCTCTCATTCTTTACCCTTTCTGGCCATCAGGCGTTACTGTGTTTCACTTTATACTGGCTAGTGATGAGGAAATACTGCAACTAGTTGTTCATGAAGTGAAAAAGGATGGCAATGGACGACTCCTTTTTCAGAAGGTTAGTTCTTGCTGATTGCCTATTACAGCAAGTGGTGGATTTTTGAATCTTTTACAGTTTGTTGTCTTGCATATAGGGGTGTGACGATAACCGCATCACCGCAATAATGAGATGCCTACCGCGGTGTGAGGTCATCACCGCACATGATTTTTGGGGGGGGTTATATTTAGTTTAATATTAAGTTTTGTTTTGTAAAAAGCCTTTTTTTTTTTTTGTACAAATTGTCTCTTAATTTTAATAAAGGTTTCTTCGGCCAATTGCATGTATTTAATAAATAAGAAGCAAATAAGTAGACTATGAGGTCGCGGAAGCGATCACTTTCATTGCTCATGAACTGGAGCACGTCTCAAATAAACTGAAACTCAGCAGGTTTGCCTTACAGACATGAGAAATATGTAGCCTCATATGTGTAGAGACGAAAAGATTTAAATAAGCATAGTGCAGTGTTCAGAACTCACACGGTAAACAACCAGATTGATACAGATGGATCACTACTTTAGCAGTTAGCCGCAAATTTCCTCGGAGCGAAGATGGAGCAGTGTTTCTGATATCAGTGTGCGAGGAGTGGAGCGGGGAGCGGGAGATGGTAAACCCAGAGCTGGAGCTGGAGCGGAGTGATTCTTGAATGCATAGGGAGTGGAGCGGGGAGCGGGAGATGGTAAACCCGGAGCTGGAGTGGAGAGTGAATCTTGAATGCATAGAGCGTGGAGGGGAAATTGACGCCGCTCCACTCCGCTCACATACTCGACTCGCAAGACTCGCAGTGGGGTGGGGGGTCGGTTAACCGCCAAATCGCGATTCTTGTTGCTTCATCACCGCGGTAAGAAAAAATCCCATACCGTCACAGCCCTACTTGCATATGTTGACATGGACAAAAAATTGAAACGCCTAGCATTAAACATCTGTATGGTTTGCCCACTTAACTGTTTGCTTAGAACATAAACAGACTAATGACAACTACAGCAGGTGATTACAGTGAATACAGTGTTAGGTTTCACCAAGCCTCCCCCATGCAACCTCTTAAATGGTCCTTGTGTAAGGGCGCCGCCATGCGGCGATTTTACAGCGAAATACAGCAATATACCGCCGTCCACCAGAGGGCAGCCTCCAAAAGCGGAAATATAAGGAGAAACCCAATGGCGACTTTACAAGTATAAAACTCATGTTTACAGCCTGGTACAAAAGATGGCTCTGGTCTCTAGAGCTAAGTTTTTACTACGTGACAACTCTGGGGGATTTGTGATTAATATGTCCATTTATGCTATGGAGTAAAAGCGTAAAAGCCCGGATGTAACGGCCATTTTATTGCCCTGTCGTAGATGACAATATCGGTAAATAGGGGACCAGTGGGCGGATAACATCCAATTTATAAACAATCTATGGGTTTCACTGATGGACTAGAAAACATGACGTATCCAGTGCTGGAATAGACCCTTTCTCTATATAATCTCCAGCCATTAAGTCAATATTGATGAGTAGTGCAGCCTATAGGAGTGACCCCATTCAAGCTGGTGATTTTCCAAAACCTCCTGTTATTTCATGTTTCTTTGTATTGCTAAGATTTTCTGCCAAAATTGTGGTCCTGTTACAGAATACAGACTCTATAATTAGCAAACAAATTGCAAGGCTCTTAGACTTTTGAAAATCTACAACCTTCAAAATGATACTTCTCTTTAAAAGTATTTTCAGTTGAACATAATTAAAGCCTATTCACTTCTATGGCTTGGGTGAAGTCATTTAGTTGTTCACAGGGTACTTTTAAACCTTTTACTATGTTTTGAGGTAAATTCCTAATTGATGATTTATAGAGAAATGCCAGGTACACGTTGTTATAGTTGTACCTGGAATGTGAGTCGCTTCACTCTTGCACTAAGTGTGATGTGTTTCGTTGTTTTAGTGGAGTGTCTCCTGCAGTGGAAGGGTTTTCCTTATGAGCTCTCAGGATGTATAAATTGCATTGCAGGCATATTATAATCATAGCTCCTCCCTACTCTGAGGATTACCCCCAGGATTCTGCCTTTTCAAAAGACAGGCAGATTATCAGATCACCCAGTGCCAAAGGAGGTGCAGACTGGCGCTGTGCATTCACCCCGCTTTGCTAGTGTACACTGGCACAATCCGTCTGTGCTTGGAAATGTTTGCTCCAGCTTTTCCATTTGGCACCAAATGGGAGGTTTTGGTTGTCTGCTGGATTGGAATATCTCCCCTCAGGAATCCCAGGATTAGGCTCAGCTGCTGCAATTCTGCCCACAGCGGATTGGGATTCCTTCAGCACATTGCTCCGTCATGTCATTAACAAATGGTGGCAGCACACGTCTTTCTTCCATATTCAATAAGCCAACAGTTTATGGATTTGTACCACATGGCTTGTTGGGCAACCAATCACAAGTGGCAGTTAGCCCAGTCAGGGTCCGCCCTCATCCGCTTGACAGGTATAACATGAATTCTGACTTGAAGTGGATTGGAATTTGTTTCTACTTCATACATGTCAGTATTGAATCGAACTTTAAACTGCAACTAAGAGAAACAAAGTAATACTTTTTTCCCTGCATCATTCATCCATACTACCGTCTTGCTCCAGTGTGTGGGTGTGACCGGACCAATCTATATTTAGCTGCTGAGCCACTTTCTTCAATCCCAGAGCACTGCAACGTTCAGGCTAGAGATGTGTCTGTGTCTAAACTTACTTTTTAGTGAAAATCTGAAAACCTCAACATGCTCTCTGCCAGAGATGTGAGAATGAAGTAACACAGTAAGATGATGTCCATAATTTTATCTTTTTCTTAAGTAGTTGGTTGCTGCAGGAAAAACAAAAAAAGGTTTTGTGAATTGCAGCAGGCAGTGTGTGTGTACCTTTGTAATCGTTACATTGCTATACACTGGTGAATTCACCCAGTCTCACAAAGCACTCAGTGTAAGCACTATTACTGCCCGTTTATGTCCATCTACCCACACACACACATCATGGCCATTAGTTTGGTGGATTTTATCAACACTTGATTATCCTGTTGAGGTATGCAATCAGCCACAGTACGATTTGGTGGTCAAGAAGCCTAGTCTTCATAAGAATAAAATAATAGGGTATCACTTTATAATAACTACTACTATTAAGCGTTAGTTATGTAACAACTTGATTCGTGCTCTGCTACTGCTTAATAATGTGTAGTTGAAGTGTCACCAATAAAAGCTTATATAATTGCGCTTTTCTCTAGAAAACAAGATGATAGATTCATATTCAAGATTCATATTGTTTAGTCATATTCATAGTGAATGAATCTGTCTATCTTTACAGATTATGCATAAAAATGTAAGGTTTTCCAACAGCATGTTTAGTTGGCCAGAAGTGAAATATTTAGGTTTTGGACACAGATGGAAATGTCATTCAGGGCTGATGCAGATTTCTGTACCTCTACAGATGTTTTGGCAGTGAATACCTCTGTAGAGTACCTCTGCTGGTTTATGAGGTTTGTAGAAATAGTTGGAGAAAGAGCTCTTTCCACATGCATCATCTATAAAGAACTACAAGCTCACTCTCCACAGGAGCCGCAGTGGGAAATGTAGTTGATCATGCTAATTTGTTTTTGTGGCACCCTGAGGGATGTCAGGAAGCAAATGAGTGGAGGGAAGAATGGTAAAAATAGAGACAAGTCCTGATTCTCATCCATTACCTCCAGTACAAAAGCGATTTAGCAGCTAATTGGCATACGCTCATAATTATGACGGCATGCTGAGATTAAGGGCTGGTATACAACACACTACAAGCGCCCAAAAGGAGTGTGCTGGTTGCATCATAACTGCCATGGAGACTACTCCTCCCTTTACATTTGACTCGTTATGTAATTATTTCTGGCAATGGTCACTGGCAAAGATTTTCATATGGATGGGCTGGTTGACTCTTGTTCAAAGTAAAAAAAAATGAATTGGTCACTAATGAGGCCTATTGTGAGGTTATCACGGTCCAACATTCTTCTGATGCCTGTGTCTGTGCTAAATACATGAAGTTCTCTTGCCTTGCCCAAACTCAAGGACAGATGGAGAAATAGTCACTTGGCTAATACGACTTGTGCGGGTTATCAGTCACACAAACTAGACCTTGGTAACACCTGGACCCATCTGTCCACCTGTGTGTGTGCTCAAGTAAATATGAGGCTTTAATCACATCAGGGACCACTGTTGGAAATTTTTTTACTGATGGAGTATCTACTGACAGCCATTCATCCACTTGTGACACACGTTAGCAACGCCGTGACACCCATGAGATCCCACTTGACGTTTATAGGGTGACAGACTATAGTGCTGCAGGGCTGTTGCCTTAATTCTCGTGCCGGCTATCCAGTTTTCTGTTTGCCTATTGCAGACAAACCGGAATGTAAAACACATTAGTGTGCGTGTGGTGCCAGAGGACTTTTCCCAGGGAAGGGTTATTAACTCGGTGCCAGTGAAAATGTTAAAGCTTTTAGTAATCAACTAGAGTTTCACTCACTAGTGTTATTCAGCGCAGAGTACAAGTGATGGAGCACTTCTTTTTAAGGGAAGGCAAACGTATATTTTTGTAGTCTATTTTCTAGTCTTTCTGTAAACTGAAGAGATTTTTACCATTAATGCAATTATTATGTTAATCTTTACCCATTCCAATTAATTCAAATCACTCTGGTAAGCAATCATTCTCTATATCTCTGTACCTGCTTTTTACAAATGATAAAAATTATCCAAGAAGGCCACAGTGTGTACTTAAAATTCATCTGATGGGAAGTAAAGTGGCCAATGAGGTTTAATGTTGCTCTTCCCCATTTCACCTCTTAACAGCAAGCACTACAACAGGCTTTTGTTTCCCTCCATTTGGCCTCACTTTGCCTCACTGCTACAGTTTCTCCAACCACAGCCTTTGTACTTCCTTTCAGCACAGGAGTGTTCGTGAGCCAACCATACTTACTTTTTTAATGGCACTCAATCCCCGATGTTCGAAAGCTGCAGATCTCCAGATTACAAGTGGACAAAATCTGCTCCGTCCCAAATAATCTGGCCGAAAGGGGTCAAGCCTTCGTGTTATTCTGTGCAAAACTCTCACACTTTCTTTCTCTACTCCAGGTTTCAAGAGAAATGAGCAGATGAGAGCGATGGAGGTACTTCCAATCCTAAAAGAAAAAGTTGCCTTTTTGTCAGGTAAGATTATCAGTGTTTGCGGGGATGACTGACGTAATATGATAACATGCAACCTTTGTCTTAAACACATTAGAAATTTGAGTCAGAAAATGTAATGAACACTTTTATAATTACAAGCAAAGAATAGAAAAAAGACATCACATAAATGCAGCATGAGTCCGAGGCATGTCATCATAACTTTTAGTTGCACACATCTACCGGCTTCTCACATGAGCAGATGGTAATTGTCCAGCTGATATAAGAGCCACTGCAGCATCCAATAACACACACACACTCAACTCAAGATGTGCCAGGGTAAACTCTCAAGATGCCCGAGCTGGAGATCCGCACTACCAGTAACATCCAGATGGACTATTTGTACAACACATAATAACATTAATCATCTCCTATGTGTGAGAGTGTGTGTCTTTGTAACAACGTTGGAAGCATTAATACATTTTTCATTTTATTTTTTTAGGTTAAGGCTAGGATTTAGACTTGGTAAATGGCATGGAATTTATACAGTATATAGCACTTTTCCACCAGCGCTTTACATCAAGCTTCTATTCACCCATTCACACCCATATTCATACACCAGTGTCACAGCTGGAACACCACTGGAGGCAAGGGGGGTTAAGGACACAACGACAGTATGAATTGGGTAAACCTCCCGGACGGCCGCTCTACCAGAGCCACTGTGCCCCCTAATCTCAATGTAGTGAGTTTTGTTTTTTAGCAAAGAGGGTGTATCCTCTGTGCTTTTTATTCACAAACGCAAACCCTGTGTTTTAGTGTGGACAGACAAAAATCAATCATCTTTTACCTTATTATACATATCTTCAAACTATCAAACTGAATCAATGTGAATTTCATCTGAGCTGTACACAATCAACATACAAAGCATGCTGTCCTTTTAGTCTCCCTTGTGCACAGCGAAGGTCACAGGCAGAAACGCCACAATCGAGAGGGACAATGACTCAGAAAAACACAGAAAGGGGAGAGACTGGGTTGTGTTGCCATGCCAATGACTTACTGTCAGCCCGCGCACCCTTTAGTAGTTGCTGGCAGTGTAAACGGCTTTAAAAAAATGAAGGGGGCTTCTGAAAAAGGAGGGCAATGAGCTAAGCCTATTTATCCCCAATTCTGCCCTTTTAATAAATCGCCCACACTTCAGGGCTTCACTTGTGTCGCCGTTTGCAACGTGAGTGCTCGATTTTTCTGTGAGCAGCCGGGTTGAGCCCACAGGCGCACAGCAACTCAGCTCGACTCACTCATTTGTGGGCTGCGTGTAGTCAGCCTGTGTTTACAAGTTACCACGTGAGAGTTGCTTCCTGTTTTTCTCACCTAAAATGACTCTTTCCTTTTTAATATGATTACTTACTGACGGGCATAAGCAAATAGTTCTATTATTTGGCCATTTAAACAAATGTTCTTCCTGGAGCTGGGTTATGGTGAAGGTAAATTGATGCATGGATTATATGAATGACCCTGGTTCTTTTAAGTCTTTTAAATGTGACTCTATCTGAAGCCTGCTGGTGGCAATTTCATTATACTATTAGGCCTACTTTTATTTCTACGACAATTCATTGCATCCAGAAGGGTTGCAAAGGTAATTGATTTTTTTTTTTTTGTCATGGAAATATCACAAAGGCCAACACTTGTATGGTACTTGCAGGTTGAACTGCAACACATGATAAAGTACTAAGTGTAATGTAATACAATGTCATATTATGTCACATTATATTCGGACATTTGGATCAGCGGGGCCAAAGCTGAAAAACATTAATATTAAAATTCAAATATCTCAAGCCAGATCTTTCTGAAAATGCATATTATATGTTCATACTTTCAGACCACACTAATATTTTTCCCAGTAGCATCAGAGCTCACAACATATCCTTTAAAATCTCAACAAAGGATAAAAATATAAAAGCAATATGATTAGTTAAGATCCTCACATAAAAAAAAAAAACTTGAGTAATAGAGTAGGCTTACTGCGTATTTCACAAAACTCTCTTGGTTTTTTTATGAATAAAAATCTTTCACCAGTACAGAGTTTCTAGCAGACGGGTTGTAATTTAAATGGACTAAATCTGTTTGAAAGGACATTTGACTCAGCGGGCTCAGCATTTCACATTTTTTAAGTCTATCACTCATTTATGTGCTGAGCTCACTCTCCACTGCTCTCCAATATTATGACACAAAAGCAATACTCTATCTTTTTAAATGGTTTCAAATGGCACAAAGATGTTTTACTTTTGTAGTTGTCTGAATATTTGTCTGTGTGTGTATTTTCACAGGCGGCAGAGACAGACGTGGTGGTCCGGTGTTAACATTTCCATCTCGTAGCAATCACGACAGAATACGACAAGATGATCTGAGGAGACTGATTGCATACCTTGCCGGCATCCCCAGGTTTTTCCTTTTGTCTATTGGCCAAAGATGAGGGCTTAAGGAGAGACGTGAGCATTGAGAGGAACATGTGAGGGAGGAAAGTGCTGTAATTCAAGACCAGATAGGTTGCCATAGCAGTGCCATTCTCATGTAATTGATGTAACTTGAATGTAGAGAGGAAAAAATGAAGGGAAAGCCTTAGCGGAGAGAATGCATGCAGGAAACACAAGAGCGAATGACAGATCAAGGGAGGGAAAGCTGTAGAGAGGAGGGTGGTGGGGAATTAAACGGGTAGCGGCGTAGAGCGCATGCGTGAGGAGGTGTGTGCGAGCAAGAGAATGTGTGAAAGCAAAACAAAGTGTCGCAGTAGCTGAGGCAGTGCAGCTGCAGTCTGAGTGGACCAGTGTGGACCAGTGGCTTGTCGACTGGCAGCAGGTAATGCTCCTCTCCATTTGTGTCCTGTCTTCATACCTCTCCTTCTGGTCCTCTTATTGTACACCATTATCACTCGCCATCTGTGGCTTTGAAGCATGAGGGGACATTCACTGTCTTATCTGTAACACTATAAGGCAATTATAAGCACAATAGCAACAGTGTATGCATTGCTTTTCCAACGTGTTTTAATGTGTATGCTTCTGGTTGGTTGTGTACTATTTTTGGAAAGGGGCAACATCTGTACCTTGCATTATGGTTATCTAGAATTAAAAGCAAAGATTTTATTTGAATGAATGCATAAATAAGCAGTTGCAATTATTAAAAGATTTAGGGATGGTTAAATCTTTTTCCATAAGGGTAGTAGATACAGTAAGTGTGTGTCTGTGAGCGATAATGATGTCGAGCACAGCTCCCTGCACCACAGGGAGATGAGATTGCCGAAGCACAAAATGTGCTGATTTGTATTTTTATATTTAAGCTCACATTTGTTGCAGGTTTCTGTGTGGGTGTAGGAGGGTAGGTGTGTGTGTGTGTGAGTGTTTTACTGCGTAGCTTTTTCACCATATAGAAAATGCGTCACCTCATGGTTTGTTTTTATTCTCTTTTTCTCTCCATCTTGTGCCTTCTCCCCTCTCTCCATCCCTCTGTCATCTTTTCCCACGCCTGTCATCTGTCTCCCCTCTGCCTGGATAATCCTCTTCTCAATCTCCCGCCGCCTGTCCCTCCCTCGTCGCTTATAATGCCTCCCACTCGGTGCGACCTCCATCCATCCCAGCGAGGACGTGTGTAAACATGGCTTCACAGTCATTGTTGATATGCGCGGCTCCAAATGGGACAGCATCAAACCTCTGCTAAAAATCCTGCAGGAGTCATTCCCCTCCTGCATCCACGTCGCTCTCATCATCAAACCAGATAACTTCTGGCAAAAGCAGAAGACCAACTTCGGAAGCTCCAAGTTTGAATTTGAGGTAATTGTCTGGCTTTATTTGTTTTATCTATTTTGTTTTGAAATGAAAGGCATTACAGCTCTTTTCCTCATGAATCTGAGCAATGATTAATGGAAAGATGTAATTTGCAGTCTGCTGAGTGTTTTATTGGTATAGCTCTTGCCATCTTCATTGTCAGCTTATTTCTTCATTGTTCCTTCCCTGCTGCTGTGGGTGCGTACAGTATGCTTCCAGCCAACAGTCTATCGGATGAAATATAAGTGATGACAAATTGTCATTGCATTCAGCCTGTTAAGCGTAATGCTGACAGTCAAATTTTCTCCGTTTTTTAATTTAAGCTAGTGCATTAGGATTTTGTGGGGTCATTAGAGATTCTCTGTATTTGAAATGATAGTATTGAATGGGGTAAATGCAACAGCAGCTCTACTTTTTAGGTTATTTAGGGTTTCTAAAGGCACTGGATGTGTTTCTGACATCAACTCAGTAATACTTTCTTCTAAACCGCCTTTAGTTTAGAAGGTAAAGATGGACTCGTTCAGCACTAATACCTGTTTTAATCCATGTTGTGTAATGCATTTGAGGGTTGGTTATTATGGGTTAACACTTCTCTTCTAACAGCAGCTGGTGTGGAAATAGTTCCAATTGCCCTCAGGCTGAAAACATGTTATTGATCATTTGATTGGAAGAATAGCCAGATGCCACAGGGCAGACTACAATTATCCGGCAGCTGCCCTGCCATGCCACTGTGCCATTGATTATGTACACTGTTTGTCAATGTGTGCACACTGGCCTGTTCAACGTATTTTGTCTAAAGTACAGACCCTATTAATGGAATACGTTATTCTGACCTTTATTTGGAAACATAATGCAGTACATTATAAGTCTTAATTAGCAATTAATTGTTTACAAAGCACTTCTTCTGACCTGTTATTGATCAGCTTGTCTCCTTTTAATTTACCTAATTTTGAGGTTTTTAGTTTTGACTGCAGTCCTTAAATCAGAGTTATATTGTAATTTTGCATTGTTTTAGAATTTTCTCTTTTTTTTTTTAAATGCACAAAAATGACTTACTAAATCATACAGTGCACTCCTGTGGGTGTGTGCAGGTGGTTAACGAGGATTTAAGTACTTAAATATGTGGTCATGTTTCTTTAGTAGCCTCTGGAACAAAGCTGAAAATTGAAGCACATAACTGGGTGCAACTTTGATTGGTACATTGTTGATAAATGGTGTGTGGTATGGAAGAAAACAGCCTTCACTTGTCTTGTCTCTTTCCCCATTTAAGAGCAAATCAATTCTTATAACAACAATAGAAATGTCCTTTCCTCTGGCAAAACCTCTGAGTTTTTTTGGCCCAAGGATAGCTGTGTAACTCTGCATTGTTTGGCCTACACAAAGCTATCTAGCTCTTGTTGTGTCTTCAACCATCTCTGGCCATGTGTGTGGGGGAGTTGTGCGGAGGTGGCTTAGCAGAAAATCAAGCACTGAAACCAATTGTGGAGACATTTCCTCTCTGTATCTCTGAAGCTGATATTGTAAAATGCAATTGTTTGTTTTTTTCCAAAGATTTTGTTCTTAATGTTGCATCTCATTTATTCTTACTACAACATGTTGTTGTAGTTTTTATCCTCTAAATAAACATGTTTATATCCCAATCAATCTGCCTAACGATACTTTATCTGATAATTTTCTCCACTCTAGACCACAATGGTGTCACTTGAGGGCCTAACAAAGGTTGTCGACCCCTCCCAGCTGACAGCAGACTTTGATGGCAGCCTGGACTACAACCATGAAGAGTGGATTGAGGTATACTCTTTCTGTCACTCAAGGCTAGCAAAAGCACCAGTGACTGCACAGAAAAAGATAATTGAGCATTAATTAGACAGTGCTTTACAATGTTGCTCATCTGTTTTGCCATTTTGTCTTTAGGTTCGCGTGGCATTCGAGGAATTCTCAGGTCATGCCACCCAGATGCTGGCACGACTGGAAGAGATGCAGGAAACCGTGTCAAGGAAAGACTTTCCTCAAGACTTAGACGGAGCTCGGAAAATGATAGAAGAGCATGCCACGCTAAAAAAGAAAGTCATAAAAGCTCCTATAGAAGAGCTGGACACTGAGGGACAACGGTGAGGATCCACACAAACTTAACTCACCGTCCTGATCAGTCAGTGTATTTATGTACCATAGTAAAGTTTCACAAAGTTGACCAACTTTTATAAAGACAGAATTTAAACTTGGATTAAGCAAAAAAATTAATAAAAGTGACACTTAACTCATCTTATAATATCATTAAAAATGTCTAAATACTGTATCTCAACAGGTTGCTCCAGCGCATCCAGAGCCCTGAGTCTTTCTCCAATCGTAATGGCAGCACCGGAGGCAGTAGCGGCAGCAGCAGTAGTGGCAACGGAGGGTGCAACGCTGATACCCAGGGCCTTGTGCCACGGATAACGCAGCTCTTGGACAAGTTGCACTCGACCCGGCAACAGCTCCACCAGACATGGCATGTCCGCAAGCTCCAGCTGGACCAGTGTTTCCAGCTACGGCTCTTCGAACAGGACGCAGAGAAGGTCAGTGGGAGTTGGAAAGAGGCAATTGTAATCTATAACCACATTTGGTTACCACTGTAGGGCATTTCCAATAGACTGTTCCTAATTATACACAATGCAAGCCATTGATCTCTGTTGCGGCATATAATCTTATAAATCAATTTCCCTATTATTACCAAAAACATGTACAATATAGGATTCTAGAAGGAAAATTAGCTGTTAAACTGTAATCTGGTACAAGTATGTACCAGACATTAATCTTTAGCTTAATGTACATTGTACGCTGTCCTAAAAATACAGCCTCTAAAATATAGTAATGGAATATTATGAGAAGCAAAGTTACTTCAAGCTTTAGCCTGCTGCACCACATCCCAACAATAACAGGGGAATGGAAGAGTTTATGCAAGTACCTAGCCTCTTCCTCTTGCTGCCACTCTTGACAGCTCAGGTGATGACAGCTCCAAATGGAAAGAGACAGGCCAAGAAACTGGCAAAATTCTGAGGTGTGCGTGTGAGTGAGCCGAATAAAGTAGCACATTGCAGCAACAGAGCGAGCTGCAGTCTTGGATACACTGCAGTAGTAGGAGCTTGTTGCTAGGACACCATAGGCCACAAGTTGTTCTCTAGGGGAGCTTGAGAGGGTAGTCTTAATAGAGGCAGACCATTTCTCGGTATTCCAACCTGGAATAATAACATTTACAGTATGTGCACAATGTGTCAATCTCAGATTTATCCACTAGGCTTTGTGTCATTTGTGCTGTTACCTCTTCTTAAACAGACTGTTAGAAGTCAATGACCAGTAGTCTGTGTCTGTCTTCATTCAGATGGCTTACATTATTTTCTCTTTTCTCTTTCCCTGTGCCTCAGATGTTTGACTGGATCATGCACAACAAGGGTTTGTTCCTGGCAGGCTACACAGATATCGGCAACAACCACCCTCATGCCATAGAGCTGCAAACCCAGCACAACCACTTTGCAATGAACTGCATGGTAAGACATAACAATACAAACACATCCACACACACTGATGCACAGTAGGAGGGGATGTTTTCCACCCACTTGGACCATCACGACTCTGCTCCACTCTGCATAATCATATACTTAAAGTTAACCTCTGGGCCTGGTGGAGTGTTTGTTTGGAGCTGCTTGTGTGTAGTTGCATATCCAGTGTGCGTTAGCTGCAACTCAACTATGTATTAAGTAATCCTATTCTTTATCCATTGTTGGCCTTACATAACTATTATGAAACTGGTGATACGAGGAGTTATTTGTACATGCCAGAGATGAGAAAGAATAGTGACAGCTCAGTGCCCTCTTGTTGATGCTTTTATTTTCACGGCCTCAGCCTTAGCTCTGTTTACATACAGTATATTATGTTTTAAGTAGAAATTTCCCTTTTTAAATTATATATTGAGTAACAAATCATGACAGATGAAAAAGGTTTTAGTTTTCAAAATAAATTTATAAAAGAACATTATAGCAGTTTTAATATGACTGAATTGTTTAAGTTAAAATAAAAAATCCCTCTTTCATCAGTTGTGTGATAACAACATTAAAAGATGTATTAAATATATATTTCACATCTAAACAATATTTTAGTCAATGACTGTCTTGTTCCAATTGCAGAATGTGTATGTCAACATCAACCGTATCATGTCGGTGGGCAACCGGCTGCTGGAGTCAGGTCACTATGCTTCGCAGCAAATAAAACAGATCTCTAGTCAGTTAGAACAGGAGTGGAAAGCCTTCGCTGCAGCCCTGGACGAACGTAGCACTTTACTGGAGATGTCAGCCAGTTTCCACCAGAAGTGTGACAAGGTGAGACAAACATTATTTTGTTGACGCTATTGTTTATTATGATGTTTACTTTAAGAATAATCCAAATGTAACGTTAAACCTTGTATTGGATTTTGTGATAAAGTTAATATACTGTATTTTTTTAACCTACTTAAGAGATGACCTTTTGTGTACTAATGGCTGCAGTCTTTATGGATTTAAAAAAGGCCCAATTGGCTTCATTAAATGCGTATAGGCTAACAAATAGTAGATATTAACATATATTTACATAAGCATATGCAGATTAGAGGTAAAGCATTTATAATCTTCTGTTATTCCTGCCTGAGCTTATTAGATGGGCAACTGTGGGATGATTCATGGGCTGAAAGGCACACAAGCAAATTCATATGGGAACATAGGTGGTATGACTTTTCCGACCTGGAATCTTGCTGTCACAAGGGCAGCTTTCTTGTTTGTAAGCAGGAAGGAGGAGTAGCTCCTGAAGTTTTACCCAAACCTTTTCTTGTCAACACATACACAGAAGCTCTTGATGCTTGTGCTGTTCATTTGCATTTTCTGGAGAGAAATCTCAAGTAAAAATTTCTTTGAGCCAGCTTTTGTTTGTGTGTCCTTTCAGTGGATACAGCTACAGCTACATTTCTCAGAAGTTACCCCAGGCTAGTCAACAATAAACCACTAATCATTCAATTGAAAAAAAATAGCAAGAAAGCATTGAACCACATATGAGGATATTACTGAATATTTAAACACTGAACTCGCCCCGAGGCGATGTCTTGTCCGCTGTGGTATGTCTGACTAACATGTGACTCCCAGCATAAAGATGTATGTATATGTAACTGTCTCATACCATGTCTCTTGTGAAATGCTTTATATATGACTATCAGTGCGTGTAAGGTTTAAAGTTTGTATTTTTTGCCTGCAGTACATGGGTAATGTGGACTCGTGGTGCAAGGCATGCAGCGAGGTGGATTTGCCCTCAGAGCTTCAAGACTTGGAAGATGCCATCCATCATCACCAAGGCCTGTACGAACACATAACTGCTGCCTACTCTGAGGTAACATTACAGCTGCTTCACATTTACATAATGGACAAAACTGTTAAGTGAGTGCTCAGGATTTTTGCAGCTGCTTTTGATTTTAACATATTGAAGAAACCGTTGCCACAGCAAAACCATAATGAGAAAAAAATCTGCTTTCTACAATGATACTAATTTCTTGTGCTTAGCTAGAGTGTTTGAAATTTAGATTTAACATGGCGGTAGAAAATACACAAATATATGCCACGTGTGTGTTATGGATCAGAGACCTACCAAAAAATAAAAGGACCTTTTCTAAATGTACTGCAATGCTCATCTTTGAAGATTGGGCTAATGTTGCTATTGGCCATGGGTTTTATAATAACATGGTTGTAAGAGGGAATCTTTTATTTATTTCTAAAGGGAGTTTTTGTTATTTACTGAATTCCATTATATCTGTGCAGATTTAAAGCACCTAAATGTATGCATTGTCTGAATAATTATCTAACCTTAGGTGAGCCAAGATGGAAAAGCCCTGTTGGACAAACTGCAACGGCCTTTGACTCCAGGCAGTGCAGATTCACTGACGGCATCGGCAAACTACTCCAAAGCGGTACACCATGTTCTGGACATTATCCATGAAGTGCTGCATCACCAAA
The DNA here is from genome assembly GCA_024416835.2 of Perccottus glenii. Taxonomy (NCBI): domain Eukaryota; kingdom Metazoa; phylum Chordata; class Actinopteri; order Gobiiformes; family Odontobutidae; genus Perccottus; species Perccottus glenii. The sequence goes on along the minus strand of CM044562.2, from coordinate 15,476,229 downwards.
GACAATTGGAAAATATCTGGCAGCACCGTAAAGTGCGGCTACATCAGCGTCTGCAGCTCTGCGTCTTCCAGCAAGATGTCCAACAGGTTTGCATTTGTCACTCTGCACCCGATGCACTTGTCCTGTGAAAGGGTTACCTCATCTGTGTCTCTCCCTGTAAAGTTTATTTTTGTGATATTGGGTAATGCATCTAATAAAGGGAAATATTCCATTTTTATTTGTCTAGAAATTGGATGAAAGAATTAGGCATCTGCACTTTGGAACATGTAGATTGTAATTTAAGGACCAGTTTTACTGAGGTTAGTGGAGTAGTAATTTGAAAATAGTGGCTAATAAATATGCTCCTAATAATAAAAGGCTTTATCTTAACAGCAGCCATGTTTCTAAAGAAAAGGTTTCTGAGCAGTGTACCAGAACATTGTGTTGTCATTCACAATTCTGATCAGAAAATGTTAGAGTCCCAATGTGTGCTCTAAATCAAATGAACTATGATGATAATGTATCATAATGTCCAGAAAATCAGTATCACAGTGTGTTGGCATGGCAACAATTGCCATGGCAACTGAATTGGGTCATATGTCCGTGAAGATGCAGTTTATTCATTTATGGCAAGGGCAGAGCAAGCAGTGTGAAGAGAAAGCCTTGGTGCAACACTTTTTTTTTTAAAGCAAATCATGATCGTTTGATTGAATAATTTTGATTAGAAAGTGTTCTCACACTTTATCTGACACTGTAAAGCACCCTCTGGTGGTAGGCTGATTCTGAATGGAGTTTTCTGTGTACAGGTGCTGGACTGGATAGAAAATCATGGCGAGGCCTTTCTCAGCAAGCACACAGGTGTGGGGAAGTCTCTGCACCGAGCCAGAGCCCTTCAGAAACGCCATGAGGACTTTGAAGAAGTGGCACAGGTGAGATTGTTCAGTATCAATAAATCAGAATACTAAAAACTATGATGAATAGGCTTAGCATAATTAATAATAATAAACTCATAATAATAGGAATATAATTTTGAGCTTTGTCTTTATTTCTCACAAAGTATTTTCTCTGTTCCCATTTTCTTGTCGCCTTTTTAAATCTGATTTAGTTTTCTAATCATCTCTTTAATGGTTACTCTTGGTGTTATTGTGATAACCCACCTCTCCTCTGGGTTTCTGTAGAATACGTACACCAATGCTGACAAGCTGCTGGAGGCGGCAGAGCAGCTGGCCCAGACGGGAGAGTGCGACCCAGAGGAGATCTACCAGGCCGCCCACCAACTAGAGGACCGAATCCAAGACTTTGTTCGCCGCGTGGAGCAGCGAAAAGTCCTGCTGGACATGTCTGTCGCCTTCCACACTCACGTCAAAGAGGTAGGCAGAAGGCTGACGTAATTGTGAAGTGGATGGTGGGCTGTGCACTTCTGTACATGAGAGGTTTCACAGTGCTCTTAAAACAACAGGCTAAAGATGATGGAGATTGTTATATTTGGTGTTGTCTGTAATGTTTAACATTTTGCCTGAAAGAGACTGGTCTTATATTTATGAATGGGTGAATGTACAGTGTTTTGGAATAATAAATTATACTTACCATTTCTTTCTTTGTTAGCTCTGGACGTGGCTTGAGGAACTTCAAAAGGAGCTATTGGACGATGTTTATGCAGAGTCGGTGGAAGCAGTGCAGGATCTGATCAAACGATTCGGTCAACAGCAGCAAACCACGCTGCAGGTCACAGTCAACGTCATCAAGGAAGGAGAAGATCTCATCCAGCAGCTCAGGTACTGCACATAGAACATATGGATTAAGGTCAAAACAGTCTTGTATTATCATATCACCTTTTTTATTCTGTCACTTTCATCACGTACATAACAAGACATTTATCATGGCACTCATGAAAGCAGCCAAATGAAAATAGGTTGAACAGGTACTGGAAGTGATTTAAACATTCATTCACTTTCTTCCGCTTAGTCCTGTTGGGTTTTGGGTGACTGGAGCCTATCCCAGCAACTTTGGGCCTTAGGCAGGTTGATTCTTGCTTTAAAGGAAGAGCAAACTTGGGAGGCAAGAGACACATTTAAACAATGTTGGATAAAGATAATATAAATATATATGATGATTCAGTAGGTGGGTCTGGTGATCCTCCCACAGAAAATATTTAACAGAACAGGTGTAATTTCCTGTATTCTGGTGTATTTTAACAGCTGCTTAATAGCTTACTATAGAGCGAGTACAATTTTGTGAACAATTTTGAATACTCTACTTTTTGATCAGACAGGAGCGAGTGTTTGTTTACTTGCTTGACTAGTTTCAGCTATTTCCTGTAGCTTTTGTCAGAAGCCTCAAGTGATGGTGTTGGGACTGTCTTGTAGCCTGCTTGAGATGTATCCATTCTCCAGGATTGTCCCAGGTGTAGGATAGGGTGATGGCTCCCTCGTCACGGTTCATACTTCTTATTCCCCTTTTTTGGATCTCGAAGGCCTCTCTGATCCAGCAATGGTATTTGTTACTTTTGGCACGGATAACCCTGCCATTGCTCCAGTTCATAATATGATTTTCCTTCTTGCAATGGTCCAATATGGCTGATTTCAGGTTTTGTTGTTCTGCCTTTTCTTTTATTGACCTTGTTTGTCTGTTTTGCTAGCAAAGCAGGTAGACAAACACTCGCTCCTGTCTAATGAAAAGTAAAGTATTCCTAATAACTTGAAACTGAAGAACATTGAACAGAACTCTGTTTATGTAGATCAATTACTTAAACATATTTTTTTAAGTCTTAAATTTTCTAATGGGCCCTTAGACCCCACCCCCTCCTTATGGCACCACTGCCCTTTTATCCTGATTCTTTCTTCCATTTTCTTCATCGCTCTCTCCCTGAAGTGTTGGATCCATAGTGGATTCTTACATGAGTCTTTTATAAGCACAGCTAATTGCATGACACAATCCCTTGGAGGGACCTGTAACTCTGCACACCTTTTGTGTGTCAATATTTGTGCATATGCCACACTGAGGAAAAAATAAAGCTGAAGCCAGTCTGAATCTGATCTCTATAGTGTCTACATTGTCACTTGTTTCCTCCTGTAAACTCCGCTGTCTGCGCACTTATGCATTTGTGCATCTGTTAAGATGATAAATCGCATGTATGATCTATGTAACTTTTCCTATTCTTTGGCATTGGTCTTATTTGTTCATACTAGGATATCCATACGCTACAACAACTGACCCATGTATTTTGCCAACATTGTACACATCCGACACTGCATTTTCAAATACAAGACAAATACATGTTCCAGCTTTAAACATTTAAGACCGGACTTAAAAATGAAATGGGTAATTGTTGTGCTTTGAATATAAGTTTAGTTCTGTACGGCTGCTTAGTCCATTTGGCATTGCACCTAAATGGTATTCTTCCACCACTTTACTTTGTGTGTTTCTTCACTAGGGACTCTGCCATTTCCAGCAACAAGACGCCCCATAACAGCTCCATCAACCACATTGAGAGTGTCTTGCAGCAACTGGACGAGGCCCAGGCCCAAATGGAGGAGCTCTTCCAGGAGAGGAAGATCAAACTGGAGCTCTTCCTTCAGCTGCGGATATTTGAGCGGGATGCTATTGATGTGAGTCCAGAAGTGGATTTAAATCAATGTGGAAGGAACCCGCATCGTGCCAGGGATTGGTCTTTTGAAAAGCTGTTTTTAACGACGAGTATGATAGATGAATGTGGTCTCCTTCCGCAGATCATCTCTGACCTGGACACATGGAACGAGGAATTGACGGGGCAAATTAACGACTTTGACACAGAGGACCTGACAGTGGCCGAGCAGAGATTACAGCACCATGCGGACAAGGCTCTGACTATGAACAACCTCACCTTCGATGTCATCCACCAGGGACAAGAGCTGTTGCAGTATGTTAATGAAGTGCAGGCTTCAGGTGAGAAAAAGGTTTTACCAACTTATTTGGGTTCAATGCAATTTTCATAGTAAGCCATAAACACACTATAGATTATAATTTATAAACAATTTCTTTAATAATAACTTGACATAAGATGGTATGTCACATATTTGTCATTGCAATTGGCTTATGCTGATACTACATAGTGTCTTTTACAGATTCTCTGCTGGCTTTGTTAGTTTATTATGTAGGTGTTGTGGATCACCTTTGGTCTGTATCTGTGATGAGAGGCACCCACTCACCATCCACAATACCTCAGAGATTACCTCACATGTTAATAGGTTACATCACATACTGCAACTCCCACCGAATATATTTGTTCGCTCTGCCATTATTATTATTATTGTTATTATTATGGTAAAAAATATAAAAGGCTGTATGATTTGACACAGCATACAGAAATATTGTCTTGAGATGTTACTGTCAGAAAGAGTTCCAAATGTGCTTATGTAATTCCTCCAGGTGTGGAGCTGCTGTGTGACAGAGATGTTGACATGGCAACGCGGGTCCAGGAGCTGCTTGAGTTTCTTCATGAGAAACAGCAAGAGTTAGACTTGGCAGCCGAGCAGCATCGCAGACACCTGGAGCAATGTGTCCAGCTCAGGCACCTGCAGGCTGAAGTCAAACAGGTATAGTTTTGTGGTGGTTGGCGCCCTCTATTGGGAAATACTTGCAACTACATCATGTATTTCAGTGGCACCTATAGCGAATAAAATATTAGCAGTAGGTAAATTCTTGAGATTGGACATTAAGCAATAATTAATGATTAGATGTAAATAGAACATACCAAAGTGTTGGATATGTGAATGTTTAAGCTTCTTCTGTTCTCCAGGTTCTTGGTTGGATTCGTAATGGTGAGTCAATGCTTAACGCTGGGTTAATCACAGCCAGCTCTCTGCAGGAAGCTGAGCAACTGCAAAGAGAACATGAACAATTTCAACATGCCATTGAGGTGTGTATACATTTATCCAAAATCTTTCCTTTCACCATAGTTATTTCTATAATGTTTTTGTGAAGCATCAGCTGTTCCTTATGTGCAGAAAACCCACCAGAGTGCCCTGCAGGTTCAGCAGAAGGCTGAGGCACTGCTCCAAGCCAACCACTACGACATGGACCTGATCAGAGACTGTGCAGAAAGCGTGGCTTCCCACTGGCAGCAGCTTATGCTCAAGATGGAGGACAGACTCAAGCTGGTCAACGCCTCTGTGGCTTTCTACAAGACCTCTGAACAGGTGTGCAGTGTGTTGGAAAGCCTCGAACAGGAATATAAAAGAGAGGAGGACTGGTGTGGAGGAGCAGACAAACTGGGACCCAACTCTGAGACCGACCATGTCACCCCGATGATCAGTAAACATCTAGAGCAGAAAGAAGCCTTTTTAAAGGTAATGTGTATGTGTTTGGTACCGCTAGTGTAAAGATGTCAGATTTTGCAATTTTCTGATGTTGATAAATGAATTCACCCTGTTTATTAGGCATGCACTTTGGCCAGAAGAAATGCTGATGTCTTCCTCAAGTATATGCACAGGAACAGTGTCAACATGCCCGGGATGCTAAGCCATGTCAAAGCTCCTGAACAACAGGTTAAAAACATTCTAAATGAGCTGCTTCAAAGAGAAAACCGTGTTCTTCACTTTTGGACTATGAGGAAACGACGTTTAGACCAGTGCCAGCAGTATGTGGTGTTTGAACGCAGTGCCAAACAGGTATGTAGTCAACAAAGTCTATCCACTGTAATCAAAAAGACAAAAATATTCAAACTGATGTTATGTTAAGTAATGTGGCATTTGTGTGTTTAGGCTTTAGAGTGGATACATGACACTGGGGAGTTTTATCTTTCCACACATACCTCCACTGGCTCCAGTATCCACCACACACAGGAACTGCTAAAGGAGCATGAGGAATTCCACATTACAGCCAAGGTTTGACACCCAAACATATACACTGAACTAACATACAATAAAAAGAATATTACATTTAACAGAACAATTCTATATTAGCAAACTAAGGAGCGTGTGAAGCTGCTCATTCAACTGGCAGAAGGCTTCTGTGACAAAGGCCACAGCCACTCTGCTGAAATCAAAAAATGGGTGACAGCCGTGGACAAACGTTACAGAGACTTCTCCCTGCGTATGGACAAGTACCGCTGCAGCCTTGAAAAAGCCCTGGGCATCTCCCCTGACTCTAACAAAGCTGTAAGTGTGTATATACAACTGTTGGGCAAATACACTGTGAACTGCTCAGTTTAATTGTAGAGTTTAATAGTCTAATTTTCCTCCATCTTTTAGAGTAAAGACCTCCAGTTGGACAATATTCCAGCAACAGGGCCAGAGGTTAAGCTAAGAGATGCTGCTCATGAGTTGAATGAAGAGAAACGCAAATCTGCACGCAGGAAAGAGTATGTTGTATATTTGTTAATCAAATGCATTAAGGCTGAGAGGATGGTTTAAGTATTTTTTACTTTAATTATTTTAAAAGTGTAGAACTTAAAATATTATTGTTTGGTCCTACTATTTAAAATGTATAATGAATTGCCCATTTCTTTGATTGCCACACATTTAATCACTGCCAGTGTTCATTCTACTGGCAGGCACAGTGTCAACTTTGAACTGTCTTTTGTTAATATAGATCTAATTAAAGGCTTATTTTAAATTAAAATGGACATACATAATGTATTTATGTATGTCCATTTTAAGTTGTTTTGCCAGCACAGAAAGTGTAGATGCGATAGTAGGGTTCAAATAGAGAATAAATGAATAGTACTAGTTCTTTTTTACTTATTTTTATGAGCAGTACAAATCCAAAGCATGATTTCTGTTGTTCATGGGTGGTTTACAGCCAAGTGCTATGGCCTTTAACGCTTTCATTATTATTGTAAATGGAGAAAGCAGACGAGCTGAAAGTCAGGCATAAATTATTCTGCAGAACACAAAAATACAGGTTTTCATTTTCTGTGTCTAGGTTCATTATGGCAGAGCTGATTCAGACCGAAAAGACCTATGTGCGTGACCTGCGCGAGTGCATGGACGTGAGTTCATCTTTACATTAACTTATCAGCGCAAAATACATCTGAACTCCACTAAGATCTCTTCTCTGAGGTTTTTCATATTTCTTCCTCCGCAGACCTACTTATGGGAGATGACTAGTGGAGTGGAAGAGATCCCTCCAGGAATCATTAACAAGGAGCACATCATCTTTGGAAACATGCAGGATCTTTTTGAATTCCACCACAAGTAAGTCCATAATTTGTACTTGAAGTAAGGAAAAGGTTAAACCTCTAACCAAACATAAAAGAAGGTTGCATTCAAGAACAGAAAGAGCACTTTGTTGTGGACCTCTGATTGCAATTTTAAATTCAAACATTTTTTTTTTTTTTAGCATTTTTCTCAAAGAGCTGGAGAAGTATGAGCAACTGCCAGAAGATGTTGGCCATTGTTTTGTCACATGGGTATGTATCATAGAATCCCCTGTGTCCATATAAGGGCCAGCTTCTGTTTTATTTTTTATTTTTTTTAATACCACCCAATCAAATTTCAAACAATTATCCTTGTTTTTTAGGCTGACAAGTTCCAGATGTATGTGAACTACTGTAAGAACAAACCTGACTCCACACAGCTTATCCTGGAGCATGCTGGAAATTACTTTGATGTAAGTACTACCTTGGTTTGTAAAATGACATTTTATAGTCCCTACATTGTCTTTAGCTTGTTGCTGGATGTTTACAGGAAATTCAACACAGGCACAGACTGGCCAACTCCATCTCCTCCTACCTAATCAAGCCTGTGCAGAGGATCACCAAGTACCAGCTCCTGCTGAAGGTCCCTCAGAACACCAGTACTATCTCTGTGCTTTCTCTACTGCAACTGTCTTCATGCTTTGTGTGTTACCTTTGTTTAGGAGCTGCTGACCTGCTGCGAAGAGGGTAAAGGGGAGATCAAGGATGGTCTGGAGGTCATGCTCAGTGTTCCCAAGAAAGCCAACGATGCCATGCACCTCTCAATGCTGGAAGGTAATTTGCATATGGACTTAGCTGGTCAATTAAAATAAAATACTTATAATGATCAAACTATCTTCTTTCTCCAGGTTTTGATGAAAACATTGAGTCGCAGGGTGAGCTGATTCTTCAAGATTCCTTCCAGGTTTGGGATCCTAAGACTTTGATTCGTAAAGGCCGAGAGCGACATCTCTTCCTCTTTGAGATGTCTCTAGTCTTTAGTAAGGAGGTCAAGGACTCAAACGGCAGGAGCAAGTACATCTACAAGAGCAAACTTTTTGTAAGTTATTACGATCTATCAAAATATATTAAGATGATTTGCATTGCAATTATTTGACCTTTCACTTTCTAGACCTCAGAGTTAGGTGTGACAGAACATGTTGAAGGAGACCCTTGTAAATTTGCTCTTTGGGTGGGGCGCACCCCAACCTCTGACAACAAGATTGTGCTCAAGGTAAGCTATCCTTTCATCTGTTATAAAGCTCTTAAGGGATGAACTGATATAGAGCATTAACTAAACTTTCGGAGTGGGCTTTTTGAACTTTTTTTCTCTTCAGACCTAGTTTTAAAATTACGAGATGATTTAAACAGTTTATCAGAAGATTGGCTATACTATGCTATAGTAAAAATAAGTAACACCTTTGAATATCCAGCCTCTTCTGCCGTTTTCTTTAGTGCCTCTCCCTGATGCATTGTAATCTGGAGATCCTCTGGAGTGCATATGTGATATAACTAGATATCCTGTTTAACTGGCAAAGATATTTTCTGTAGTTCAAAACTTTCTCTCTGATTTTGTTTTTCTATTCTCTCAGTGGTCTGTCTCTTTTTCTCATTTCCCTCTTCCCTGGTTAAATTCTGCTTCATTCAGTCTATTAACAAACACTCACTCACATATATCTGGGGCTGTGTTTTTGTGTGGATGTTTGTATCTCTAATTCTCTGTGGGCTTACATGCTTCCTCCAATGTTGGCTATTTTATTTGCTTCAAACTGATTGTATTTGTGGCATTAAGAGCCACCAAAGACAGTGAACTTGCCATGTGCAGAGTGAATTTATTTCAAGCAAATAAAAAACGCCTTATTTGCTGAGTTCTGTCACAGATGGATTAAAGCATGTGTCAGCTGTTGGAACAGCATGAAGCCAAAATCCTATTTATTACTAAGCATTGCAACTCACATTGCCATGGGGACTACCAAACTAACCACTGAGAAGCAGTCTTGTGCTTTGTGCTTATTAAATTAAGTGCGTCTCATTAATAACTATACATTCACATATTATCACATCATTACACTGTGTTGCACATTTAATTGGTGTACAATGTGGAGGCAAATTATCAATGTTGTATGTCTCTACCAAAGTCAAATGTTGTCAGTAATACAATGAATGTTTTGAGCATATTCTGTACAAAACCAGTGAAATGTCCTTTTATATTTTAAATTTAAAGCTAAGTCAGGGATCGAAACATGGAGCTACGGTGAGTACAAACTCCCATAACACAGCCCTCAGCTAGTTTATTTTGTTTTGATTTTGTGTTTCCTTGTTTTTCTGAAATCAGTAATAAATAACAACTATTAAATAAAACATTAACTGAGTTGTGTGAGCGTACAGTAACTCCAAATATGTTTATTTATATAAAACGTTAATCCGAGTCTGTTATTGACCAGGCTTCTAACATTGAGAACAAGCAGGACTGGATTAAACACATCAGGGAGGTGATCCAGGATCGCACCATACACCTAAGAGGAGCTCTTAAGGAACCCATTCATATTCCCAAAGCAACCGAGTCAAGCAACACAAGGGACGAAGGTAAATATATATATCTGTATATATATACAGATGTGTTTTGAGAGAAGCAAATGCCTTTTTTACATGTAATTATTTGTGTTTGATAGGGATGGGGAGGATTTGGATAGTCAGGGTGAAGGCAGCAGTCAACCGGACACCATCTCGCTGGCGTCCCGCACTTCTCAAAACACATTGGACAGTGACAAGGTGATTTAGTCATGCACACGATAACAACCATATACTTAAGGTAACTGCACATTTTCTGTAAGTCACACTCCAGTGTTTTTTATCCCTGCTTCTGCCTTTCTCTCAGCTCTCTGGTGGGTGTGAGCTCACTGTAGTCATACATGACTTCATGGCCAGCAACAATAATGAGCTGACAGTGCGGCGGGGACAGACAGTGGAGGTTCTTGAGCGATGCCACGATAAGCCAGATTGGTGCCTAGTCAGGACAACAGACCGCTCCCCTGCACAAGAGGGCCTGGTGCCCTGCTCAGTGCTTTGCATCGCCCATTCAAGATCTTCCATGGAGATGGAAGGCATCTTTAATCACAAAGGTTTACTATTTTACATTTAATAATGTAGAGTGAGTGTTGGTGAGATTTAAATGTGTAGCACTAACACTATCTATATAGATAAGTAAAGATTTTTTTGTTTTCACAGACACATTGTCAGTCTGCAGCAATGACACCATTATGCCTGGTTCTTCTGCTACGCTCCAGCCAAGTCATGGCATCGCATTACACACCTCACCAGGACCAAAACGCCCAGGTAAATCTGCCAACACAATATTTTGCCTCGTCGGTTCAAGAATAACACAAAAAACACAAGCCTCATCCGGAATAGGCATTCCTAAAGTTACTATCCTACCAACATTTGCAGAGACAAATTGTTTACTTTATACGTGTTTTGTTTTGTTTCTTTCTTCAGGCAACACCCTTAGGAAGTGGCTCACAAGCCCAGTACGACGTCTTAGTAGCGGCAAGGCAGACGGCCATGTGAAGAAGCTCGCGAACAAACACAAGAAAAATCGTGATGTCAGGAAGAGTGGAGAGATGACAATAGGCTCCCAAAAAGACTCTGATGAGAGTGCCGCTACACCACAAGATGAGACTGTGGAAGAGGTGGGTGGGCACAGACTTTCTGTGCAGCCCCTCTTTGTGAAGAATTCTACTGAATATTTTTATGTGAATTACAGAGGGTCCGTAACGAGGGTCTTTCCAGCGGCACTCTGTCAAAGTCCAGTTCTTCCGGTATGCAGAGCTGTGGGGAAGAGGAAGGAGAGGAAGGGCCTGATGCTGTTCCTTTGCCTCCACCGATGGCCATCCAGCAGCACAGCCTGCTGCAGCCAGACTCACAGGATGACAAGGTAACCGGGCTGGCATGCTAAAGTGGAAGGAAAACCGCCGTGATTTAAATTGACTCAAAACCAATTTTTTATACTACAATTAAAGTGAAAATGTGTTATTCAATAATCCTATAAGTTGGCTCAAACATTTATTATTAGCTGCATGAGATACCCATTTGTTTAGATAATTTTATCAATTTATAAAAGGGTAAAATCAAATAAGTAATGCCTTTTTTGTAAATATATTTTTCTGTAAGTCTTCACATTTTATTTTTTTTTTTTTAAAGCAGTACATGGCAACAGGTTTAAGGCAGTCCTAGTCTCCTCAGCTTCTACGGAAACTCCTGACACTAATTTCTGTTTCTCTTTTGTTTTGTTTCCTGGTTGTATTGTTTGCCGTTTGCCATGCTGTAGCATTATCTTGATTTATGTCCTGTCTTTGCTTTGTCTCAGTTTCCATATCTCTCCATCTGAAATGCCCTGCTCTTCCCTCTCTGTCTCTCCCCAATCGGTCCATAGCGCTCTTTTTCCTCTCCAGCTTTAAATACTAGTTTCTAATTTTAATGGAAAGCAACTTTCATTATTTTGTTTTATGTTTTCTTTAATTTTTCTATTATTTAATTTAACTTGTTTTAAAATACCTTTGTCCTTGCTCTTGAGCTGTAATGTAGCGCTGTTTGATATAAGAGAGAAAATAATTTATCTCCAAATGTCAACAAAGGGTTGGAAGGAAGGGTTGAGAAAGCATTTTTTTAGTTTTAAAAATAAAATAAAAACTAGAAACTAACACCAGATGAGTAATTTGTGTCAGTCCACAGTCTGTGAGAGATTTATTTTAAATTGTAGATTTTGAGAAAGTTAGCTTCTCAAAAGTAAAAACTACTATATATTATAAACGGTGTGCCCAAAAAGGTTAGGTTGAGGTCAGTATCCAAAAGACACTCCTTTTGTTTATTCCCAATCCCCTCACTACCCTCGCTCGTCCTCATCTCCCTTTTTACCCTCTGTGCGTTAACCTCATTACCCATGCGAGTAATTGGCATTGTTAAATGCTGGCGCGGCCAGAAGGGCACACAGCCTCACCCAGAAAACCTAATTGGGGAAAGTCTTGAAGTACACACAGCACAGCAAGGGTGAGAGTCTCCTGAACTATATATATATATATATATATCCATACATATCTGCCATTCCTGTTAGCATTCTTTCAGCAGCTGCTCATCATCACCTAAAAATACCTTTTCCAATTAAAATTGTTTTTTTTTTGCTTCTGAAATTTTTTGACAGCACATCTACTCCTACATTTTAATTTAAGTCACCATAAAATTCATCACCATATTTTTACTGACATTTCCTGATTTTCATGAGCATCTACAGTGCATCTTGAAAGTATTTACAGCGCTGAGAAGCTGTTTCTGAAGCAAAACCAAGAAATGTAAATAAATTGTGGAATGTTGTTAAAGAATCATGGAGTGGAATAACATCTGAGAGGTGCCACAAGTTGGTGTCACATAGAAGTGAAGCAGTTTTAAAAAAGTGTGGTCATAAAACTAAATATTAGTTTAGTGATTCACAGGATTTGTAGGAACGTTTGTACAAAATATTTTTAAGTTTGTACAGTCAACGGCAGACACTGCTATTTTCTTTTAAGTAATTGCCCAATTGCACAGCCTTAAAAGTGTGCATATCATGAATGCTGGGTCTTGTTTGTTTTCTGAGAATCTACTGCACCTACTGCTAACTTGTTTGCCATCTAGCAATAAAAAATATACTAAAAACCAGGATTATTCTGGTTAGTCAACTTTTTACTGCTATTATTTTGAACAATACTGTACCTGAGCTAAATTTTGAGTGTCATGGAAAAGGCTGTGAATACTTTTTTATTTTTAATAAATTTGAAAAGATTTCCAACAACCTTCTTTTAAGTTGTCATTATGGGGTATTGTTTGTAGAATTTTAAGACAAATAATGAATTTGTCATTTTGAACTAAGACTGTAACATAAAATGTGGAAAAAGTGAAATGTTGTAAATACTTCTGGATGCACTGTATGAGACATATCCACGGGTTTAAACATTTTCATTTGCTTGCATAAATAACTTGAATACTTACAAAACTAATAGATCAATAAACTCGGGTTCTAACTTTAACTGTAAGCATGCGTAAAGATTTTAGGGTATATACAGTATTTGTATGGTTTACATGATGCTGAAAACACACAGAAAACACAGAAACTGAATGACCGTGGTTCAAAACAAGGTTCTAATTCTTGATCTGATCTTTCCTCTCTTCTTTTGTCTAATTTTGCACAGAGCTCCTCTCGTCTCTCAGTCCGTCCATCAAGTTCAGAAACTCCCAGTGCTGCCGAGTTGGTGAGTGCCATAGAAGAGCTGGTTAAAAGCAAGATGGTAAGACAATTTACTCTTTACTAGAGTTCCTTCCCTTTGCATATTGCTTTTAAAAGCTCCTTTTCTGGTGCAGGCTCTGGAGGACAGACCTAGTTCATTGTCAGTGGAACAGGGAGACAGCAGCTCCCCATCCTGCAACCCATCAGACAACTCCCTTCTTTCTTCTTCCTCCCCCATGGAAGAGATGGATGAGCGCAGGGCCAGTATACTTAAGAAAAGGCAGTATGTGTTTTCTTATCTCAATATATACCATATACCATGTACCGTCTGTTTTACGTCTTTTTTTACAAACTTTTTTTTACTGCTTTTGCTTCAGTCACATCCTCCTTGAGCTTGTTGAGACGGAAAAAAATTATGTCAGAGACCTGTGCCTAGTAGTAGAGGTGGGTGGTTGAATATTAAATCTAAGTAAAATCAAAATGATCAGAATGACGCAAAATATGATTAAATCATTAAAGATGTTTGTGAAGGTTCTCAGTCATCCAGGTCATCTTGAAGTAAATTATTGAATGGATGTTTGTAGGGCTACATGAGCCGGATGAAAGAAGAGGGTGTCCCTGACGACATGAAGGAAAAGACAAAATTGTGTTTGGAAACGTCCATCAGATCTATGATTGGCACAAAGAGTATGTGCGAACACACATTTGAAGACATGATGACACAGTTCAAAGTCACTTCCAAAATAACATTCTTTTACTGTCTTAGTTACTTTCTTGGGGAGCTGGAGAAATGTTTGGAGGACCCTGACAGATTGGGGACACTCTTTCTAAAACAGGTTTGTCCATTTGTGACCATTTGCTTTAAGTTATTACTAACCACAGATTTTCATTCATAAATGTAATATTTTGTTTATCAGGAGCGGAGACTAAATATGTATGTGGTGTACTGCCAAAATAAGCCCAAGTCCGAGCACATTGTCTCTGAGTATATTGACACTTACTTTGAGGTACGAGCCCAAAAAGTAAATAAAATTTATGCGTAGATACTGTTTTTTTCGGTGACCTCTGAACTTTCTTATGTGTAGGACCTGAAGCAGCGGCTTGGCCACAGACTGCAGATCACTGACCTGCTCATAAAGCCAGTCCAAAGGATCATGAAGTACCAGCTGCTGCTAAAGGTTTGTCCAGGTTTTATCAGAGACTGTTGCTAGTACATCACAAACACCGATATTAGATCTTTGCATGTTCTGTATAAATCATCAAATGTTTTTTTCTTTCTTCACAGGATTTTCTGAAATACTCTAAGAAGGCTGGGCTGGAGTCTATGGAGTTGGAGGTACAGATAGAAGATATACTGTATTTAATCTTGCTTTTCTCAAATCAGGTCTGTTGGTAATATTGGATTGAACCTTTTTGCTGTTTTGTAATCCTCACAGAAAGCAGTGGAGGTCATGTGCATTGTGCCAAAAAGATGCAATGATATGATGAATGTCGGACGACTTCAGGGATTTGATGTAAGATAACGTTTGTAGACATTAGCTGGAACTAACGTTAACTTTACAATCAATTGTGGTGGTTTGTTGATGCACAAAATGAATTGTATCTTCAATATCACCATTTAGCTGTTTTACAGTTTATTCCACCTTAACCCAATACTTTACTTTTTCAGGGAAAGATTGTGGCCCAAGGTCGTCTTTTGCTGCAGGATACCTTTATGGTGTCTGATCCAGAGAGCAGCTTGCATGGTCGGATGAAGGAGAGAAGAGTCTTTCTTTTTGAGCAACTGGTTATCTTTAGCGAGCCCTTGGACAGAAAGAAAGGCTTCTCTTTGCCAGGCTTCCTTTATAAAAACAGCATCAAGGTAAGGATGCAATTCTGTTCAAACAAATCTGTCTATCTTATCCATATAAAATAAGAAATTGAAATATAGATTGCTAGGTTAGAAAAATGCTTACCTACAATAATGTATTCAGAATTTAACAATTAGTGCCACCACATTACCAACACTTTTCTTTCCCCTGTTTCCTCCTAAAGATCAGCTGTTTGGGTCTGGAGGAGAATATTGAAGGCGATCCCTGCAAATTCATACTGACGTCTCGCTCATCGAATGGCATCATCGAATCATTTGTGCTTCACTCGTCCCACCCGGGGGTGCGTGAGGTTTGGACTCTTCAGATCAGTCAGATATTGGAGAGCCAACGCAACTTCCTTAATTGTAGGTCTAAAACAAGCAGCAGTGTGTTGTTTTTAGCTTTTAGTTTTAGCAAATTTGACTATGTACATTCCATTTTAACAGCTCTCACCTCACCACCAATTGATTGTCAGAGGAACCATGTTGGGGCGAGTGGTGGCTCGTGTTCTCCTAATATGGGACCTCAGAGTGGAGGCTGCAGCTCCATGTTGCCTGGTGGGGGAAGCTCCCCGATTAGTTCTATGTCTCCAGGGCCTCAAGGTGGCTCCCGGCGACCATCTAGAATCCCCCAGCCCTCTCGTTTGCCTCAACCCTTGCGCCACCATCATGGGGCTGACCCTGATGGCCCCAACAAAATTTCAGGTATGAAGCATGTTATTTTTGTGTACGCTATGAAAGGAAAATGTGACTGAGGTGTGAGTTTTACCCACTTGTCATCTAGGTTTGTCACCTCGTCTTGTCCCTCCTCCCCTCATTCCTTCAGGGGGTAGTCCACAAGGCAAACGTCCTATCCAAATCTCAGAGGACCAGGCACAAACCCACACACCAGCCAATGCTGTTGCCCCCATTCCCCGCGCCACAGTGGGGCCTCTGCCCTCCACTCCCACTTCCAAACCTCGGCCTGGAGCCGTATCCCCTATGGCCTCACCCATGGCCACTCCTGCTTTTGGCAGAGATGTCCACATACAACCCCCTCCAAGCCCTGGCCAGAAGTCTGGATCTGGCTTTTGGAGCTCCATGCCAGGTTCTCCAGCCAGCCGGCCTGGCTCATTCACTTTCCCAGGGGAAACAGGGGAGACTCCAGTTCGTCAGAATTCAAACCAGATCCAAACTGGTTCTGGATCTGGGAGTCAAAGCCAATCCCACAGACACTCAACCCACAGCAAGGAGGCTGATCGCATGAGCACATGCTCATCGGCCAGTGAGCAGTCCATCCAGTCCACCCAGAGCAATGGGGTAAGACTACCTGCCCCCACTGCTGCTCCAACTAACACAGAGGCAAAGTGAGGCCTGGTCTGTCCTGTCTGCCTGCTGAAGCCAGCTACTAATCTGTCCCCTTCTTCACACCTGACAATTTTTTTTACTTTTCTTCTCATAACTCTAGCAGCTGTTTCCACTGTTTCTCAACATGTTTTCAGGTTGACTTTCCTCTATTCAACCTCACTCAGCTCTTCAATGAACGTCTACGAAGGCTCTCTCTAGAGTATTTAACTCTAACAAAGCTTACACTAACACTAATACCTCCTTTTGGCCGTCCTTTATCTCCTGCTGTCTTCATGATGATCAAATGTACTTTTCTTGCAACTAACCTTAATGTTTGTGGTCTGACTTACAAACATACTCTACAGGATCATTCAGTCTAACTCTTTCGTCTTTGTGTGGGACTAAAAAGACAAGAAAGGCATCTATTTCATGCTATACTTCATCTAGTTGCTTTCTTCAAAGGGGAAATAATAATTTTGTACAGTATTGTTCAAAATAATAGCAGTACAATGTGATTAATCCAGGTTTTTAGTATATTTTTTATTGCTAAGTGGCAAACAAGTTACCAGTAGGTGCAAAACAACAAAAGACCCAGTATTCATGATATGCACGCTCTTAAGGCTGTGCAATTGGGCAATTAGTTGAAAGGGGTGTGTTCAAAAAAATAGCAGTGTCTGCTGTTGACGTTACAAACTCAAAACTATTTTGTACAAACATTTTTGTTTCTAGGATTTATCAATCCTGTGAATCACTAAACTAATATTTAGTTGAATGACCACAGTTTTTTAAAACTGCTTCACATCTGTGTGGCACATCTCAGCTGTTATTCCACTCCATGATTCTTTTAAAACATTCCACAATTCATTTACATTTCTTGGTTTTGCTTAGAAACAGCTTCTCTCTTCTAACTCTGGGTTCGAGCAGAAGGCCTGTCCCAGATGTTCTCAGAGTCCGAGGAGATTTATAAGCAACTAGAATGTCAGAAATATATTCTGGTGCTAAACCATTTAGAGACTTGTAAACCAGCAGTGCTGTTTTAAATTCTATTCTCTGAGCAACAGGAAGCCAGTGCAGAGATTTTAAAACTGGCGTAATGTGGTTGTACTTCCTGGTTTTGGTTAGAACCCGAGCAGCCGCGTTCTGAATAACCTGCAGCTGTCTTAACCCTCGTTTTGAGAGACCAGTGAGCAGGCCGTTACAGTAATCTAACCTGCTGGAGATAAAAGCATGGATAAGTTTCTCTAAGTCTGGTTGTGACATCATCCCTTTGACTCTGGAAATGTTTTTAAGGTGATAAAATGCAGATGATGTAATTGACTTAATGTGGCTGTGGAAATTCAAGTCTGAGTCCATGATGACCTCTAGATTTTTTAACCTGATGTTTAGATTTTAGAGAGACTCGAGGTGACTGCTGACACTTTCTCTTTGTTTCTGTGGCCCAAAGATTATTAGTTCAGTCTTGTTTCTGTTCAGTTGGAGAAAATTATTTTGCATTCACATGTCAATCTGTTCAAAGTATCATGTTCTTCTGAACAATGTCTTTAACGACCCATTTTCTTCAGGCTTTCAAAAGCATGTTGAACAAGTGCTGGTGACTTCATCCTTTAATAGGGGCCACCTGATTCACACCTGTTTTTTCACAAATTGATGACCTCAGTGATTGAATGCCACGCTGCTATTTTTTTAACAATACTGTATGTGCTGCTCTTTAACCTAAATTCTTACAAATGCTGTCTTGTTTGTTTTCAGAGAATCTATTGCACCTACTGGTAACTTGTTTGTCATTTATCAATAAAAAATATACTAAAAACCTGGATTATTCTGGTTAGTCACATTGTACTGCTATTATTTTGAACAATACTGCATGTGCTGCACTTTAACCTAAATTCTTACAAATGCTGTTAGCAGTTCTTTTAAGCTTGTCACCACTTGTTATTTTTTGGCTTTTAGCTGCATCATTTTCTATCGTCATACTTATAAATGTGTACCTGCAAATAACTATACAAGTAATTATTCACATTAACCTATGCTTTTTTTTCTGCAGAGTGAAAGTAGCAGCAGCAGTAGCGTATCCACAATGTTGGTGACTCAGGACTACATGGCTGTTAAGGAGGATGAGATCAGCGTTATTCAGGGAGAGGTGGTCCAGATCTTAGCCAGCAACCAGCAAAACATGTTCCTGGTTTTCAGGGCAGCGACCGAGCAGGGCCCTGCGGCTGAAGGCTGGATTCCTGGGTTTGTGCTCGGACACACCTCAACCATTGTCCCAGATTGCCCCGAGGGATCTGTCAAGTGAGACTTCTAAAATAAGAATCATCTTGTCCTGTTTATTGCCATGTTTTTTTTTTTACAGTTGTAGTTTTTTTGTCAGTAGAAAATCTTCATCCTGGCACACATCTTTGCGCATCCGTAAGAAGTCTGAAAAAAAAGAGAAGGAGGCCAAGAAGGAAATTAAACTGGAAAATGGTTACAGGAAATCTAGAGATGGACTGCAAACAAAGTTTCTGTAAAGGTATATTCATTGAAAGAAAAATATAACTGTTATATATTATTTGTTATTTTCACTTCAAAAGGTACACATTGCCATTTGTTTCTTTTATATCTAAAATTGTGACGCTCATATATTAAAGAACTTCTTTCTTTTAGCTTCTAAATCCCAACTACATCTATGATGGTAAGTATTGCTTTTGTAAAGTTATATGTACTGTATAGTATTTTGTGACATGTAGTGTTGAATTACCATAAGGCTAATTCAGCGGTTTCTTTAGTCCCCCCTGAGTTTCTCGTTCCACTGAGTGATGTGACTTGTGACAATGGAGAGAGCGTCACCCTCAGGTGTAAAGTTTGTGGTCGCCCCCGGACATCAGTCACTTGGAAAGGACCCGACCAAAGCACCCTGACCAACAACGGGCACTTCAGCATTGCTTACAGGTAGGAAATACCATCCTCTTGTATAATGTGGTTGTACTGTTAAGCTTTGTTCAGAGTGAATAGGTGAAAACCACAGGTGGATCTGCCATCTTGTTTCATGAAGCTAATTTATTGACGAATCGTGTTAAGTAATCCATTTTTTGTTGTCTAAGTGATACAGGTGAAGCGACACTGCGGATTGTTGGTGTAGCCTTTGAGGATGACGGAGTTTACACTTGTGTTGCCACAAATGAACTTGGCAGTGTAACATCATCAGCAAGTCTCAGAGTACTAGGTAAGAGCAAGACTAACGTAGCAAAGAGGCTATTTAGTGAGGAGATGTGTGATTGCTTTGGTCTTTTTTTAGCTGTGTCTAGTGATGGGGTCAGGGTGAGCTGGAATGACAACTTTAAATCTCACTACACGGAGCTAGCTGAAGTGGGCAGGTAATATAGTCTTTGTTTTTGAAAATGGTAATTGCGGCACAAAAACTGTGATGGAACAGAAACAATCACAGGCTGTTTATGTATTTATACCAGGGGCCGTTTCTCTGTTGTTAAGCGTTGTGACCACAGGAGTACCAAACGTGCTGTTGCAGTTAAACAAGTGAACAAGAAACTGATGAGACGGGATAAAGTGACTCAGGAACTCAGTCTTCTCCAAAGGCTGCAACATTCCAACATAGTTAGCCTGATAGACACGTATGAAACCCCCAGCAGCTATGCTCTTGTCTTGGAGCTGTGAGTATAGACCAAAAAAACACAGCATTACCTCAAAAAGTAGCTTGTTTCTTAATACATTGTGATAACCCTGAATGTTCACTGTTTTTAGAGTTGACCACGGCCGTCTCTTAGACTATATTGTGTGCTATGGGAATCTGACTGAAGAGAAAGTTGCCATCTACCTACGGGATGTTTTAGAAGCTTTACAATACCTGCACAACTGTAGGATTGTGCATCTGGACATAAAGGCAAGTAATCTCATCTACAAAAAGTTAATCTTGAGACAGCTTGGGCTTGGGCACTAATTGATTGAATAAATGTAGAAGAAAGACATCAAATTTGTAAGTCTCTAATTAAGATTTTTTTTTACTTTCAGCCTGAGAACCTGCTGGTGGCCAACAACCCCATTGGCCAGCCAGTGGTCAAACTTGTAGACTTTGGTGACGCCATCCAGCTTAACAGTGCTCACTACATCCACCCTTTGCTGGGCAGCCCTGAATTTGCCTCTCCAGAGTTAGTACTGGGAGAGCCAGTGTCTGTGACCTCTGACCTCTGGAGTCTTGGTGTTGTGACTTATGTGCTGCTGAGCGGTGCATCTCCATTCCTTGATGAAAGTGCAGAAGAGACCTGTTTGAACATCTGCCGGCTGGACTTCAGCTTTCCCAGGGATTATTTCCAGGGTGTGACGCAGGCAGCACGGGACTTTGTTTGTCTGCTTCTGAGGACCGACCCTGGCAGAAGGCCTCCAGCCGGACTTTGCCTTCAAGATCCTTGGCTGCAGCCCTGCTCAGCAGGCGACCAGGCCCGAGGAGAGTTCTGCCTGGACACATCCCGTCTCATTTCTTTCATCGACAGAAGGAAACATCAAACCGATGCTCGGCCCATTGGAGGAGTTAGGAGCTTTATTCAGAGTCGCCTTCAGTCCAGAGTTTGACAACTTAGTGAGATTCACAATTTCACCTTCCCTCTGCCCTGACCACCTTCCGTTCAGATGACACCTTTGTGAAGAAGCTGGAATACAGTTCTATTTGTTCATACCTGTGCACAGGCTCTGGGCCAGTGGCCCTCCTAAAGCAAGATCTGGATTGTCCATATGAAAAAAAACGTAATGCTGATCTCATCTTTTTCCCAGACCAACTTTTCTACATGCCTGTAGTCCTCTCGCCATTAAAAAAAAAAAAAAAAATATATATATAATGTTAATTAGAGCCCTAGAGAACAAAGTTCTCACCAATTCACTTCATGGATGCTCTTGTCTACTGCTGCTTGCTGATTTCAACCCTTATATCAACATATTTTGTAGTCAAGTAACAAAAGACTAAAAAATACACATGAAGTAATTTATTTTCTTGTACTAGAACTAAAACTGATGAAGAGACAGTTGAATTGGCACTGATGCCACTTCACAGATGCAGAGCTATGAGAACAAAGTGATATCATCAAAGCTAGCTGACAGAAAGTGCAAGCAGCCCTTCTTGTTGATAACAGAGAATGGCTCTTTTTACCTAAGTTTGAACTCAAAGACTTTTCAGAAACACCCTTTCTTATAGAAATTGTTTAGAAGTTATGTACTGTCTTTCAGGAAAAAAACTATAAAAATCACCGGAGACAAGTTGCTGTGCTACTTAGGACTCAGCAGATGCCAATCCTGGAGACAATAACTGCGCTTCTTGACTTTATTAGACATTTTTACGTCAAGTCAGAGCTTTTTAATGGCTGCACATACATTATGTAACTAATCTAGGATTCTATGGTTCCCATGTTGCAAGTTATTATGCTGCACTCTTCAGTCTAAAAACAATAGACGTTCATTTGCTTTTCTTAAAACTTAACTTGTGTTAAGTTGTTCTGAGATGTTTAAGCCTTACCTTTGTATATAGACTGAATGCCTTCTTCCCCTCACAAACAGCAGCCTCTTGCTTCAGGACAGCCAATCAGATGGGTGGGAATGTGGAGGCAGAAGAAGACAAATGACTGTAAATGCACACATTGTATGTTATGTTTGATTATCATGTGCAATGTTGCGGCTTTAACATTTTATGCAACTATTTATGAAGACATCTGTTGTACCTGTAATAAATCTTTAGAAAAGCACGTACTTGGTACTGCAAGCACTGCTGGTAGTTTGTGTTTATTTGATCTCAGTTACTATGAGTTCAAGACCAGGCCAATGTTAGGGTAATAATCTACAATCATAATGGTGTGATCAAACCTAGTTATCACTTTGTTTGTATTGTATGCTTGTGTAGTATTGGTACACCAAAGTTGTTTGAGCTTTAGAGTACTTGATTCAAATTGTTAGTTTCACTTGACTTGGGTCCATGTTGAATTATTGTTTACACCAGTGAGGCAATACTTTGGAACAACATTGGTTTGTTTTAGCTTTTCAAATTATGCTTTGGGACTGACTAGAAATGTAAATAATGCAGATAGTTTTTGCCAAAATGATATACACACACCATTCAAATCATTTAGTTGTCATTCATTTTAATGAATTTTATTTATTATTGCTGTGGCCATTTAAACAAGCAAACTTAAACGGAATAGCTCGGTTTAGGTTGTTCTTTGTCAGTTTTTATGTTACATGTCACACATTTTTCAAATTCTTGCATGTATATTTTTTGTACAGATCATATTTTCCTCCTGTAAATATTCTCATTTTGCCATCAGTTATTTGAAAATTAAAACTATTGAATACATCTGCCTGTGATTTTTGTTTTAAAATTTATGTTCCTTTTGTTTTTATTACCCTTTTTAATTGGTTTTGTTTTTGCCACATTAACAATTACTACTGAGGTTAACTCTTAAAGAACATCTGGGGAAAAAATGCTGTACTGAAACTTTACAAAACTGCCATGTTACATTTATAAATGTCAATTGAAATAATTAAACAGTTATTGGAAGTGTGGGAACAAATCCACTCTTTTGAAAGAAATGTCCTGGGAATGCAGCTGAAAGGGTGATTAGCTGCAAACTGTTTTAAAAATGTCAAACATACTCACACAAACCTAACATGTGTTTTACAAATTAAAATCATAATCACAAATAAACATCAAGAAAATATGTACTTACCACTTTTTCAGGTTTTACAGGTTTTCCACGACCAGAGAGTGGCGCCCCCTGCTGTAGAACCCCATGGACTTCTGCAGAAAAAATCATTTCTAATACCCTGTGGTAATAGTAATGCACATTGTTGATTGAATCGCGTGGATTGTGACAGTTTTTTATTTATGCTTTTGTGCTACCATCTACTGTCGCCAAGGGTAACTACAGCCTCTCCAAGAAAGAACAGAAAAATAAATGAGTTAAGCTGAAATGCTTGTTAAAACATGTTAATATGTTAGTTATATCAGTTGATTAACAGTATGTCCGTTTGTGTCTGCGTCCAAGTGTCAACCCTGTTTTTCTTTTTGGAGAGTTAGCCTAGCATTTATTGAAAGTGAATAATGACTCTTAATATAGTTAAAATATAAGACTTATTTACACCGCCTGTTGTGGAATTAACTCTTATTTCTAGTTGACCTTTAACCTTCTACATTGTTGTCTGTTAACTATTTAAGAGTTGTTTTAATCTGTCTGTGCAAATAACGATGTGCAGACTGTGCGCGGTTAAAAAAAAGATTACGTCCGCCCTAATGTTTGCTAATACGGTGTAACGTTACTTCTTCGTGCGGTGCAGTGTTTTACCGCAGCTGCTCCGCTCTTCTCAAACGCCTATTGTAGAAGAAGACTAAAGAAAATATTGACATATTTCAGTGTAATAGAAGCACCCATTACCATGTACATAAATAATAGTATCGTCTGCATACAGTTGAACATCCAGTGTTTTGAACTTGTAGGAAATAACTTTTGTGAGATGGAATTTGTAAGTAAAACAGTTTTGTATTTGAAAACCATGTTATGTTTGTTTGCCATTTGTAAAACACCTTTTATTTGTTTGCGTTATTATGTTTGAGCGCCATACAACTGGTTTGGGAGCAAAAAGCAACAGATCTGCCCTGTCCTCAAAACAAGCAGCACATGAACGCAACGCATCAATGTTTTTTTGTTTAATTGTTTCTGTGCAGTGGCGTTTCATCTCATCGTGCGCATGCTCATTGGTATTTTGCACAGTGAGCATGCGCATAACATAACAAAACTAAAAGGAGATTACGGCTAGGATTTTTCAAACCATATGAGATGTCATCTATTGGTTACATGGCCCATTTTAAACGCATAGCATATATGAAAGGGTTTTCTAAAGCTTTTGAAGTGCCTTTTTCCTTGCCTCACAAATATCTAAATTTATAACACGATAGAAAAATAAAATAAAATAAACAGCAGCAATAAAATTTGGTTTATAGCAATGTTGTCCTTTATTCTAATTTCCAATAAACATTTCAGTCCCTTATTTGTACAAAAATACCTGATCAGGATACAATGTAGATCCAGGAACCATACAGATGTATACAGAATGAAGCAAAGCACAGTGGGGTAATCCGAAAGAAAATAATAAAAAAAGGGATCATTCTGCTCGGTTTTTCTTTCCCTGAAATATTAAGCTTGACTTCAACCCAAAACAAAACACAACACAAAACACGCCCACAGTGTTCATGGGACTTCTGTGCAATGGAGTAACCATTTTGTGTTAATTATCACCAACTGGAAATTAATGCAGTGGACAGATGGAAATGAAGAACTTGTTACTGAAACAAGAGGCACCTGCTGCAAGAATAGGCTAAAAAATAAATGTTATGCACCTTAAAATCAGATCACCTTAAAATGGACTTATTGGAAATGATCTACTCTTTAGCTACAGCGTATGTGGATCTACTTTTTAATTAAAGTGTCAGAGCTGCGGGGAATATTTCCAAAGATGAAACGATGGGTGCATGTGCTTATGTTAATCCACAGACCTATGTGTAAAAGGTTAACATCAAACCCACCACATTACTGAGCGTTTCCTACCAACTGAGAGTTAGTCAGAGACCCACACGGACAGAGACTGTAGTAGATACTGGCAGAGTTGGACACTCCGACAGGCTGTCAGCTTATATGCGCAACTTTTGTTTAGAATTTTGACAAATGCCAAAAATCCAGTTTGATCTTGTTAAAATAAAAATAAAAACAGCTTAATTTAATACTGTATATATTGTGGTATATTTTTTTATATAAAAGGTCATCTGTGGCAAACCAAAGAAAATACACAATAATGTCAATGTACACGCAATCAGATAAAGAAAAAAAAAGACAAAATAAATCATTCTTCATTTTACATTGGAGTTATGGGCAAAAGCATAACACGCCATACATAGTGATCTGTGACCTAAGTACAGTGTTAGATCTACGTCTTCTCCATAGCTTCACATACTTAGAAAACAAATGATACTGTATACTGGTATATTCATATACTTGACATGTATATAGGATTGCATTGTAGCACAGTGATTAAAAATGGAGGGAGAATAAGAGGACGATACATCATCCCCACTGACCCACAGCAATGTGGCTTTGATCACCTCTTAAAGAAAGGAAAGAACCTCTAGTGCGCTTTTTTGGAGCAAGAGACGACTGGGAATGCTGGCTTACACACCAGCCAGCCTCCTGTCTCCACAACATTACTCCACAATGGCCAAACAAAAGGAAACCTTTCTGGGGAGGAAAAAAAAAAAGGCAAGTATTATAACCAGCAGAGTTAGCGATCCTGAATAGTGAATATAACAGTCTGGCCATCCGCGCACTCACACACAAACATACTTATTCACCACAGGGTCATAGCTTACAGGCTGGACACAGGTGGGAGAGGGGGGCGGGGGGTTCAAGCATTTTCCATTCCCTGGAGAATCTACCCTGGCTGACTAAAGAAGGCCTGATTGGTGGAGTGCAGAGCTGGTGAGTCAGTCAAGTCGTGTAATTGGTTGACTGGCAGCGGCAGTGGCATGTGTGTCAATGACAGCACTTAGAAGGAGTTAGTTAGGCTGGCAGGACAACGGGAGCCCTGCTGCTAACCTCGCTCACTAACAATCTGGCACTCAATGGATAGGAGGTGCAGGTGCAAGTTCAATCCATTGCTGACTTCAAAAGCCATTATGTCACACGCCTGCGGCTTTTCATTCTCTGGTCAACCAGCATTGGATAAAGTCACAGAAGACTAAAGCACTTTAGATTTCCACTCTAACCTCCTCTAGTCCTGTTTACAATCTTGGTCATCCTGGTTTCTTCTAAAACATAACAAAGCAGTGATGGGTCCATTTAAAACAAAACCAGCTGATTTTTTGTCAAAGATGAGTTTCACTAAATGCCAATATGTGGTTGATTCTAGTGATGGCTAGTGGTGAAAAATCGCGCTGTTTATGTGTCGCTTTTGGCTCATTCATTTTAAATGGCACTACTTACAGGAAGTGCCTTCTCTGGTCTCCACTGGGGGGCCCCAAAGTTTAAAACTTTCAAAGTGCTACACATAATGGCTTTAAGATAAACATGAGTATTGTAAAAAATAAACTTTTTTTTTTTTTGCTGCAGATACGTAGTGTACATACAAGGTTTTCTATCAGTCCAGTTTGGTATGATAATAGTTCATTATCAGCGGTTCACATTGTCAATATGTGTTTTGCAAAAAAATGTTTTACTTGAGGCAGCCTTTTTCACATTGCTTTACATCGTCATTGTGTAGGATTTAAAAATGGCAAACAGAAATAGTTACTGTATATGAAATGATTTATATTGAACCTTTTGCATCTACAGTGGGGCCTGGTCCATTTACAAAAAGACGGAATGTCTTTTCTTTTTGACGGAAGACAAGGTTGAGGTAAGGGGTAATCCTACACAAAGCTCTTTAAAAAGCTAAAATATAAAATAAGGTAGGATGTGATTTTTTTTTTTGGCATGTTTTCAATCTTAGAAAATAAAAATGAACTGATTATCAACAATCGCTTTCGATCAAGTTATGTCAAGTTCTCACATACTATATTGCAACATAACAGCTTTACTCTGTTGATCTCAAACTATTTCCTCCTGACTGTAGATGGTTCAGTTATTTCATTATTTGATGTATATTTTAATATCGCTTCAACGTTTTACAAACCATTTTCACATATGATAAAGGCGGACATCTTGAATTCATCCTCAACCCCACCAAAACACCAGAGGAGCCTTTTGTTGATTTGTCTTTTCTAGTTGGAGGGAACAGTGGTCAGTATCTCTACTCCTCTCAGGACAGTTTAAATGTGCAAGCAGTTAGCTCAGAACAGACAAACAAAAATTAAGAAAAGAACATTCAAGACAAATTCACTAACTGTCATAGCCCATGTTGATGTTTAAAAATGACTAAAGTGGTATGCGCTTCAGGGGGTACACTTTTCACAAGTCTGCAGTCTTTCTCCTTGTCCTCCATTGTGTTTGAAAACTGCAGCTGGCTCCATCGTCGCACGGTTGGTTGGTGTTGACTTCACAATGCTCTGAACAAGTTTCCAAACCTCTCTGAAAAGGCACTGCACAATTAGACCCCCGACTCTCTGTGCTCCCACACCACTGTAATCCAATCAGAGCTGGTGGAAATTCACATGCATGCTTTCCAGAAGGAACCTGGGGGATGGTTGGGGATTGAGGAGGGTAGCGGATGATGACAAACTGGAGAGCAGGCCGCTTCGTTTTAACTGGAAAGAACATCTGTTGTCTATCCGCCTGGGAGTGCAAAACTAGTTCTGCATTGAATCAACAGTAATAAAAACAGCATTAAAATGACATCAAGTAATCAGCTCTACAGGAAAGGCTTGTTACGGCCTCCCTGATGAAGAATCCTCTGTCCTTTCGGCAAACCCTCGTTACTGCTCTGCTCGTCTTGCCTTTTGCTACTTTTCCTTTCTCACGACTTTTCTCTGCGCTCGTGCGAAGGTGAGCTAGGGGACTGAGTTGCAACAGGGACTTGTGGGACAAGACACAGCAGGGGTCACAATAACTGAGGCTGAGTCGAGTCTATTTGGGGTTTTTCGAGGGACAAGGGAATCAGCTTATCCAGACTGGACTGCACAGGTTGAGAAAACTCCTGGATCGGGTTTTGATGAGACCCAGAGAGGTTCCCGTCCATCCCTGATGATCGTTGAGGAAGTCAGATGGTGGAGGTGCCCGTCTGCCTGAAAGACAGAGTGGACAGCACCACAGCTTATCAGGCCTGGAAGATGGGATGGGGGTAGTCAAGGTGGTTGGGAGACCTGCAGAGCTTATGATGAACACACCTCTGCTCTGTTTTTCACAATGCATGTTCTGATTGACAGCTGAAGTCTCACAGGAGTTGGGTAATTTCACGAGAGCATATTCTGTAACGCCCAGGCAATCCATACTCTTTCTGATTCGCACATCCCAAAAATCAATAAGGCCCCAACCCCTGCAGAGTTTCTCACAATCTCAAAACATGACTTTACTTTCTTCTGTGTTGTCGGCCTTGTTGCATCGGTGTGAAAGGGGCAAACGGGGTCAGGATCTGAAGGGAGAGAGGTG
The DNA here is from genome assembly GCA_024416835.2 of Perccottus glenii. Lineage (NCBI taxonomy): Eukaryota > Metazoa > Chordata > Actinopteri > Gobiiformes > Odontobutidae > Perccottus > Perccottus glenii. The sequence continues at coordinate 15,447,556 of CM044562.2, read as the reverse complement.
TGCAAAAAAGGGATGTGGGTGGAAGGGGGTGTCACAAGGCCACAGCGGTACAGGGGTGTTTTAGCTTGCAGGGCAGCACTCCTCTGTTGAGCTGGTAGAAATCCACCAGATGGATCAGGTCTGTGAACTTTGTGGCGCCATCGTCAAGGCTGAAGAACACCTGACCATCCTCTTCACACTTGACACAAAGCGAGCAACAAACAGTTAACTACAAGTTAACTGAGCATCACAGCATACAAAAACGACCAACAGATGAATTACAGTTGTGCTCATAAGTTTAAATACACAATTTTTTTTTTTGATTGATAACACAGAAACCTTTCTTTCACAAATAGTGGTCGGGTGAAGCCTTTTATTGTCAAACAAATATAAATCTTAATAACAGAAACTAAATGAGGTGATTCTGGCCTGATAACATGCACACAAGTGACACAAACAGGTTTGAATGGCTACTAAAGGTAACCATCCTCACCTGTGATCTGTTTGATTGTAATCAGTTTGTGTGTATAAAAGGTAGGTGAAATTCTGGGCACCTGGGAAAAGGTAACTGAACTGTATATAACAGGAATGAGATATAAAAAGATATTCAAGGAAATGAGAATGCAGCAGTGTTAAAACTCTAATTAAGAAGTGGAAAAGAAGGGATTCTGTTGAAAACAAACCAATGTCAGGTAGACCAACAAACATTTCAGCCACAACCTCCAGGAAAATTGTTTGGGATGCAAAGAAAAACCCACAAATACCTATAGCTGAAATACAGGACTCTCTAAAAAAAAAAGTGGTGTGGATGTTTCAAGATGCACAATAAGGAGGCACTTGAAGAAAAATGGGCTGCATCATTGCGATAGCCATTATTACGCAAATGCCACAAAGCATCCCGCTTACAATACGCCAAACAGCACAGAGACCAGCCTCAAAACTTCTGGAACAAAGTCAATTGGAGTGATGAGACCAGAATTTAACTTTTTGGCCACAACCGTAAACTTTACATTTGGAGAGGAGTCAACAAGGCCAATAATGAAAGATATACCATTCCTACTGTAAAACATGGAGGTGGGTCGCTGATGTTTTGGGGATGTGTGAGCTACAAAGGCACAGGAAACTTGGTCAAAATTGATTGGTAATGTAAACTTTTGATCAGGGTCATTTGGGTAGTTTCTGCTGTCATTATGATTTTAAAAAAGTAAACATGGTTGTTTAACAATAAATGCCTTCACCCAACCACTAACTATGAGTGAAAAAAAAGTTTTTTGTCTTATCATTCATATTCTCTAAAAAATGGCCCAAAAATCACAAATTCCGCCAGGGTATATAAACAAGCACAAGCACAATTCTGTCTGTACATCTGTTAAATGTTAATGATGGACCTGACTGACCGGTAGAATTTGGAAGTGCTTGATCTTCTGGTGGTGGCACAAGGTGAGCACAAATGCCTTGGGATTACTCTGACTGTCCCGCAACAGGAAAAGTCTAACAAAGAACACAATTTTATTTCAAACATACAGTGTTACGTTGATACTATTATTACAATCCATTAAAACAAAATATGCATCGTATATCCATAAACAGCAGTTAATAATTATATACATTTTTCTGAAAGTCTGTGGAAATGTGCAAATACTGTATTTATACTTGCCCATCTACTTGGCCTTGTTGTATGATCATTTTCTGGGCTTCATCTCTCATTATACGACCATGAAACCACACCTGTGTTCTGTGGATGACTAAAAGACATTCTGAAAGTCAGTGCAACAGATACAAGCAATGAAGGCTGTTATTTTACCATCAAGCCAGGATTTTTATATTACTACCTGTGCTCAAAGAGGATGGGTGCAGCGGGCTGGAACTGCCCAGAACATTCATACGCGGACTTCGTTTCTGTGTGAAAAACATACATTTCTATTAAACAAAGTCTTAAGCTCTACTACAAGGCATGCCTAAAATAATCCTAATCATAATAAGAAGAGAGTCACCCATGTCCCCCCCTACTCCTTACCCTCCAGGTTTGTCCCTCCTCCAGGGCAGCACTCTGGGCCTCGACTGGGTTGTCAATGACGCGGCCAGTGCGGCCAGAAAAATCCATAGCGACCAAGGAGTTCTCCGACACACTCCGCTGTTGGTAGACATGGCCCAAAATGAGAGATGGATGGGGGGTTGGGGTAAGGGGCATGTGCGGAGCAGGAGGAAGGGGGTGCCAGACAAAGGTCAGAGGTCGTATAAGCCAGACACACTCGCTGGGGCATGACAAATCCTGTCTCCACAGACCCACTTTAGTCAAACCACAAAAAGCACATGCTGTTCTGCCTTTTTAAATGGTCTCCTGCACTGTTGACTTACAATTTACTTAGCCCACATTTACCTGTAGGGGTATTAGCAGGGTTTAAACCTTCATATAATCAACATTAAACATATAGTGATTTATAGCACAGTAGATATTCTCTAAGCATTGGCTCATTACCATGTGTTGAGTTTAAATTTAAACTTTCAGTACTGTTTGTTCTTGTGACTTGTTTTAATTTACTATCATTCTAAAGGAGCTTTTAACACCTTTACCTGAGGGGATAAGTCTGGGTGACACAGCATATGTTGCGGATGACCACATTCATGTATAAATATCAGCAATTAGTGCACTTTTTTGTACTGTATGTATGCAGTCATGTGAGTCCACTTTGTCAAAAAGCCCCAGGCTGAGATGTTCTGTGTAGGATGTACTTTTGCGACAGAATGCTGTTGAAATGAGAGGCCTGACCTAAATCTGTCCCATAAGCCTTTTACTACAGAACATAATTAACCTCATTAAGAAAAGGTCATCGGCAGCAATGATCGTTTGAATGGGAGTTCATTTGGCATTTGACAAATCCGATTTAAGAAAAATTTAAAAGTGATCAGGCCTGACCTTGTGTGTCATCAATCTACAAGCTGGTCAAATGATAATTGGTTCTTGGGTTTGTCCAAGCCAATTACTGCATTAATCTTAACTAGTTTGGCAGGGGTGGGGGTATTTGATTGCAGCTTAAAGAAGGTGATTTTACACAGCAGATTCTCACCACAGGCGCTGAGAAATGGGAGGGGGTAGCCTTCCTCTGCTGCGGCAAGCTGTAGCTCTGATAGAGAATGATGCCATACTGTGAAGACAGCAAAGCACAATTATTGAAGTCCACAAGCAAAAAGTTTGAACCAAACTATTTTTTCTATTAATTAAAAAGACACACTAGCCCTTGTATGTTAATCTCAAACACCCAGTCAACATTCTATACAAAACTAAAGTCTTAGAAGCTTTTCTGAATCTGAACAAACATAATACAAAGTAGTACCTTGAGCAGTCTGAAGGCCGTCATCCAGCAGGTCCTGCTCTGTTCATCCTCAGCACACAGCATCTTTAATTCTTTACAGTCACTTCTCACTTTACAGGGCTGTCAACCAAACAGCAGACACAGTGGATCAGATTAATGAGCGAACACTACCATTTTAAGCTCCGCTGTTTTCTCAATCGTTTCCAGAACGAAAAGATATACAGCACATTCAAACGTTAAGCAGAGCAAGCCAAAGCTAAACGGCGACGCTAATGAAGCGGTGGGCATGTGGTGTTGCAGAGGCACTAATATTCCATCATTGTAGTCGCTACATCTTAAGGTTAACAAACCCTATTAGCAGTTATATTCTCGGTATAATGGTAAGAACATGGAAAGCGCAGCAACTTATTACAACTCCAAGTGACACATGCATTCATAGCATTACATTACAACCCTAACCCCCGCTGACGGGCTGCATGCTGCAGAGACAGAGAGAGGTGAGGAGGTCAGTCAAGCTAGATTTGCAGTACCATCCCAGCTTATCCCACAGAGCTTATCCCAGATCAGCAGGTGACCCACCACAGATAACTCCTGAAACGGGACCCTTAATGCTGAGTGTGTGTTTGAGCCCCGCTGGGCAGTTTTAACAGACATGCTCGTTGATAAACCCACACACACACACACACACATTCAGGAGAGGCAGGTGCATCTGCTACAAAGCGGTTTTACCAGAAAGGAGTTAAGAGCAAGTCCTGCAGACCACATGACACGAGTATACTGACATACTATACTGGTCTTTTTAAAGAATATAATTTATGGCATAATCAGTCAAAGAAACAGTAATAGTGGAGTATTTAATCCATCTACAATTTCAACAACATAATTAATCAAACTGTAATTATCTTCATTCCTGCTTTTCTGTGGCATAGAAAACTAATTATTGCACAAATGTATTATTGAATACATTTGTTTAAAGCTACACTACATAACCTTTGGAGATGGACTCAACAGAAGACTACAAATGCACAGCTGCAAATTCCTATGGCATTGTTGTGTCTCATTGTGGGTCTCGTATGCTCTAGACGTGAGGAGAGTCAAATATGAGTTCTCAAACCAATAGGTCTTGTTGTGTTTAAGTGAGATTTTTGAGTAAGTTTATTAGCGCTAAGACTGCAATGAAGAAGAAGAAATAGGTCTGTATCCTTTTGTATCTCTCCACCAATGATGGACAGATACAGTCCCATGCAGTTATTACAGTTTACTTGCTGTGTGTTACCTTAATGCTGAACAGGAAATCTGTGGGGGCGTTGTGTAGCTTTTTTCCTGTGATGACGGTGAAGATATTACTCTCATCTAAATCTGAAAGCAGCTGCAGGTGCCGGGGCTCCTGTTTGTCCAACGGAAGAAGAGAAGGATTTAGAATGACATACACGCAGAACATTTTCTCAATTCTTGCAATAAAGCAAGTGTTTCAATACCTTTGATGTTCCTTTAGTGGAGTAATAAAGCCCAGAGCGCCGCAGAAACATGTAGAGCTTTTTCCAGGACTTGCGGCCTGGCTCCTTCACGTGTAAATAGCCCTGGATTTCCGGACAGCTGCTGGAGTTTAGAAAATTCTGCGAAAAGAAATAAATAAATAACCAGGCTCATTATAAATTGAAGATTCACTCCAAAAGATTGTAATATAATGTAAAGTTTGCAGAAGGTCAACATCAATGCGGTTCATGAACTATTGCCAGTTGTTAGATGTAAAAACACTGCCCTAATAATATTGCCAGATATTCCATGATTATTATTCATGATTATTAGAAGGTGTCTTAGTGTCTGGTGCCTAAACGTGAGCTTTTAAAAGTAGTGCTCCTCATTACAGGATTAGTAATAGTCCTTTCTTTCCATTGTCTCACCTGAAGAAGCTGTGACTGAGGGATTGAGCCGTCAGATTCCTGACACGCCACCATCTGCTCTGGAAAAAAGTTCTGCACAGAAAAAAAGAAAGAATGCACTAGAAAGTGCTTTTCTGCAGAATATACCTCTCTTTCTGCTGTGTGTGTGTGTGTGTGTGTGTGTGTGTGTGTGTGTGTGTGTGTGTGTGTGTGTGTGTGTGTGTGTGTCTGCTGCGAGAGCGAGGACTCTGCTCGGAGACAAAGTGGCGCGGCCGAGTGAGAGAGGGCACTCCAGCTCGGGAGTAGATGCAGTATGATCTCACCCACTGATGTAATCCCCTTTAGCCAGCAGTGCTACTCTTAGTGTGATTGACAGGCCACGGCCAGCACTCTGGTGTTTTACTGTGCTCATTACCACTGAGCTGAGGTCACCTGCTGGCTCTGATATTCACCTAAATCACCACTGCAATAATGTCACTGTATACACAGCATGTAGCGGCGGAGTCCACATCAGCAAAAGACGCCATGCAAAGTGCCTAATGCTGACTTGTCACATTGGCTTTTTTAAAACTTATTCTTAACAAAATAGAGCTTAAAAATGGGCCCTTTGTGCAGAGGGAAGAGTGAATAATATTGTTCTAGCAGAGCCATGTCAAGGGAAATGTAATTATGTCAGTGCTTTTCCAGAGGCCATCTTCTGCACTGAAAACATGACTTGTCTGTAATTACTGGTATTAAACAAGTGCATGTGGAATGAGCACTGAGCTTCAACCCAAAAATATCAGAGGTTTATGCGCCCGAGAAAGGGCATGTGGGGGTCAAGGGCTGCGTGCTCAAACCAAGCAGTCACAGAAAGGTCAATTAAGGGATGCGAGAGGCTCACCAGGGGGTTCCTGAAGAATTCATATTTGGCATAGTTCTTCCTGAAAAGGAATTTACTGTCGCTGCTCATGGAGGCTTGAACCTGAACCACCAGCTCATGGTCCTCCAGACATCTCTCTGCAACACACCCAAACACAAACAAGTGTTTAGCATAGACAAAAACAGCATTTGACAAAACTCAGAAATTACTTATTTAAAATGTTGGATGTGAAAATATATTAAAAGTGATTTATTCATTCATTTTCTACCGCTAAGTCCCGTCAGGAGTCGCGGGTGACTGGAGCCTATCCCAGCAGCTTTGGGCCTGAGGCGGGGTACACCCTGGACAGTGGCCAGTTAGTCGCAGGGCTAACATTTAGAGACAGACAGTGACAGACAACCATTCACTCTCACATTCATTCACTAGGCACACTTTAGATTTGCCAATTAACCTGTACATGCATGTCTTTGGACGGTGGGAGGAAGCCGGAGTACCCGGAGAGAACCCACGGTAACACGTGGAGGACATGCACACTGTTTGAGTCGGCCGGGTTTTGAACTCACGACCTTCTTGCTGTGAGGCAGCAGTGCTAACCACTCTGCCACGTGCACCCGTTTTTTTTTTTTACTTTTTACAAGGTCAACAAAATATTTAAAAATATTATAATATTAAAAGTGATTTAATATTATAATATTTTAAATATTTTGTTAATCTTGTAAAAAGTAAAAAAAAAAAAAAAAGACAAACAAATTATTGTTTTTATTGTTACACTGGGCACTGTAACATTGGATACATGGACCGAGTTCTCCAAAGCTGAACAGTGGAAGAAACACTTGCTACATTGACAAACATAGCTATATTTGCCAAATATAGTTTTAAATCTTTATTCTCTCTCATTGTTGTGAAAGTATAACAGTACGCTGCATTAACCTTATTTAGTGTTGAGTTATTATATTTTATGCAATGACACAGCAAGAAAAACTGTTGCCAAGAGACAAGCAAGGGACTAAAAGGTTAAACAAGGAGGGGTTGTGAAAAGAGAAGCACTGTGAGGCGGGAGGGGGGGGGAGTGAGAAGTGAGAGATGGAGAAGGGAGGAGGAGGTGGGCATTGCAGGAAGATGATGTCATATGTTTAGGCTGATTGCTGAGAGCAGCAAAGCAAAGCCATAAGCAATGTACAAGCCACAGACAAACAGAGGCGAACATTCAGAGCTCTACCTCTGGGCTAACGTGCAAGTGTGTGTGTGCGTTCTCTTCTTTCTTCAAGTGGAGGGGATTTGATCTCAGAGACACCAATTAGAAACTGATAGGATGTTCTAGTTCAGTGTCGATACCTGGTCCTCACAGTAGCACAACTGGCATTTAGCTCTAATTGTCCATACAGCTAAGCACACTGGACTTCACTTTCAGAACAAAGCACACGCACACATTTCCGACATCAGCATCATCATTATCTGGTAAGTGGTTGGTGCAAATAAAAAGTGTTCTGGCTGGGTTGAAAGGCCTGTGCTCTCTTTTTTAAGACTGTGCGTGTTGTGTGCACAAACTGGCTGCAAACAGGGGAATTTCCTGTGGAGGCTTAAGATAGGATTGATTGGCCAGAGAAGCTAGGGGCTCGTCCGACGGAAACCCACGATTGGTTCCTTGCAGTTCTGGTATGACGCATAGTCCTGCCCCACCTCCCCCCTTCCTCTCCCCCGCCTTCCTCCCCCCCCCATCCCCTTCTCTCGCTCTCTCTCTCTCTCGCTCTCTTCATCCCTGCCTGTCGTTCTCTCACCCCTCTATTCTCACGTTCACTCCCTTCACTTCTCCACACGTCACATTCCATCTCTCCGGTGCACTTTTTTCCAGAAGCACAGATTAAGCAGCAAAGCACAAAGCAATCCTTTGACTCTAAAAATACAACTTGGGAGTAGGAAAGCCTCACTGAGTCTAAAGACAAACCCAGAGAAAAAGCCTCTAAAGAATGAGTGGTGTTCAACTTAGTGAATTATTAGGAGGGAGAAGACATGTGAGCAGAACATGGAAAATGCCTAATCCGACTAGCACCACACCTCCTTGCCAATGACGTATAGAAGGCCTACAAGGACTCATGCCATGCTCAAGTCCCCATACATACTGAGGCTACACACAAGAGTATTCCCAGCATGTGGACACAACACACAAAAGGAGTATCGACACAGGGATATACACACAAGACTCACACACACAGCTGCTTCTGCTTCCAAGCCATATTCTCTTTTAAAATAAATCAAAGTACTGCAAACATTTTCCCATCAATTAAACCAATTTTTCAAAAATTTTTTTTCTTTGTAAGGTTAATCTGGCTTTAATCCTCAATCCGCAAATCCACAAGAAGCCAACTTTGAACATCTTCATTCACATGAACCCTTACCAAGTCCAAGGATTGGGTGGTGCTCCACCAGCGTCCAGGCATTGTCATCCACACAGTGGCTCTTGTAGACCAGCAGCTGACAGACATCTCGGGCAGTCATGTCCGCTGGGATCTCCACCACTTTACCGGCGCCATCCTCGCTCCACACTTTCACGATCTGAAAGCACACACACGGAGCACGTTTGGTCATGCATTCAGATGCTTAAAAAAGTTGCGAACAGTCCGAAGTTGTGACGCATCAACTTTAGGAACAAGATGTTGAAACAAGATGAAAACAGCTTCAAGGTGATGATTACCTCCATACCCAAGTGCTCTGTCAAGCTGTCCCTAAAAAAAGTCTTCTTCACATTATAGTGTCAGTCCAACATGAGATAAAAAATAAAAATAAAAAAAGGTGAATGACGTTCAGGAAAGGTCGACCGTCCTTTGCCTTCTCAGTTCAACCCTTTGTCCATAGGCTCAACCAAAGACACATTCAAGAACACTAATGGAAATCTTCCTTCAAGTGCACAAAACACAACAAGTTTTGGATGTCATCAATAAAATCCAGAAAGGGGAAAAAAAAGAAAACACTGGACGGTGAAAAAATGTCCCCACATGTTGCATTTGGATCTGTGTTTAAAATGTCACCGTTAGGAGCAGCGCACAAGTCCAGTTCAAAGGCGCAGTACCTCCCATTGTCGCGCCATTTTGAACCATTTCTGCCAAGTGCCCAAAGCGATATTTAAGCTGGGTGTAATTTTGCCTTCTCTGAATGCATTCTCCTCATCGAGCCACATACCAGCTGCTTCACACCACCTAACTCTCCCTTACACTAGACATGCACAAAATGACCAAATGACTGTTGGGAAGAAGTTCAAACCACAATAACGCCTCCTTTTATCTTTCATAAATCAAAAGCCACATATGTGACTTCTTATGTGTGTGCGTATGTGTATTCCCACATGCCCACACACCTAACATACTCTGTGTGTCCACAGCGGGCAATCTTCTGCAAATTCAGCTCCCAGCAAAAAAATACTGTTGGAAATTTTATAAAACAAAGATGCAAGAAAATGATGTCAAAGTGAAAAAAAAAACAAAAAACACATAAGCCAAAAAAGAATATGTAACGGTGGCCTAGAAATGACACAAAGCACCAAAAGCACAGCAAAAAGATAGACTTCGATTAGAAACAACGTCACAGGGCTGTGTGCCTCTGCAAAACCAGAAGACAGCCTACTCTTCGTCTTACACGCCCCCGTTTTACAAAAACTATTTTCATGACGCATTAGTTTGTACAGTGAAAAGTTTCGAGAGCGGAAATAGATCCCATCACTCCGCATTAAAACGCACACACATAGAACACACGCACAGACAAATGCACAACTATCAAGGCACATTCGCGCACACTGAGGTCTCTTACCTCCACAGCTTGAAAGAGGCAACAGTCTGGAGAGCAGGATGGCATTTTCACACTGAGACACTCTCCAGTGCCACAGACAGGGAGAGGGGGAGTGGGTGGGAGCAGAGGAAGTCAGTAGGAGAGCGAGGAAGAGGGGTAGAGGGGGAGAGAGGAAGAGTGCTGGACAGAGAGAACGACAGACCGAGAGACAGCCTGCCCGTCTTCTTTGCTTCTTCTTGTGCTGGGCAGCATAAAAGCTGAGCCGCTGCAAGCGCTATGAGCCACTGCTCCTCTCTCTCTCTTTCTCTCCTCCTCCTCCTCCTCCGACTGGATTAACCCAGTGTGGGATTTTTAAACGGTGTGCTGCTACCTGTCACGTACGATACACTCTTATCTTCAGAGTTGCATTCAAAATCTCCATGTCTTCTCCCAAAAAAAGAAAACTGATCGCTGTCTGCCACAACCAATTATTATATCCTCATGCATCCACAGACAGTTGCTTTGAGCTATCTGAAGGTTTCAGTTTCTAACCCCTCCCTTCTTTCCTCCTCGTCCTCCTCAGCTGTATGTGAAATACTAGGCGAGAGTGTTAGGACCGGAGCAACATGTGTAACGCACACCGATGGCTTCGAGCAGCCCAAAGTCCTGTTTAAAAGAAGGGTGGGAGGGGGGTGAGACGGAGGTGCGGCGATTCACTTGAGCTGGAGGGATCACGTGTCGGACGTTTGGGCTTTGCTGAAGGGGGTCATGGGAGGAGTAGGAGAGGGAAGGGAGGTAGACTGGGGGTAGGAGGTTGCTCAGCAAATCTGGCCCGGCTCTGGAGAACGACAGAGAAGGCAGAGAGAGATATAAAGAAAAGAAGGGAGTGAAGAAAGAGAAAAAGAGGCAGCGCTATGGAGGAATGTCAGTAATGCAATACTGAGTCATAATCAGGCTCATGTGTAGAGCACAGTCCAAACCAGCTGGCCCCTAATACAGTGTGCATGAGAAGTATGAGGCACATACACACAGAGTGTATATGTTCAAAGGAGAGAGGGGATGAAATGCAAAGCCTCCGACAGTTTTTGACTTTGCTGTTCCATTTTTAACTCTAGTCTCACGCGACAGTTTCACAGCCATCTGGGACTGATGCTGCACTCTGACCTTGCTATCAGCATTACAAGAATGATATTAACACATGTGAACAGTAATAGACTTTTTTATGATGTGTTTGCAGCGGTTTTGCATTTGGAAATGTTGAGGTGTAACCAACTCTTAATACATCAATAATACTCTGAATTGTTGAGATCATTTTTGGAAATCTTGTGCCTGTCTGTGTCTCAACAGCAGTTAGAGCAGATAAATCAGCTACAGTTAATAAAAGAGAGGATCTTTTCAGGCTACAAATTATAGCCAAGGCCCTTATTGTTGCATTTAACTCCTAAAATATATATTATTTTACTTCACAGTACCTATTTCTACTTGTTTTTCTCATCTCCAATCGAAGAGGGTGAGTGGTGGAAATGTACACTGTTATAGGTCCCTGATGCATCGTAGAAATACACACACACACACACACACACACACACACACACACACACACACACACACACACACACACACACACACAGTTCCTCAGTGAAAAGAAGCTTGGAGCCACAGTGTATTGGATTCAAGGGTCAGGGACAGACACCTGCAAACATCTAAACAAAGAAACACACACACACAAGCACAGTACGTAAGGGTTCAGAGGTCAAACACAATAATCTGTGACAGGGTCAGACCCACTTGACCAAGAGGTTTATAGGCCCCTAAACCTATCAGGCTATAGGCAAACACACACCCACAGTCGAGCACACAACAGAGCTGGTTGGTTTAAGCCCAAGCAGATCTCTTTCACAGTAACAAGAGCCACAAACAAGCAGTCGAGATGTATTCAGAGGCTTGGGGGGAGGGGAGGAAGGGCATCTGCTTTGAAAAGATGCCAGAATGTTAATGTCAATAGAAAATAAAAATCTAATTGTTAGAAAATGTTAAATTTGCCTCACATCATTGTAACCTTTTTCTCATGGTAAATAAATATCAAAATGTAAATGTTTTTAGAAGACATTAAAGAATAAAGAATAGATAATAGTGTAAAAACTTTACACAATGTTTTCAGTTCACTCTTCACATTATCTGTCAGTTTAACACAAACTTGTACAAGCTGACTAATAATAAGAGTGTGCATGGAAAGAGGCCATAGTAGACTAACACACCCATCGCTAATGTGGGCATTGGAAAGCTGGTTAGCAGCGACTTCCCACCCTCTCCTCTATTACAGCATGTGCCATCGTTCACTTCAGAGAGTGGTCGGGTTACAAGCCAGACACAGCTGATTAGCTCCGCAGACAGACCAAACTCAATTTCACCTCGCTGGAGCGCCACCGCAGAGCCTCACCGAGTGGCTCACCTCCCCACCACACAGCCACACTGACACAGCTCTGTTTCTCCCTCTGCCTCACGCAAAGCCAAACAGAAAGCCTCTTCCCCAACTTTATTAGGCTGATGTACTGTAAAGACTGTAAATGTAGAATATAAAACACCACGTTTAATGTTTATTAAAAAGCAGCAGCACACATATGGTTATAGCATGTGTGCATGTTCTCCCTGTGCTCGGAGGGTTCACACCAGGTACTCCGGTTTTCTCCATCAACATTAAAACATGCTGGGCGCCCCCACAGGGATAATAAAGTAATAATAAAATAAATAATAATAAGCTAGGGTTTGATTTGATGTTTGACCTCACAAAAATGAGACACTGCTCTCCATTAATGCAGGGCTTACAGCCAAAATGACATATGTGTTAAGAATATGTATTTGTGTGAAACAGACACTGCTTATCTTTTGAAACAAAAGTTTTAAGACTGGTATTGATGCACTTTTAAAGAACACAACGTCCCAACAGAAATAAGACAAAGCCAAGCTCTCTCTCTCTCTGGCGGCATATTTACGACGCTAAAATTCACAGCTTAAGTTCTAGTTTGACAGTAATTGCACATGTAAACACACAGAGGCGTGTGTTGGTGTCAAAGAGGCACAAGTTATGTCATCACTTAGCAACAAGTGTAAAATATTTAGTGCTTGGCAGAATTTCAAAAGTCACATAAATCAAGATAACACACTCCAGTGAGACTTAAAGACTTAAGTCGGGTCACTCATAAAATTCCATTACATCACAGAATATTGCTTATAAAACGTGTGAAGACTGAACTGAACAACACACACACATTCACACATGCATGCACCTGATCAGCAGACCATTGCGTGCAGAGGTCTATCAGCTGACCAACGACAAATGGGGGGATGGTGGTCAAACGAGCAACATTATCACATTACAGACTTCACTTCACATTTTCAAAGGAAATTCAGAACATCCTATGCAAGTATTGTTTTCCGAACGTTTTTTTTTTTAGAGGAGTTTGGGATAATTTCCAGAGCAATGGAACAAGTGTTAAAAAGGGATTACTTTGCAATTGTGATGGGAGTTCACAGGGAGTCTATGAGTTTCTTGACAGGCTGTTATGTTGAGAATGCTGCACCTGTGACCACAAATACTAAAGCAACCAAACTTCACAAGAGCAGAAATACTGATACCAAAAAAAGCCCACTCTGTCATGACCAGACAAAGAGGGGACACCTATTCCTGCAGACATGAGCAAATCTGGGTTTTATGACTGAAGTAAGACAAGACAACAACTGTGTGGGAAACTGACATTATGTAAGTTTAGGTTCAGTCTAACAAGTTTATTCTTAGCAGTCAGTAGGTAGCTTTTTATGAGCTAAATAGGATTTCTTACTTGCAGTATTAAAGTATCTTGTTTGCTGATGAAGAAGTAACACCCCATAATCAGTTCATAGCAGCCTGAAAGCTCATGAGCTGAAAGCTGTTACGAAAGGCAACGTTGATCGTAAACCTGTCGCGTCTCAAACACATGAACTATACCATCAGAGCATCAAATGCATACTCCTGTTAAGACGACTTAGGAAAGAATGTTCAGATTTCATCTGTACAGCTGGAGGGAGAGATCCTCAGATAAAACCCTGCCAACGCAAATACAACTCAAGAGTCTGTGGACCCGTGAACCACACGCCTGGATCTCATCTGTTGCTTGAAGAAGAACCTTTCTGAACCACCAGTGATCGTCATTAGAGATGTACAGTTGAAATGATTGGATTAACTATAAGATTTCTCTGTATATAAGCTTTGTTTTTGGTTATCTAATAAACAATAAATATTTTAAACCTGAGCCTATGGGCTTTCTGTTAGCCTGCTCATGATATTATACAACATAGCATGCCAAAAGAGGGACTGTCTGGAGATAATGGCCACTTTGAGGCCAGTCTGCAGCTAGTCTCAACTCAAGTCATTTGATCAGTGAAGCTTTTTTTTTTTGGTTTCACACGCATCCAGTAAAAAGCTAAACCAACACTACACTGCAATAGTTGACTCTGCACCTCTGTCATTCTTCATTGTTAACCTACCCATTAATAATGAAAATGTTCTTTGTACTAGAACTTTTTTTTCCCAACCAAGCTCATGCTGTTTTGTGCCATTCAGCAACCTTCATTAATTTCCTGCATACTTGGATTAAGTACAACTCACAACAAAGCACTGATTTTAATCTTAATTTTAATTTGAGTATTTCTATCAATCTAGTCTGCTTGACAAGTGGTCAACGAAAGAAATAGAACATTGTCTGGGCCTAACTGTGTAAGATGTGCCGAGAAAGAGGAAAACATGCAGTCAGCTCTCACAATAGACTCCCACACACTGCCACACAAACAAAAGAACATTTGTATAAACTGCAAACTCAGACCCCAGATCTTGTGAGATGATGTCAGAAAAACCAGGAATAAACAGTTTTCCAAGTGACAAGTAGGCTGCCATGTTTGTGAACTGCCACCCAGGTGTAAGGGAGCAAGAAAATGATTTTATAAAGTTCAGGGTGGGCATCCTGGCGCTGTCTTGGAGAAGGATATAGCGTTCTTAAGGACAGATGGCTCTGCCGGAGGAAGGAAGGACAAGGCCTTGACACACACATAATGACAGCGAGAACCAGTGTGAAAGCGTGTGACCGGGAAATGGGCGCCTATTCCTATCCTAGAGGTGGCAGACAGACTGAGAAGGTTCCGAAAGAGCCAAGCTGCAGAAGAATTCCCAGCTCTGCTACGGAAGTCTGCTGAGTGTCGGCAGCATCCTGGACGCACTGTTCACTTTGTTCCTGCAAAACATGCCTGATGTGCTCTCATTTACGTGATTGATAAAAAATACTTCCACATAACACACAGTTAGATAACCTTGGATGAGCTGTTTTGTGCAATGGAATGAAAAGCTCTTTATTTCCAAAGTCAACATATGGTGTTCTGATCTTTTTCCAAACCACCCACTAGATTGTGGTCATGTAAAGGACGACAAACTTAATAAGGAATCAAGAATTAGCAATTAACCAAAATATGGAAACATAACTCTTTGTTACTAGTACCAACCATAAATACCTTTATTAAGACAATCAGAAGATTTGAGTAGTTTATAAAACTCCCCACGCTGAAACCTTCTTGAACTATAAAATGTGAACAGTGGCCAGTCACAAATACTGGTGCTGTGGTGTACCATTACTCACATGGCTGTCTGACATCTGGATTGGGCTGAGTACAGGCGAGCTAGCAGGGCTGCAGAGCTCTGGGAAGGGGTTGGGGATGGCAGGCAAAGAAGCTGGACGTAAATGCTGCTCTTCCTGCAGAAACCTGCAGAGGGAGACACACACCTTAAAAGTTGAAAGCCTGCTGTTGTAATTGTTCATAAAAAAAATAAAAATAAAAAAGGACAATAACTGGCTCACTGACCTTTCAAACATAATGTGATCTAATTGTAAATGATGTGCCTATGTCTTAATGTTGGAAGTGTGCATCTCTCTCACCTGACAGCCTGGATGTGCATGGGCTGAGAGGAGAGAGGCGGGGTGTGGCGACGCCGGGCCGGGCCATGCGCTTGGTACGCAGGGTGCACATGATGGCCGTTGTTCAGAAGCAGCACGGTGTCTGCCTGTGTGGAGTACAAACTTTCCATGGAGGAGTTCATGTCATTCACCAACTTCTCCAGATCAACGTCGTCATCTGTGGAAACAGGTGTAAGAGGTGGAAACAGTTAAGTGGCATGATGACACTTATGACACTTCTACACCAGAAGCAGAATTTGTTTGCTGCTTTACTTTTGGATTATCAGCAGCTCCTACATTATACTAAAATGGTCAATTCTTCTTGTCTTCTTCATTTATTTTACAGTACAATGATATGTTGCTATTCATCTTGTGAAGTTGCATTTACCTCATACTAAAACTTCAATCAGATAAATTCAAAAAGGTGACAGTAACTCTTTTTACTTTTCTCGTCTCTCATATTTGTCATCCCATTATACCAGTTTATCTCAGCTATATGTATGTGCCGACAGTTTGCAGAAAAACATGTTTAATTCTGCTTTCAGGGCTGAGTCATGTCAATAAAGTAAGTATTGTAGCCAATGGTGGACACGTTGCATGATAGTAAAGAACCATATGAATATTTATTAATATATCTATGACATAAAGACATGTTTTACTTGTTCCTTAACCCTTAAACTCAGATTTGATTGATGCTGTCGATGGTGTTATTCCCTGACAGACAACACACACAAACTGTAAACTAGATGGATCATATATTACATTTAAACATGGATCCAATTATATGGTTTACTAAAACTGACTAGAAGTAGGTAGCTGGTTTAATTAGGAAGCCTCTTCTTCTAGACTATTTAGTATACCAGAACATTGATAAAAGAGAACACACAAACCTCGTCTTCAGCTTCTGCATACTGAAACGGCAACATAACGGTACCTTAAATCAGATGTCATTTCTGATGGTCAGCAGTCAGAGGCACACTGAACAATGAACCAAAGAACATAGGCACTTGGGTTTACTCTTCCACTTGGATTTCTTCTCTTGTCCATCACCGAGTTTCAAATATGTGATTACTGCAATGAGTGTAGAAGAAACTCTCATCAGAGTCAGACCAGTGAAACCTGCGAGGTCTGTTTAGTCTATTTAGTTTATTTGTAATTAGGAATATGAGGGACAAGCATTTAGTGCAAAGGCAGTCTTAACAGTTCTTTTCTCTAACTTGGGGTCAGCTCTTGCCAGAAAGATATGGTTAAGCAAAATGGAAGACTGTTGAAATGTTGAAATATAATGTTGAAAGTCCTCACAGCTGCAGCATTTGAATAAATGTGTGTGTGTCCAAGACTCCTTGTTCCTATGTTCCTCCCAGCCCAACACCACACACAGAATTCCTGGCATTCCTGTCGGGAGAAATTACAGCACTGGGGAACGCTCGGCCTGCACATGGCACAATGAGACCAAATGATCATGACAAAGTAGGGCACCAAAACCCACACACACACTCAACACAAAGAAGGATCAAGGACACCATGTACAAACGGAGGTGCTGACATGTGTGTGCATGTCATTCTATAGAGAAATGTGCTGCTCACAGAAAAGAACATTCTGTAGCCAAGTGGATAAGAAGCCAATGTACCAAAAACACCAAGAGTCTATGTTCTTGGATCACGGCGAGGTATGCATGACACACAGACATGAGACACACTGGGACACACTGGGACACAGGTCATGTGATGCTGGGGTTCATGAACGGGGCAGGGGTTGGGGACACAGCACAGAGATCAGATGAGGACATTGGAAAAAGCTCCACAGCTCCAGACGGCAAATACATTTAAAGTGATTTGACTTTTATTACAAATACTAATCTCCTTCCCTCCAAGTGTATAAAGTGCACTTTATAATGTACTGTGGCAGCCAAAATATTTATGTCATTACTAAAAGTGAGAGTTTTGGACAATTAGACTGTAGACAATAAGCAGCAAGAGAAGGAAAACCAATCATTTTAAACATCTGGAAAAAGACCTACCAGGTCTTATTTTGGAAGCAAGATTACTACTGTAGAGTGCCAATGTTATTTGGATTCTTCTGGAACAAATTACACATTTCCTAGAGGATTTTCTTGATTTTGCAAACCAGAATTTAATACATTTTTAATACTGTCTTATTGCTAATGCAACTTTAAGCAATAATGCTTTCATTGTTGTTGGCTTTGCTCTTTTGTGGCTTAGATTGTGCTTCTGACACATCCTTCTGATCCCTCTTTTTTTGCAAATGGATTATTTGAAAACCTCTAGAAACAAAGGCTACAATACAACCCTAGATACAGTCCCAGAATACAGTGCATATACAAAGTGTGAATGGCTCACACATGGAATACCATATCATAAATGTTCATATTGTGATGGCAATGACCTTTAATATATAGTTCCTTTCATTGGTCCATCAAACCCTCCGATAAAATGAGCTGCATGTACCTTAAAGAAACTGACTCTGACATACCTCTTCCAGCAATTATTATTAAAGATATTTCAGACTGTTTTTCATTATGACATATGGAAAGTTTTTGTCTTCTCTCCACTACTCCTTCTGATAAGTGTCTTCACTCATCTCTACACTAATCCTTATGCTCTGTGGCATGTATCATTATATATACAGTAGTATCTGTATCCCCAACCCTCTTTCCCTTGCCACTGGTGACCTACAGGCCTATATACTCACTCACCCCAATCATGTGAAGCCTTATTTACAATAGTTTTTTCCAACAATGACCAATGCACACAAGCAGAGCAGACATCTACTAAACCACCACTCAATGTTAAAGGAGGTAAAAAGAGTATTGAGGAACCCAGAAAATTGGTTTTGGCTGTGGTTAGTCTGTGTCATCCAGAATCTAAATAGAAGATAAAGAGATAATGCCTTCTAAAACATCTGCAGGAGGACAGAATCCAAGTTACCATGGTGATGTGGCAAGTTTTGATTGGCTGAGCGCTGAAAGCCAGGAACAATCAGCTCCTCAGGCCTGTGAGAAGAAGTGCGGTCCATGCTTTCCTGTCAAATGAAAAGAAGAGCAT
The DNA here is from genome assembly GCA_024416835.2 of Perccottus glenii. Taxonomy (NCBI): domain Eukaryota; kingdom Metazoa; phylum Chordata; class Actinopteri; order Gobiiformes; family Odontobutidae; genus Perccottus; species Perccottus glenii. The sequence continues at coordinate 15,428,715 of CM044562.2, read as the reverse complement.
CATGCAGTGAAACCATGCAGTGGATGTACATGTCTGACATTTGAGTAAGAGACGAGTTCTTTTACAGAGTTCATAAAGACAGCTTCATGTCAGTGCTCTCCAAGAACAGCTTTGAAATCAGTGACCAAGTACACTTTGACCCTGGATCCCTGTTACTTTGTGACCCCATGACCTTTTACTTTGTCCAATGACACAAGCACATACACAAGCAAGAGACAAAAGCTTTAGTCACATCAGATAATAATTTGTGTGTAAAAGATTTAGAGCAAAACATGCATGCTCAAGCACACGTCTGAGATAGATTTGCACACAGCCAAGTTACTCACACATGTCTAATTTGAAACAGCCTCAAGGCAAGCAAGCTGCAGAGAAGAAAGTGGGAAAAAATCCAAACAAATTTTCATTCTTCCCTTTTCCTGGAAAAAGAAGAACTAGGAAGCATTGCTTCCAGGAACCGCTCGTGGCCAGAGGTCCTGTTGTGCATGTATGCACATACACACTCTCTCTGCTTCCCCCTGTGCTTCGAAAACATCCATAAATGCCCAGAACAAGATTTATAGCTCTGAGAAGAAGAAGAAGCCAAAAGCTTTCCAAGGAAGGCAACTTGGCTGCAGAGCCTGTAGGGCTGAAAGAGAAAGTCTGCAGGCTTCAGCTAGATTTGACAAGCTAAAGTCCATTTAAATTTTTTACTACTTTTACAATATATTCTAATCATTACCTAAAACAAGACAGGCTGCCCAGAGCCCTGAATACAATATAGACAGCAATACTGAGGAATAAGAGAGAAATTAACACTTTAGTCCATAACTTATTTTCTTTAAATTAAACATAAAATGTCCAGCATGTCCTGCTGGACTGTCCTTTTCATTTTGTTTTCTGTCTGTAACAGCTTTATTAATAAATAGCTACATCTAAGCCCACAGAAGGGTAGCTCTTGCAGCTGTCTTTACATTCTATAGTCCTATACGTACAATGCATATTTTTACTTAAGGAAATGCAATATCAAAATAGACTGAGGTCAAATGTACAAGACATTATAAGGTGTAAATTGTACAGTAGAAACCAATTTCCATTGTGCTTTAATAAAAAATAAAAAAGTAAAATATGTACATATATAATCTATAGATGCCTTGTTGCTCTCTCTAGTGGCTTCTTTTTGTCTTTGGCAATTACAACCACATACTAGGTAAGACTAAACTCTACTCCATGTGCCTATAGCATAGTTATCTTAACATATTTTCAAGTTTGAGCTATAGCTTTAAGATGAAAAGGCACTGTGCTTCTGCTGGCACTTAGAATAACATTTAAGTAGAACAATCTTTTAAAGTTCTTTATTTCCACTCTTCTGAGCGTCTCAAACATTGAGAAATGGAGCAGGAAAGAGAGAACGAAAGTGAGAGTTGCTTGCTTCCTCTGGGACACCTTTGGCACAGGTCCAAAGTTCCCACTAAGAAGGACACACACACACACACACACACACACACACAGACACACTTACCCTACTCGAGACAGCGCTGGAAAGCTGCCCAGATTCCCAAACATGCCCCGCGTTATGTATAGGGTTATGCAAGTATGCAGAAAAGAGGGCTCATTTGTTCCTTATCTGTACACACTGAACCTACAGTTCACTTCTACAGGCTCCATGGGGCATGAGTTTGTGTGCTACGCTGCGTCATATGTCACTGATACATTAAGTATCAACCAACACAAACAGCACCGTTTCCAACTATCAATGTTAGTCCCAGTAGTCCATAGCAAAGGAATGTTGTTTTCTATGGGGCTTTAACTCACTATTCACTAAAGTCCTGGTGCAAACCCTTTTTCCTGGAAGCTAACGTGCACCAATCCAACTTAATGTCAGATCAATGGGAGTTCAGCCACATCATGGTTTAGGTTAGCAGGGTGCTCATCTTAAAAGAAATAAGTCTACATTCCTCTTAATGTCAAGTTGGTCTCACATAAAACATTAAACTATCAATCCCATGCAGGCTTGTCTCCCACAAAAAAAGGCTACAGTTTGTTATTGTTGTTTGTATGGTGTTCTATTTAAAGACCAGCGTGTTGCTCTTTAGCCAAATTCTTTAGGTTACTGGAAGGTTGGAGAAGAGGAAATCTGAGCTCAGAAACAAAGAGCCCATTCTACAGGACTTGGACAGTGGAAGGGGGTCTCTGTGTGTTGCAGAGATACCATAAGTCACCATACTTGCTTGAAAGTCTCAGAAACACTGCTCTTAACTCACTGCTGTGATATGAAGTGTGTATGATAATGCTTTCATTTACAGACTTTCTGTACAAACTTTCTTTTCTAAAATCAATGCCTGGCACAGAATATTGTGTCTGCAACTGACTGCTAAAATATAGTTTAATTTATGGTAACAAAAGTTGCTAATTGTGTCTTTCAATAGGGGGAGAGATAAGATAAAAGTCACCTCTGAAAGGTTATAGTTTTACTAATGTTGAAAACCCATCAGTCATGACATATAATGACCCCAACAACAAGCAAAGTCAAGAAAATACTCGTCAGACCTTTGTTAGAAGCAGCTCTTCTGAGAGTTTTTTTTACCTTCAGCCATTCAAGGAAGCCTTAAAGACTTTTATTGACAGATCTGGTTACCGCTGCTGCCTGCTGGTAAATTTGTTGTTAGGGGAATGGCGGAACAATGTACAAATAATGTAAAGGCCTGCCATAAAGTGCATTTTCAAAAAGCTTGGACTATGTTAGTAATTACAGAAATAATAACTTTACCTGGAAGTTTGAGTGATGTAGAAAGTAGTCAGGGCAACCCGCTAAGGCCATGGTGAAGTTTCGTTGGTCCCTTGTTAGTGACACCTGCACCCTGGAAAAAAGGAAGAACAACATAGATTAAAACAGATTAAATTATACTTGGCAAATGAAATGAAGAAACTCAAACTGAAAAAAAGGTGAAAGGTGGGGCAGCAGTGGCTCAGTGGTAGAGCGGTCGTCCTTCAACCAGAAGGTAGGCGGTTCGATTCCCGCTCTCCCCACAGTTCGTACTGTCGTTGTGTCCTTGGGCAAGACACTTAACCCACCTTGCCTCCAGTGTTGTTCCAGCTGTGACACTGGTGAATGGAACCAAGTCGCTTTAAATGAAAGCGTCAACTAAAAATGTAACACTGTTGAATGTAAGTCGTTTTGGATAAAAGCGTCTGCTCAATGACTAAATGTAATGTAAATGTGAAATCCTACCCCCCTCTGAGTGCACAAGCATGGATGAACATGCACACTCAGTCCAATGTAAACATAGCTATTGTGTATGATAAACACACACAAGTCAGTGCCCAAACAAAGCCTGGGGCTTAAGACAAAATAAGAAACCCTCTCCATGTTAGAAACACACAAGAACCACCACCTGCAGACAGATGAGGAGAAAGGGGTAGTGAGGGAGGAATCCCTTCTAAAGCACTTTAACTCAGGAGTGGGCTAGTTCAGTCATATTGTAAAGCATTATTTTTGCAGGGAAAAGGGGAAGAATGTGCAAGTGTGCAAAAGGTGATGCAAAAATAAGTTCTTATGCAATCCAATTTGTGTTTTTAAAGCTAATCAGTGCTCCACGATGAATCATTCTTCAACCAAAACTTGTTCTGTTACAAAGCACCTTGGCCCTACATAAGCTTGTTTTGGAACCAGATCTTCTCTTAATTTGCTCTACAGTTTTAGTGAAAAACAGCCTTGTAATAATGTAGAGATATGCAGCCCATAAACTTCTCTATTTTATCCCAATTTAAGTCTACTCAATAGAACAAGTTCCCCAGCACAAACACATCTGACAAAAGCACTGCAACTGATACAAACTCCAACAAAAGATCAACAAATGTTAACAGCTCCTCTCACTCCACGAGTCGGCCTCTTCCTCTTGACTCTTCTCCCTCAGCTCGGTCTCCTTTGTACAGATCATTATATAACAGATATCAGATTGTTCAAACAATATCTGTTCTTCCTCTCTTTTCACTCCACTGTTTCCACTGAGGTGCACTGCTATCTTTAGGTTGCTCCTGACTGAATATGTGTCTGTGTATGTGTGTTCTTTGCCGCTCATAATTCACACTTTCACTGCGTGTAGTTTTATATGTCACAAGGTCCACCATGGCCTGTGTGTATTTCCACACCAATCAAACTCGCCAAAAGGGCAAACCGGGTCAGCGCGTACGTGTGGCTAATAAGCCTGCAACAAACCCCAAGCTCCAAAGTGCTTGGCATTTGCTGACATTTGTGGTTCCTCCTACAGACAAAGACAGCAGCCGGGCTTTACTGTTTTTACAAGGAGAAGACGATTATCAAATGGTAGAAGGAAAAACTTAATAATGTCACTCTGTGTACGTGTTTACAGACAAAACACATCACTCAGAGCTAACACGGCCTCTACTTTGCAATCAGAGGCTCTTATAGACAACAGTGATACCTGATCCTCAACAGCCTATAGTCCATCTCTGGCAGGAAGCAGAACCTGTAGCAGTGCACAGAGATTAGCCTACATTAGATCTAGTTGTCCTGCCGAGGTCTGCCTAAGATGTAATCACTGGGGGGCCTAAAGTGCAGTTCAGAGAGGGGGTGGGGGTTCTGACACCAACGGAGGTTTGCCTGTGTCCAAGAGTTTTGAAGGTCCAAATGGTTATGCGCAGCAGTTGTCTAATAATACAGAGTCAGCAGGCCTGCACTGTCGGTGTACAGTATCTCCAGCTTATAATGTAAACAACACCATCTTGCCTTCTACAGAGTCATGCTTTGTCGGCTATAAAGAACACCCACTCTCTTCTCCAGCTCTAAAGTGCGTCGTAACCTCAACAGTTTATGCCTAGAGAAAAATTAAATCTGCTCTTTAAGGCTCGTCTACGTCACTGCAACTTTGTCTAACTTTATTTTTGTCGCTGTTGCAAGTGGATAATGTGGGTGAGCATGCGTGTAAAGACGACGGCGCTTACGGTTATGGAGCGGGAAGACGCGGCGCAGGACTCGGGTCCAGGTCTGGCAGCGGAGTAGCAACCGGCAGCGCGTTTCGACTGTCCTGGTCTGGGTCTCCTTACTCACTGCTCCCCCCAACGAAACCCGCTCTTCTCTTGTCCGCACCTTGTCCCTTCCAAGCGCTTGCCGAGCGCACGAACATACACTCTCACACTGCACACAACCTAACGCACGCGCACTGAGCTCACCCTGCACTTTTCCACCAGCTGACTCCTCTCGCGCCGTGTCCGCACACGCTCACACAACGCTCCCTCTTCAGGAAACCTCCTCTCTGCCCCGCCCTGTTCACAGCAGCGTAGGGCTACTGCAAAAGCGGAGCTTCTGTCAAGTCCATTTTCCACCGAGCGCCTTAACGCCTCTTCACAGAAGTCTTCTCAATTCGTATTTTTTTTCTTTAAAAGGACTATATATAAGTCTTAATGATGGCAGAACGCGCAGGTCACGCGTGTCTTGTGGGGTCTGTGCGGACATTTTTTGCAGTGTATTCAAGACCTGCCGTTAACCATTGATATAGCCTCAAAGCAGGCCTCCTGCAGTCATTGGTGTCAAAGCTTCCATCTGCTGTCAACTGCTCTGGTATAACAGTATGTCATCAGGCACTTGCAAGTCTGAACTATCCTGGTGTTAACTCATATGTGTTTCACAAACCACCATAAATGTGTAATAAAATATGAGCTCTTTATTAAAGGATGGATGTTGGTCTGCATGTTGAACACATTGGCTTCTCCAGAAAACAAAAGGAGGTACTTCAATATGGACAAGCATACATTTTGCAACTGGAAAAAGAGCTGCACTAGTGATGACCTATGTGAGCTATCGTCACATTGAGTGTTGTTAGGTTGGGGGTTGACATTTTTGCAGATCAGTTGTTAACTTTGATGTAGCCTAAAACATAACCCCTGCAGCATCACAGTGATTGTGTCAAACCATCTATCTGGTATTACTGCTTGTTGATAAGTATATAGACAGCATAGCCCTAAGCATGTGTTCTTTAAGTTTTAAACTGTCCTAACGTTAAAACCTCAAGACAATGTGTGCCATATATTACAGAGCTTAAATTTAAAAAATTTCAACCAGCGCCAGCCCTGGTGTATCTCATTGCAAAATATTTTCTTGCTTTTGGCACAGAAGTGTACAGCCTGTCAAAAGTGAAACATAAGTTCCCATACCTACAAAGCAGTATACAGTATACATGCTCACAAAACACTAGAAGGCTCAGGTCATGTTTCTTGTATGCTATAGTGCTGCAAATAGTATATAATATATGGTATAGTGCACCAGTATATAGTATCTGGGGCCGGGCTGATCAGTCAGCTATGAAAGGGGCAGCTTCTCTTTATAAACAGGCCCTAAAAGTGATGGACTAAAAGCCAAGCCTCTCTCATGGAACCCCTTAAGTAAGGGCACCGCCATACAGCAATATACAGCGATATACTGCCGTCCACCAGAGGGCAGGCTCCAAAAGCGGAAATATAAGGAGAAACTCAATGTCGACTTTAGAAGTATAAAAATTATATTTACAGCCTGGTACAAAAGATGGCTCCGGTCTCTAGAGCTAAGTTTTTACTACATGAAGACTATGGGGGATTTTTGATTAATATGTCTATTTATGCTATCTGAAAACTATTGTTTTACTATGCAGTAAAAGCCGAAAAGCCCGGGAGCAATAAGCAGAAGACATCCATATTTTATGCAGTCATTGCCAAAAGCCCATGAGATTAGCACACAAGATATAACTATTGGAAGAAAAACAACTTTTTAAGTTTCGGATATTTTATAAAGTACTCTTTCCTAAAACTCATTTTAAAATGTATTAATAATTTAGCTCCAGAGATTGTAAGCTACATGATTTAGAAATATCACACCCGCGATGTCAACACAAGGGGCGCTGCAAGTGGCGACTGTAGACCAGCCAAATGTAAGACCACCTTTGGTCAGAGCTCAGGAACACAGTAAAAGGGCCACAGATTGGGAACACTATACCTGCCAAACTAAGAGCCCTCACAGATCTGAGAATGTTTATTCTTAAAGGCTTAAATCCAATCAAGTCACACTCGCACAGGAACCACATTTTAGGGTTTTAATGTAAATATTCTGTATTGTATGCACTTGAAGCTGTAACAACTATAGTATAGTATATAGTGTAGTACAGTGCAGTGCAGTTTAGTGCAGTACAGTACTAAGCGTCTTCAGCTTAAAAACTCCAGATGCCTTTGCTTTAACGTTTTCTTGTAGTATAGTATACTGTAACTTACAAGTTACATTTCAGAATAGAGATTTCTTTTGTAAAAAGAAAGTGTTTGCTAAAAAGAAAGGTTTATAAAAATGGGACCCTGGCTTCAGCCACTTCAATGCCATGCTCCTTTGAGAAAAAAACAAACAAACCATAAATGCCAAGAGCTGGTCCTGTCTGATGACCACTGGGTCCTATAGCGCTGTTTGTTTGCATTAAGAGTAATAAAGTTATGCAACTGGCAGCAAACACGAAAAGAAACTTGAGCTTGAGCCTTACCACTGAAATGGGACAGCACATGGACTTGGCGTGTTTTGAAAACACTAAAGAAGCGTGGCTGTTATGTAAAAATTCCACTGACCTTTGTTCAGAAATAATAAGACATCCCAGATGTGAGGGTATAAATCTCCTGAAGACAGGCCTTATGGGAGGCCAAAACACACTGCGTTACTCACACCACAGCTATGGTCAACATGATCTCAAGTTGTAAATGGACTAATCCTAAATGGTATGCACAAAGACCGAACAATAACAACTCCATTCTCTGCTTATGTGTTTTGATGTGTGAAAGACAATTAACTGCCATAAATGCCTATAAATAAATGTCTAGATATAATTAGTTGGGGACATTTTAAAGTCTGTGAAAAACAGAATCCTCCTAAAGTACAGGGTCATCTTGACACTGTTGCTTGTGTGTGTCATTTCGTTCCAGGTTGAAAATGAGTCATGCTGGAATTGTTTGTTTTTTATTTTTGTGTGTATGTGAGGACAAGTCATCTGCACCACAGAATAAGAGCTTCCCAAACCCACATTTGGTCAAGGTAGGGTTTACAAATGGAAAGGAAACAACTGCAAAGTGTATGTAACAAAAAAGTGTAAATCTCTAACATAATTGGTAAATTGACCGTTGGAACTGTGTATGATTGCTTAAACTTGGATTTATGTTTCTAATAAGGCATCTACATTACAAGCACAAATCGCATTAAGAGCTTGGAACACTGTGTTGGAATTTGGAGGCTTGGGTTTGTTGTTTCTGGTAAGCCTTGATCACACACATGCTTTAATGACTATAAGGTGCATTATACTTGGCTCTTGTGTAGTCAGTCCAGTTAATTAAATCTAGCCATTTCAAAATGAAGAATAAGAACAAAACAAAAGCAAAAAAAAAAAAGGCTCAGTAGTGGAGATTATGTGACTCCTAATGTGTTCTAATTTTTGCAGCCTTCACAGTGAGTCAGTCCGTAATGTGTGCTGGTCTCTGCTTCCCTCTAAAGTTGCTTAGAGTAAGTCAGAAGATCAAAGTCGAAGCTGTGGATTAATCCGCATAATAGAAGCTTTTCCACTAATAACGTAATGTTCTCCTCTGGCCTCTTGCTGACTGGTACGACAGTCACACCAACTCATGCACTCTAAAGAGGGCCTGGTTTAAAACTAAAAATCTCAAAATATCTCGACTTGCAGTTTCAATATGAAGAGCTAGAACCCTTTGCTGCACCTGCATCTCACAGTGCAGTGGCTTGGACAGTAATACAGGATGGACTCAAATGAGTAAAGTAAGTTAGCGTAAAGGAGGAGTACTAGCAAAAGGACAACATTCATTTTTATGATAAGCTATACAATAAAGTTCATCTAACATTTTTAGTAAAAAGAAAATGCTGTTGCTGATTGCACATTATGTATTGCACATATTTTGTGAAACAGACAAAAACAAAGTTTTCTTAAGTTGCAAAAACGTCCCGATGCACTTTAAGCACGGCTCCCTCCCATCGTGCAGCGTCTCTTGTCTCTCTTTAAGTACCAGCTATCTCCTGCCAAAGGACTGACTGGATATTAATAGCAACACTCCTAGAATCTAAACCACATTTGTTTGGGTCAAGGCTGAGCTCAGAGACCATTAAGCAATACAGAGAGCCTCAAATGACTCCGGCAGAATAATGAAGAGGAAGGAGAGATAAACCAGAGTTTGATGTTTAAAATACTTGAGATGAAAAAAAAAGGGGCTAATCATTTAAACTTTGTGGGGGTGAGTGCAATGAACATGAATCAGCCAACAAACTGGAGTGGAGCTGCTGAACAGCAGCCAAACCAGAGAAACATAACAACTATAAGACCAGTGCAGTCTGCATTAGCTTTGAGCCTTGTTATTTATCAGCATATTTGTAGGTGTTACCTTTCACGTGATTATTATATTGATATTATTCAACATTAAAAGGTGAGCCTTTTATTATAAAACAAATATTGTTTGGTGCAAAGAAGAGAGATAAAGACTTTGGTGAAAAACAGCAACACTTAGGGCTTCAATTTCATTACACTATCTCATTAAAATGTTAAGTGACTCTTGAGTAATTTAACAAATCTTCTGGACACTTAAGGGGGAACAGTAAGTGGGTTAATGCCTTTGATTTCCAGCTTTTGTATCCTTCATGTCATTTGAGTCCAGGTTATAACCTTCTGTTGAAATAACTCATAACCTAAGAGCATAGTGTAAAATCTGAAACTGAGCTTAGGCTGTAGCTGAATGATGATAACCAATTCTGATGACAATGTTCTGATCACGGCCTTTTAGAAGGTCTAATCTAATCTTTACTGTTCTGCAGGGCAATAACCCAACTTCTAATATCTTTGGAATTGGCATTTCACCAAATTCTGATGCAACAGAATAGGACCTCATACATCTGTAAGACATCGAATTACTAACAATCAAAACTGTAGTGTATACAGTGGTCATTTATGTATTATTGTTTTTTTTAAGAGGATGGGAGGTGGGGCTGTGAACACACACACATCCACAAGAGATCTATCTGTGTTGAATAGAGTTTGGTAAACAGCAGTGCTGATAACCTCAGAGTTAACCTTGCCTTATTATTGGCTTATCTCTACTCTATGGCTTCAAAAATCCTGGCTGACGGCCAATAGAAACATGGCCAAGGAACACTCAGCCCCAATCAATGAAGAGAAAACATGTTGTGCTCACAGGAAAGCCTAGGATGATTGTAAGACCTCGGTTGCACCTACTACAACATTGATCTGTAAAAGTAAATAGATTTTACCAGCTAGAATAGAAAGATGTTGGTGCACGGTGGCAGAGTGGTTAGCACTCCTGCCTCACAATTAGAACATCCTCAGGCCAACTCCGGCCTTTCTGTGAGGAGTCTGCATGTCCTCCCCCTGTTATTGTGGGTTCTCTCCGGGTACTCCGGCTTCCTCCCACCGCCCAAAGACATGCATGTGTAGGTCAACTGGCAACTCTAAAATGTCCCTAGTAAATGAATGTGAGAGTGAGTGGTTGTCTGTCACTGTTTGTCCCTAAGTGTTAGCCCTGCGACTAGCTGGCCATTATCCAGGGTGTACCCTCCTACAGCGATATACCGCCGTCCACCAGAGGGCAGGCTCCAAAAGCGGAAATATAAGGAGAAATCCAATGGCGGCTTTACAAGTGTAAAAATCATGTTTACTGCCTGGTACAAAAGATCTAGAGCTAAGTTTTTACTACAACTCTGGGGAGGGGGAGGTGAATTTTTTATTAATCCGTCCATTTATGCTATCTAAAAACTATTATTTTACTATGGAGTAAAAGCCAAAAAGCCCAGATGTAACCGCCATTTTATTGCCCTGTCGTAATGACAATATCGGTGAATAGGCGACCAATGGGCGGATTACATCCATTTTTTTACAATCTATGGTTAAAAGTCATTGCCCAGTTCTCTAACTCTGAGCTGCTTTTTATTGAAAGTAGGATCCAGTGGCAGTTTAATAAGTGGAGTATTAGGCCTGAGAATAAAGGGAAGGCATAATAGGGTCAGATCTAAAGCCAAGTATGTATGTGTACAACCAGACCATAAACTGGTACATTTCAATCTGAAATGCCCACAGCGCCAAGTAAATAGAAAATAGAAATTCTTTCTATGCAACAAATTTGATATCCTTTCCAGCTGAATATGGCAAAATGGTATAAAATGTACACATTCATGCATTTGAAAGTGAGCTGATGTAGCACTGCACAGATTAGAACACTGTCCAGGCTAGTGCATGTTACAATTTAGTTTAGTAAGCCCCTAAAAATATAGCTGTCCAGTCAATACAGGTCTGTTATCTCTCAATCCTCAGCCCATTGTTGGACTACTCCAGTAGATGACAGCTTCACTAAACAGGGGCCTATATGTGCTTGTTATATGGTCTGTTATGTAAGAGCCGCATGGATAATGTTTCTGTGACATAATTATTGTTGTCCTTCGGGATCAGTTCCAATAACTGCATTTATGAGATTAAAGAGCAGATAAAGGTCAACAGCAGTATCACAGTCAAATGTTCTCAAGCCTGAAGCCGTGTGTGTTGTTTCCCATGGTTGTTACAGGGCAGCTGAATGAAAATGTCCTTTATGGTGATACTGAGTCATCTGTGGAGGACTGAACAGCACAATGGGAAGTAGCGGTCCAGTGGCAGTGTCTCGCCAACATCCCTCTAACCCCCTGCTGATCAGCCTGAGACTGTCTGGCAACCCGGATTGGTGATTGTAGAGAGACACAACAACATCAGACGTGGATACTCATTCACAAAAGCTATTGTTAATAACTGTGGGAGTGTATAGCGAGCAGTGGCCTGTTTCAGTTTGTCCTAAATGACAGAGCAGAAACTTCTCACCTTCCTTACTACATTGTTTACAACCAAACAAACCTCATTCTCAGTGGTGAACAAAGGGAACTGACATGCCCAATGACAGTATGAACCAGGGAGAACGGGAATCAAACCACCAACTTTCCAGTTATAGAACAACCGCTCTACCACCTGAGCCACTTCACTACCTGATTTTCTCACAATGTCCCAGTGTTAATGGAAGATTTATCATGTGACCATTGTTCCTATAAGTAATGTAAAAACATTCCTGCCAGCCAGGAGAGAATTTAATCAATAAACAATTATATAAGTAAAATAAAAAATGACCATTCTGTTTCCTTGATGTCACCAAGTGCCTGTGTTTTTATCGTAATGGGCTATAACGTCAAAGAGGATATCCTCCATCGATAGAAAGCGTACAAATATAGAGGTTAAGACAAACATGTTTTTATGGAGAGGGCCTCAGGAAACGTGAGACAATGGACCTATGACGTGGCAACTCAAAATAAATGCAATTTCCCATCACTTGTAAGTGACTGGCTTCCTTGAAGAATCTTTTTTTTTTTAAGTAATCAGCTTAGGCAAACAAAACCCAGAGAAGAAGGCATAGACATAGGTTATGTAAATAAACTATTGATCTTTTAAATACAGTTTTACATCTTCCTTTTCTTTACATTCTGTCGCAAAAAAAACAACATAATTATTAATTTACTGAATTATGGAAAGTGTTAGAAAATGATGAACAAAAAAAGAAGCTTTACAAACAGAACAATTTTGGATTCTTAAATTTTGAATTCTATTCTGCACACTGCAAATCAACTATACTGCAGACTCTCCATTAGATTTGATTTGAGTATATTAGATTAGATTAGATTTTCATCTGTAGTCCCCTGGCCATGATGTTAAAAAAGCAATATAATCATCTCTAAAATGTTACTATAAACATGCATACATTCCTACAATGATCTTCTGCTGCTTATCCCATTTGGAGTCATGGGTGGGAGGTTGTGACCTCTCCCAGCTGCTTTGGGCCTGAGGCGGGGTACACCCAAGACAATGGACAGTTAATAACAGGGTTAACACATAGAGACATGAACTGAAAGACTAAAAGACAGCCATTTACTTTTACATGAATTTATTATGAGCACACACACACATGTTGGCTTTATGATTTTAATAGTTATGATTAGGCTACTACAATAAAGGCTTTTAAAACTTAAAAGCTTTTTAAAAGTCCTCATGCTTTTCACAAGTTGGAGTGGGTAGTTTTCTAATTAGCTGTACCCTCAGTATTTTTCCAAAAATAGCAGCAACTTAGTGTTAAATGTTTACATTTATTATTCTGCATTCTATGCACAGCATTTGCTGCTTAAATTGCCTGAAAAGATCACATATTATAGCTTTAACTACTATAACTTTCTGGAACCATAAACTCAAATTTAGCTGGATGTTTCAATCAACATAATACCTACAAAATACAACCCAGATTGTCTGAAGAGAAGTTTGTAAAGGCTCAGTGTGCTTCTTCTGTCCTGGTTGTTAGTCCTGCCCTCTGGTGGTTGTTAAAAGAACCAAGAGAGTCTTTTTATAGTAGGGATTTGTCTTAGCGCTTCATAATTTAATATTTTTTGTAAATATATATTTTTTCTGACTTTGTACATATAATAAACTAATGATGCTGTTCATTCTCGATGATTGTAAAGTCTTTAGGGCAAGATGGTGACCCATGCTCTAGATAGGACAACAATGCATAGTTCCAATATGTCTTGACATATTGTTAACAAATCTCTATTTATTTATTTCATGTTGCAGAATAAAATATACAATATACTTGAACAATTAAAATATAGACTGCGCAATGCGCATGCGTTTCAAAAACGGAAGTCGTATGTGCGCTGGGCGGATGTTGGAACGTCCTTTCTGCTCCAGGACTGCCATCATGGTAAGTCCGCCATGAAAGTGTTGACATAATTTCACAGATTTTTCTTTTAAAATGGCCATTGTTTGCACCAATATTAGTTGAACGTGTTACTAAGCTTGCTAGGTTTATAATAAAGACACGTCTGAAACATTCGTGTTTATTTATGTACGGTTTTGATGCCGTTTCTCTTGAGGTCTCTAGTTACAACGTGCTCCGCCTTGCATCGAGGGGCCGAGATTACTCACTTACAACGTTCAAACTAAAAGTGGACATTTATAACTGTTTTAAGCGCTTGTGTTTTTGTCCTGTTTATACCGTTTTGTTAGTGGGTTCTGTTGTTGGCTATACTGTTACGTTGTTACGGGGAACCTTGGACAAATCTCTTTAATTTGTTTAAAAAGTTTTTTTAACCGAGTTAAAATTATGTGCTTCAGGTGTTCAAGCGCTTTGTTGAGATTGGCCGTGTTGCCTACGTCTCTTTCGGACCCCATGCTGGCAAACTGGTGGCCATTGTAGATGTCATCGACCAGAATAGGGTGGGTTATAAAATTGATCAACCTTATTAAAATGTACAGTTTTGACCCAATAGTCACACTAATAGTCCGCTTTGTGCTTTCAAGGCTCTTATTGATGGACCCTGCACGGGTGTAAAGAGGCAAGCCATGCCCTTTAAGTGCATGCAGCTCACAGACTATGTAATCAAAGTACCCCACAGGTAAGTAATTCTTCTCACACATAACCTTCATCAATGTGTATGATAAACTTCAATGTATTGTACAATGTATCACACTGTCTGGCAATGTTACACTATTAAAAACTAATGTCATGTCTTTAATCTTGATTGTATTTTATGAAAGGCCAGTCCTAAAACTGTTCAATTAATTTTTTTAGTGCCCGTCAGAAGTTTGTGAGGAGGGCTTGGGAGAAGGCCCAGGTTAACGAGAAGTGGACACAAAGCAGCTGGGCCAAGAAGATTGAGGCGAGACAGAAGGTGAGTGCTGCATGTTGTGAAAGTTTGACATACCCTACATTCAATTTAAAAATGTTGATTTATACTCAAGCTTAGCTGTCAAACTCATCTTGATTTACAAGTACCAAACTTTCAATGATATGGTTTGTGTTTTAACATTGGACCAATGTGACAGTTGTTTCATTTATATTGGTTATTTGGGTTAGGGTTATCTGTTACTATACAATTCCATTGCTCAAAAAAATATGGCTTTTATTGTGGTGATACAAATATTAAGATGTGTTCACACTCCCCCACATAATCAAGACTGCTTCAAAGCTATTGCTCTCCATCGCGTTTATCACAACCACACATAAATGTTACTCTAATGTACTTTTATTTTCTTACCTGGAGATGGCCCTAGAGACCTATGTTTAGGGGTGCATAATCAAGCCAACTGTGTTCTGCCATGTCATCTACCATGTCATTTTATTTGCAGAGGGCCAAAATGACGGACTTTGACCGCTTCAAGGTCATGAAGGCCAAGAGGATGGTAAGTTATGTGTGCTTGTGTATTTTGACTGCAAAAATGTCTACTGCTTAACATTAAAGAACAGACTATTAAAAGGACTAAAATAAGCTTTCCAACTTGTATGTCCATGTAACTATGTGATTAAACTCTAGCTCTTTTGAAGGGGACCCACGTATCCTATCGCCCAAAAATATATCTCAATTTCTTGGTTCTTTGTCATTGGTAAAAACTATCTCACTGACACTGTACTCTTAGCTGGACAAAACTCCAACGTAACTTTCCTGTCCCTGGAATGGAAGCAGTCCTCAGAAAAAACTATATAAGTGACGTGCATAATTGAATGCACGCTTGGATAAACTCGACTTGTAAACAAATGATTTTATGTGAATATGGTGTTGCAGAGAGTCTGTACAAGGCATCTGTGCTCTCTACCGGCTAAAAGTGCAGCAGTTTCCTTTAAACACTATTATTGGTTATGCTGTCACATTGGCAGATGCACTAGAACTTTTCATAGTCCATGGGTATTAATCTAACCTTTTTTTTTATGCTCTTGTGTTTCACAGAGGAACAAGATTATCAAGCATGAGGTGAAGAAGCTCCAGAAGGAGGCAGCAAAGAAATGAACACATTTCTCAAAATAAAGTTCATGTTAAATTGTTAATTTGTCAATATTTTTTTAATTTTTCAAATATTAAGCTATCAACATGGTTTACACACCTGTACTCTTTAAAACTTATGAAATCATGTAACCCCTGTTTCTATTTTTGTAAATTTAAGTATTCAATCTAACCACACAGTGATTTGTCTTGACACAAAACCAGAACATTCGCAGACGTCCGCTAGGTGGCAGTATAAACTTATGGCTGAGCGGAAGCGATCTGTACATTTAAGTAATATTTAAAAATATATATATCATAATCAAAGTGTAATTTGAGAATTTAGATTTTTAGGTTCAGTGTCACAAGTGTACAGACTCATCACAGTCATGCTTATCGCCAAGGGCCCATTGATCATTGTCGAGCAGCTTGAGGGTGTAGAACGAGTACAAATGTTATGGTTGTAATGTTAAAGGGGTTATGAAAGTGGCGTGAATATTAGGTCTACTCATTAATAGCGCTGGTGAGTGTGGGGGGGACCTAGACTTTAAATAAACTTATGTCTGATATCTGACTGATCCCAAATCTAGTCTGTGTAGGAACATTGGCTCTGACCAGGCCCGGGATAACTGGTTATGCCATGGGTTTGCCGTATTCTAGGTATTGTTATCATGGCCTCCGAAAAACACGCTTACTGTGAGCGTAATTCTGACGTCAAAATAAATGGTACCTATGCACCCTGATGGCAAGCTACAATTGAACAACATAAGTTCAGGAAATCAAATGCATTTCTTTCACAATAAAGTCTGTGCAGCAGCGTGGTTTAAGATAAAGGGACGCTTCTATGTCTGGATTACAAGTATTTTGCTTGTGGTTGGCAGTAAACTCAATTTAAAATGTAAAAATGTCATGTTTTGTCAAACATTTGACATGACGTCTACGTGTATTTTGTTTTATTTTGGTTAAGGATTCTGTGCTTTTATTTGGAAGTTCTTTGTGTTCATCCTGTTAGTCATGTTACCCACAAAGCTTACCATTCACTTGACGCGTGCGAGGGAGACAGAGGGGGAGGGACAGGTTGACATCCACAGTATCAACGGGCTTTTGGAATAAAGTGTGGCAGGTTTAACTTGACGGTCAGCGCGGTAGGAACTAAAGTCCGTGGATTTATGGCCCGCTAGATCTGCAACTCTGCGGTCCCGGACCTGCGGCTCAATCGAAAGCCTGGTAAGTAGATCTGAGGTGATGGTGCATTCGGACTTGCGGTGTTGGGCCCTGCAGTAATGTGTCAAGTTACAGGGTCTGTGTAGCTTTTTACTGCTTTTTTCCTACTTTCATTGTAGCGTATTTCACCACGCTGTCACTGCTCTCATTGATTTTATTCAGTGGGTTGTTGTGTTGGTGTAGTGTTCCTCCGCGCTGTCATGTTGTAGCCTACTGTAGATGCAGGAGCCTGGTTCCCTATGGGCAGCAGCACCTTTGCAGTGGAAATAATACTATGTCCATTGCCACCCTTTAGTCACAGTTAGACTAAATGTATGTAATTGCAGTATGCAGTATGTAATTAGAAAGGCTACTGGATCTAAACAAATGGTGAACAAAAATACATCAGCTTTGCTTGTATGGCTATAGCTATTACACAATACAAGTAATGGAAATTATTGTATGACTGTATAAAATTATTTGCCTTGCTCAAATCTTAGGCTCAAATAAATAGCTGTTGGCCTTTATCTGGAGATTTATTGCATAAAGGGACATTACAATATGGAAGCTACCTGGATTTTAAGTAAATTAAATTGGAGCATTTCATTCACATGCAAATAGTGCCAAGAAACTGAACGACCCCTCTACAACGTTTAATGATTAATCAAAATTATACTTAATTGTAGATTGATACTTTAAAGCATGCAACAATTATGCTTCAAAGTTCATTATACAGCCAACCTGATGCATATACATTTTTTTTTGTCGTTATGTAACAAATGTGATATTCACACCTACTATCAGTTACCTGCACTATTACCTAGTAAATCAATACATCAGCAGCAGCACCTTGAACATTTACACAACCACTCAAAGCATGTTTGATTAGTACAGTTGGCAAGATTACACAATATATATTCTCAAACAAAATGTATTTCTTTTCTGAGGATGCTTCCTTGTTTTATGTGTTCGTTTGAGACCAAATAAATACATACATTTAAATATATCCTTGAACTTGTCTGGAATGTCTAGTTGTAAAGTTAGGCCTCATCTTAAACTTTCAGTGAGTGTATCTTATCATTTAAAGCATATTATTGATTTCTGGTACAATGTAAAATTATTTATATGTTTTCTTATTGTTATCATACAATTGTTACTTTAAGATATTTTTAAATGTATTGTAGTATGTTTAAATTGACAAATAGGTACCTTTTCTCTTTCCTTGCATTAGACTGTGCCAAGTTTTTAAGAAGTAATACTGATCAGGTGATTACACACGCTCCACATTTAGGATACAACCAGTTATTCATTGATGAGATTATGAAAATTCTTTAGCAAGAACACTACGCACTGTTTTGATCTTAGATCACATGCCCTGACTAGTTTGCCAGAGCTTTGTGTTAAAGTTGTGAAATAAACAATATGGGTCTTTTTCATGTGGCTGGATTGAGATGCTAAGATGAATTGTATTTGCAGAAGAAAACCCCAAAGCCCTTTCTAGCCTTCTCTGTGTTGTTTGAGCTCATACACCACACAGCGGGGGTTAGACACATTGATACTTTCTCACCTAGCAGCGTGTTATGTTGGTAGGTGGGTTCCCTGGCAACTGCTGTGAATCCAGGTGAGTGTGGCACACCTTGTTGTTAAGGGTCACCTCCTAGGAATGTTCTTTACTTCTACATTGTTCTTTACACTTTGGGCATGTAGCTAAATTCCTGGAGTAAGAAGGGCATACCCTGCCTTAAGGCGTTGTTTCATAATAAGAGCTGTGAAGCAATAAGCATGACAGCCCATTCAGAACAGAGCACAGGTTTCAGAGAAGTGGTATTTAATATCACTCAGTTTTACTTTCGGCATTTTATTCTGAGAGCTGGTGTGGACTCTTTAAAAATAATATTAGAACAGTTAATTCATGCAAGTTTTGGATTACACTTTGAATTAAAGAGTTTCTGTTTCGTGATCCTTTTGTACTCCATGGATCACTGAGATAAGGAACTGTAGAGGTAATAGATAGCCTCCTTATATTGTTCTAAATATATATATATATATGTACATTCATATTCTGGCTTTAGAACACTTAATTTCCTCTGTTTCTCATAATTTCCTCTGTTTCTCATAATTTCCTCTGTTTCTCTGCACTCTTCACCCATAGTTCTCTAGAAAATGGGACTGAAGTGACCAACAGCACCACTGACCTCAGCTATACTTTTATCCAACTGGGGAAGAGATGGGTCACTGACTGGACACCCAGAGGCGACAGACAGCAGCTCTTGTCTACCAGAGCTATGGCAGGACTCAAACGGCTTCATGATGGGAAGATTGCTGGCCTCTATAACCTCGACAAGACGCTAGGCCGTGGCCATTTTGCTGTAGTCAAACTGGCCCGGCATGTATTTACCGGGGAAAAGGCAAGTATTTTAGTGTTTTAAACATTTGGAGTTATGTAGTTCCAATAGTTATGGATTAAAGAGGTTCTTTTGTTATTGTTTCTTTAACTTTTTAATATATTATATCTTACTGCCTTTGAAAGTACACAAACCATGCTTTTAAATGATAAATGTGTGTTAATGTATTATTATTACTAGTGTAGCTTTTTCATGAGCACTTTTGTAAAAAAGGAAGTGAATAAAAAATGCATTAAAAAAACTGTAAATGTGATACCAGAAGTGATAATCAAATAGTTAAAGGGATTTGCAGATGATGAAGTTTTTGTACTCTTCCAGGTTGCGGTGAAAGTCATAGATAAGACAAAGTTGGACCCAGTGGCACAGGGTCACCTTTTCCAGGAGGTCCGCTGCATGAAGTTGGTGCAGCATCCCAATGTGGTGCGCCTTTATGAGGTCATCGACACAGCAACCAAACTCTACCTCATTCTGGAGCTGGGCGATGGTGGAGATATGTACGACTGCATCATGAAACATGAGGGAGGACTCCGTGAAGAGGTAACTTCCTGTTCTGTGGCTCTAACTCAAGAGAGAAATCTGCTGCTGTATGCTCTAATGGCTTTAGGTGAACCACTGTGTCTTTGAAAGAACTGTTCTTGACACTGTTTCATGGGACAGTTTTTCAATGGTACTGTTTTCCCTATTAACACAGACAAAACAATTTTTAATCTGATTTTTAATTAGAATGTTTATACTGTAATGATGTAAAAATTGCTTTGGCCCAATATATCTATAATATAAATATCCAACATAATTATTTTCTATTTCTTTTAGGTGGCCAAGTGTTACTTTGCCCAAATTGTTCATGCCATCTCCTACTGCCACCAACTGCATGTGGTGCACAGAGACTTAAAGCCAGAGAATGTTGTCTTCTTTGAGAAGCAGGGCGTTGTGAAACTCACAGACTTTGGCTTCAGCAACAGGTTTCAGCCAGGCAAAACACTCAACACTTCATGTGGCTCCCTGGCTTACTCTGCCCCGGAAATATTACTGGGAGATGAGTATGATGCTCCTGCTGTAGGTAAGTTTGAATCTGACTTACATTTAGGTTATGCAGCTTGTTATTTATCAACTGTTGGTTATTACTCTTCTTTTTGTGGGATATGATCATAGACTAGGGTCCAGAGTCCTTAGTCCAGTGTTTATTGCCAGCATTAATATGTCAGTATACTGGTATACACATATTGACCATATGATATGACCTACAGACACTTAGGTTGGCTGAAGGGCAGAAGACATATAAACCAGCAGTTTTTGCCTACTGTTCATTTTGTTTTTAGGGTCTTGTTCTAACTAATTAGTGAGGAACATAATGTTGTATTATGTAGTAAAACAAATAGGCCTCATTGCTAACAGGGCCAGTTTATGATTGTAAAGAGTTATATTTGTGTCCTTTTCTTTACATGCACACTTCAACCATCTTGCTGTTACCACTAGTCCTTACTTGGTAAAATGGTATCACCATTTAACAACAGCTACAGACATTTAATGGGATTGTAGGATAGTGCAGTGGTTTTGATGTATGATGTCTGTGTAAGTTGTCCTTAAAAAAAAAAGCCTATTGGAGCGCTTGACCCAGATGCTAAATCAGATGTTAGTGAGCATGCTCAGTCTACGTCTGTCTACTGTCCTCTGCTGTGCTTACACAGTTCATATCCCATTGTTCATTCGGATGATAATAATGTTTTGATGTGTGGATTATCCATCCAGCTGGGATGTAATATTATTTGATTTTCTGTGCATAACAGTCAGATGGGGATGGAGGCCAGCAGACTTGATATATAGGATTTTGAGGTAACCTGACTTGACCTGGCCAATCTACCTGCTCAGTCTACAAGGTGTTGAGTCTGTTGGTGTTCAGCCAGATGGCCAATAGCCCAGTGCGTGGCAGAGATAAAAAAGCTGTCCTCACTTGGCTTATCTCATGTTAGACCCTTTATAAAAAGTTTGGGAAACTAAACAAATTGTTGTATTTTAAATGCTAATGTACATTATTTAACTTTAGAGCACTCCAAAAATCTGTGCTCCAAATGAAGACTAGGCCTCTATTGAAGAAAATACATGTGTCATATGTTTGGGTGTGAAGTACATCAAATGTTGCATAAGGATGATGATCGATGGGACAGGATGCAGAGTCTGGTTTGTTTATTTCTGTCACAACACAAACCGGACTTTTTGTTTATCCCGTGGAAGCAGTTTGTCTTAAAATGCATTGCAGAGCGGCGAAAATGGATGTTTACAAACCCAGCTGTCACTGCTAAGTATCCAAGATACAGTAGTTAGCACCAATCATGCTAATGTGACATGAATAGTGTTATTCATTGATGTGTCAGCCATCTGGTTTATAAATAACGTTATCTCAGAAGGAAGTTAGGAGGACCTATGACGCAAGTAATGAGGGAAACAAGGTTATGGTTGCTAGGATACGTTGGCCAGGGGTAATAGTGGTTATGGGGACTATAGCAGCAGCGATTCTGCTCCTTTGCAATCTAGTAATAAGTGCTCACCGCCCACTGTACACTGGCACATTTACCTCACCAGACTGAAAACACTTGCCTACCTTGGCAGCGTACAACATGCAGCCAGAAATGTTGAGGATTATCAACTCTTTAGGATAGGAACATTTTTTATAACATTAAAAGTGAACTGCTTATCTATTATCACATGTGCTGTTCATATTGTTAATGGCAGCTTCTTCACTGTAACTGTTTTTTGTCTCAATAACATAATGTGAGACTAGAACAAGGCATGAACTGAACCTGCCATGTTGCTTATGTGATATAATTTGTATCTTCAGTATAGCACATTAAACATGCTTTTTAAATAACTTCCACCCAGTGCTTCATTTGTGGGGAACATATAGGAAAATCTATTCCCCCACCTCCAAAATTGGGACCAGTACCTATTTGACTGGATCCGGCACCTCTTTTTTTTTAGGAGAAGGTTCTTTAAGTAAAAGTTAAAGCATTTAGACACAAAAAGCTATATTTCTGTCTTCATAGCGGCATGTGTTCCTTTACCTTTTTCCCTTCTTGATGCTGGGGAAATACTTACCCTAAATATTTTCTCTGTGTTCCCCCACCTCCAGCTTTACAAATTAGACACTGCTTCCATCTATCCATATTCACCTGCTTTGTATGAGATGTACAAAGCTTTCTGAATACTCAGTCTCTTGTTTGGCTGGATAACTTTAAACTGTCATGATTTTAACAACTTATAACAAAATTAAAGCAGTACAGCACAACTGAAAAATGCAGTGTATAGCACAGAGGAGACAAGAATTTACTGAAAAGGTGCCTGTTTTTTTGTGATGCATTGTTGTTTAAGACACGCAGTGGACCCCTTTACATTGTATGCAAAGCTTGAGATGGTTTCCCTCAGTTTGTTGAAAGCAGGTCAACTCAGTGACAGGGAGCCTGCGTACTTTGTCCATGCGGCTGTCTCTCTACTCACAGACAGTACTGCAGAATGTGTGTCAGTAGACCATGTTGTTGACCAGCGTTATAATGAATGCCAGGAGATAAAAAGTTGCTATAGTTTATCAGACCCGGTGAACTGTTTCAGAAAACATTGGTGTGAAGCTTTAAGGGGTGAACACTTTTCTGTGTGGTTGTTAGAGAGATCATGCAAATGTGTGTACATGTGACCATGACGTTGGCAGGCCTGATGTAGAGCCTCATCTTTAGTTTGACAGATGTGTTCTAAACAACTGCATAATTATGGAAATATCTGAGATCACATATTATTCACACTTCATTTCAAGTAAGAGGGAGACAGCCTTTTATATCTAGGTCACTAAGCAGAACAATGTTTTTTTGAATTGGTCTGTCAGACTTATGTGGTGTTTGTTGTGATATGTTTTTGATTCAGAAACACTGTAAGGTCTCTATCTTTGTGCAGATATCTGGAGTCTGGGGGTAATCCTCTTCATGCTGGTGTGTGGTCAGCCCCCCTTCCAAGAAGCTAACGACAGTGAGACGTTAACTATGATCATGGACTGTAAATACAGCGTACCTTCACACATCTCGAATGCATGCAGAGAGTGAGTAACACACATGGACCCAGGCGGACACAGTACTCGGCAGGTGCTGCATATTTCATGTGTATAGATGTGAGAAGAAAAGCAGAGGAGAAAACGGCCTGCTTTTTTTGCTCTTCCAGAGATACACTGCAGCGTTAAGTGTATCTAATGCACCCTTTAAAATCGGCCCTCTATTTTTATCATGGCGAGCGTTTAACCATGCGTCTAAGGAGAGCTGGCCAACCAACAAACAATATTGTTGATAACTTTGGGCAACATTTCTTTTCCAGAAAACTAATACTCTTTTTCTCTGCAGTCTTATTGGCCGCATGCTGCAAAGGGACCCAAAGAAACGAGCAACCCTTGAACAGATTGAAAGTCACGAATGGCTACAAGGTGTTGACCCCTCCCCAGCCACCAAGCTGTCCACCCCCTTGGTGTCCCATCGCAACTTATCCGAGGAGGAACACGGCTCCATTATTCAGCGGATGGTACTTGGGGGCATTGCGGACCGAGACAACATTACAGAGTATGTGATTCTTTTCTTTTACAATGGTTTAATAATGCAACTTGTGGCAGAGTGGTTAGCACTCCTGCCTCACAGCAAGAAGGTCGTGAGTTCAAAACCCGGCCGACTCAAAACATTCTCGGCCGACTCCGGTCTTTCTGTGAGGAGTCTGCATGTCCTCCACGTGTTACCGTGGGTTCTCTCCGGGTACTCCGGCTTCCTCCCACCGTCCAAAGACATGCATGTATAGGTTAATTGACAACTCTAAAGTGTCTCTAGTGAATGAATGTGAGAGTGAATGGTTGTTTGTCACTGTCTGTCTCTAAATGTTAGCCCTGCGACTAACTGGCCACTGTCCAGGGTGTACCCCGCCTCAGGCCCAAAGCTGCTGGGATAGGCTCCAGTCACCCGCGACCCCTAACGGGACTAAGCGGTAGAAAATGAATGAATAATAATGCAACACAAATGAAATCTCCACACCTGACCTTTCCTTTTGACTCATTATCGCAGAGAGTTTGGTTGCTGATTTAAGTTGTTGTGTTGTGCGATTGTGTTTCAGAAGTTATGTAACTGTCTACATGTCTCTTTTCAGGGCTTTGGAGTCAAATCAGTACAACCACATTACTGCTACGTATTTCCTGCTGGCAGAGAGGATGCTGAGGGAGAAGCAAGAAAAAGAGCTGTGCAATCAGACACGATCCCCCAGCCCCAGCAAGGCCCAGTTCAGGTACATTTACTGCAAAAAACAGGGACACCAGTACAGTCTAATTGCGGAAAAATGTACAGTATCTAAGGTTAAAGCATAATCTAGGATAGGTATTATACTGCTTTGGTTTCCCATGCAACCCCTGCTGGATTTGGATGGAGAAATCAACATTTGGTGAAGCAGATAAAAAAAAAAAACTAAAAAAACAACACTCTGCTTTGTGTCTACTTACAGGCAATCTTGGCCCACCAGAGTGGACGTTCACCAAGACGTCAGTGATGGGTTAGGGGGCCCATCTATCTCTCATTCTGGGGGGCCTCAGTCTCCTGCACGCAGTGCTGAGAGCCTTCACAAAGGCCCCAGACCAAAAACAGCACTTCTAGATGTAAGCCTGCGCCATGACAAGCACACACCAGTGTCTAACCAGCAGCCTGTACGACACACCCCAGAAAGGGGGCTCCGGCCACTGGCCAAACCCCAGTCCATCCCACACCGCCTGGGCCCCCTGGCTGCTGGAGGTCCCAGTAAACCACGCAGTCCCAGTCTCTTCAGCGTGGAAGAGGATGAAGAAGAATACGGAGGAGAGGGAAAATGTCTACCGACTACAGTACTTACTCAAGTGGTGCTTCGCTGCAAATCCTCTTCTTCCTCCTCTGGCAACCGCTTAACATCCCGAATGAGTGCACCTGTGCTCAACCAAATTCACGAAGAGGAGACAGAGGATGAGGAAGAAGAGGATAAAAAAGAGCTGCTGGAACTGGGACCAAAACCCAGCCTCAGCCTAAACTTGAACTCAAGAGTACCATCTCCCTCACAGCTTATGTTGTCACCTAAAACTGCAGTCACCTTGAGTCCCAGCTCAGAGACTAGTGATGAGGATACAGGACGTCCCCACAAACCACAGACTAAACAGGACACTACTGGTGGGGACGTGAGAGATGTGAAGAAAGAGAACAGGGTGAGACGGGGGACAGGACAGGGCAGTCCTTCCAACTGTGCAAGTCCAGGATCAGGTTCTGGCCAAGGCAAAGGCACAACCAAAGCAGCGAGCGGCCTGGTGGAGAGCCTCAAGTTGATGAGTCTGTGCCTAAGTTCTCAGTTCCACAACTTGACAGGAGGAGGTGGGGGAGGGGGCAGTGGAGGGGTCAGCAGTGACCCTCAGGACCGGCCTGTGTGGAGGATGTGCATGGGTGGCTCCACAGGTAGTCTGGACAAGGTTTCTCTCTTGGGTGGTCCTTCGCCTAGGGGAAATGTGTACCAACAGCGTTCACAGCAGCCGACAATGGGTGACAATTTTTCAGACCCGCTGCTTGACAGTGCCTGTCCTGGGACTCTGAGGTTGGGAGATCTCGACTTGGAAAGGGAAAACCACAGAAATATAAAGAACCGTGTGCTTCAGATGCCCTTGAGCGACAAGACTCTGTCAGTTAATATCCATCGCAGTCCTAAAGAGGGTCTGCTCTGCACCCCCACCCCCCACAGCTGCTGTCAAGTCATCTAGGCTAACTGTGTGACCTGCTGTACAGTATACATGCCTCACCTGTTGCCCAGTCACTGCACATGTTTACATGCACTCAATATTCCACTGTGGACCTGTTCTGTAAAGGCAATGTGTCTAAGTGCAAGATAAAAATTATATTACTTTTTAATATTTTAATCCTTATGCTGCAGAGTATGCTTGATTAATGCTTTATTGATTATGTCAAAAACTAGGCCGAATATAGCACAGAACATTTCAAATGCAGAATATTACTATAAAAAGTGTAGTATTGGAGTATAGTGCATGTAAATGTGTAAAATGTAATATTGTATTTGGCCATATGTCATCGGTAGGGTAGTTATTTTTATATTTATTACTGTTTACTACTGACGGTGCCGGGAGAAACTGCACGCAGTTGCATGTGTTGCACATTTTGTGACAGAGAGTTTCTATGAAGCAGGCCAAGTGCTATGCAGACATATGAGAAGCATTTATGCTTTATTTATGGGTTCCTTTGATAAAAAATCAGACAGCACACATAGATAGAGAAATATGAGGTGCACAGTGACACTGGGTTCTAAGCGCTCCTACACACACTCATGTTGTACATTGTTGAGGAGTTTCACTCTCATGTTACATACTGTCTATGTTGTATAGTTATTCAATTTTTATATATTTTTTTATTTTTTAAGACATGATTGTTTTATTTGTTTTTAAATTATGACTGAAAGAGTTATGATTGCAAAAAGAAATAAGGTTAAAAACCTTCTGGACAGCAGCACTTTAAGTTTATGATGGCACCAACACAGTTTTATTTTTCTATGTCATACTGTTTGCTTGGAAAGGAAACGCACAGTCATTTGTCAGTTACAACAGTTACCCTGTTTGTACATATGTGAATATCTCCTAAGACTAATCTGTACTTGTATTGCAGTAGAACACTTCTATCAATGCCATTATTCTTTACTTCTATGTAATATTCAAAGGATAGGTTCTTTGCGGGAGCTAAAAGTGAAGGTGAAAATGAAATAGACAGAACCTTAACTTTGCATATACCATAGCTTTTCTGAATAATGGTAGCCAGTCTTGTAGCATATTCCAACACAGCCATGGTTCTTATAGTATACCATCACAGCTCCTTTATGTATCCATCAGTGTAGCTGGATTTGTGACCCACTCCAAATGGAATATATAACTTGACAAGTGCATGTGTTTTGCTGTAGCAAAATTATTCTCAGCCACTGAGGTCCACCTACTGTTATGTAAGCAACAGGTTTAAACAGTCACTTTACTGTAGCCACCCAGCAATACCAGCAACTGCAAATGTAAAAACAAAAAATGGATGTGCCATAAATTCTGTCCTTAGCATATTGTACTGTATGTATATGATAGAGATCTATTAAATTAAAACAATGTCAAGAAGCTTTTCTTTGAGTTTCTTGGGTTGGTTTCATCCTGGTTTAGACCTACCTTTTTTATTAGCCGATAATTGACATAATTAAATCATTTAACATAATTTTGGTCCCAGTCCTAGCAAAACTTGAGAATGTGCTCAAATTTGTTGCAATAATGATTTAACTTGGCTGATTTACCCAGTGGGATAACATTTGAATTGAATTCCAAAATAGTTAATGTGTGTGTTGTTATTTTAGGTTTATGTGCAAAATATCAACATAATATAACAGTAAAAGCAGTATTTTGCAAAGTTCATTGTGTTGAACATTGACATTACAACATTTGAAAGTATTGTGTAGCTATAATCTCTATCTTTACAGTGTATTTACAAACAGTGTAAGGATATTTTTGTTGTCTGCAAGAACAACAGGGATCATATCCAGCTGACAACATGCACTACAAATTCTCCCATTGTGTTTTTATTCCTGAATTGCCTCAAAGCTTCCTTTCAATCGCAGCCAACACTTGTAATCTCTGCAACATCTGGCCTACTGTTCCACATCAGATGGCTGGTGGGAAATCAGACCAGATAAGCTTAAGGCTGGCAACAAATCTGATGGCCCACACAGACACAGGCTTGTGGTTCAAGTGCCTAAACACAAACAAGAAGTAAGGTGAGACAGAAGAAAATTACAGTTACAGAATGCAAATGCACCACTGAGGATACAGTATGTGTCACGGGGATAGTGTGCTAGAGCGGAAGTCTTGTGTGCACGAATGAATGTAATCCTGTCACAAGCCTCTCATAAGAGCAAGAGATACCACTGCCAGATCAACCCTCTTCATACTTCTCTCACCATATCAAAAGCTAAGTACATTTTCCAACACACTATTAAACCTTTTAGAAGTGGTTTTGTACAGTTTTATTGACATAAATTTTCACTGTAAGGTGAGTAAGTCCAGTTTAGAAGAGAAAAAGAGACATTTGAGCATGCAATATATTACATAAACATCCATCCACCTTTTTCTGCCAATCCTGGGCTGGGTCATTGGGGCAGCAGTCTAAGCAGAGACGCCCAGACTTCCCTCGCCCAAGACACGTCCTCCAGTTCTTCTGGCAGATTATCTTTAGGAAAATCCTTTTTACTTTAAAGGTCCACACTAAAACACAACCCCTCAGTCTTCCATAAACCCCACAAAACCCTCTTAGAATATCAGTCCTGCACAGGTTTTGCTTTTTAAATGCAAATGTGGCTCATTCTGTGGGCATACTCTTATTCACAATAAATGATATTGATTAGTTCCACATTCAAATGTATGGAGCAATTAATCTGCCAGTTAGTTAAGTTAGATGTAGAACTGCAGATGTAAGTCTAATTTTAGAAGAAACTACACAATCATGCGCACTGCTCATTCCTTTGACAGTAAATGCAGAGTTTTGCAATGCATTTCTAAAAGATGCATTGCACAATCTTTCATGTGCAAACAACATTTCTCCTTTAACCATGCCTTTTAAATAATTGACACTCATGGTTTAGTGTGTGCACGGCTGTAATGACTGTAGGCTTGTTTCTAAAACTATCTCATACAATGTGAAACCAAGGACTGTCAGAGTAGGGTCAGTTATATGTGAACTACAAAGGTATGAGAAAGACCAGATGAGCAAGTCAACTAAAGGACTTTTATTTTCCATGGCAGGCCGAGAAAGCAGTAGGCTAACCAACAGCAGAGGCGGGATGTCAGTCAAAAAGAGACGTTAATGAAATAAAAATTTTAATTTAATTTAAAATCTTGCTTTTCAAAATAAAACCAATCTCTGACAGTAACAAATCTTCCTCTAGTAGTAACATGACCTTGTAATGATGGCTATTAGATGTGTTTTCTAAAAAATATATAGCCTAAAGTAAACTAAGCTTTGAAAAACTGCCGTCATATAAAATGAATGTTGGCTGCAATTTATAATCTGATGAGTCATTAGCTTTAATTGAAGAATGGTGTAAATCAACAAGCCAGTCAACCACAGCAACATTCACTGAACGCATCTCTTCCGATTTTCTGAAAGTCTCATTGGATTCTTTTTTATTTCAAGTGTAAATAATTAGCTATGACATCACCATATCTTTCTGTTTCTGTAGAAAATCCAGCAGCTGGCAAATCCCTTTTCAACTCCCTTCAATGCTGTGTCATTATAATGTAAGAGCAGTGTTGCAATTTTTATGTGACGCTCGAAGAAAACGATTGTGTTTTATCAGCATTTCAGCTCAACGTAGGAGGAAGAACAAAGATAAAGAATTCAAATGATGCCAACTGATTACTAGTCTGATAAAGAAGGCTGCAAATGCTGTAAAATGTATATATATTTATCAGAACTGGAGCTTGTAGCAACTGATTAAAATGTACAGGTCAATATTTGCATTATTTAGATTTTGGGTAACAGGTTTGAGACAATTGCATAAACAAACCTTTGAAATCATTATATTATTAGGATGGCTTTCCTGCTGCAACACTGTAAACTTCTATTTATTTTTTGTCTGTTAAAAACAATCTACCCAATCAATGCAGCCTTGAAAATCTGAGTGATGCCTCTGTTTCCAGAGCCTATGAAATTGAACTCCTGATGCTCTGAATGCACTAAACTGTATGTGGCCATGTTGATTAATGATAAACTGGGAGCTCAACACTGCAGATGGCAGCGCTACAGTGTGTACTTTTGTGTGCACGTCTTTTTATGTAGTTATTTTCAGGCTTTCGAGCTTTCAATTAGATCCAACCCCAGCATGAAATCCACTGTCACTTCACCAACTTGGCTCACTGTTCCAAATCAAATGATTCTGCAGCCATGTGACTGAGTGGGTGACAGAAATATACACAGAAAAATAGGCCCCCAAGTATTATGGGATGGAAGAGGCCTGGGTATGTTCCACAGCCTGTACATGTTTCACACCCCAGCAGGCTGTGCACATGTATCATGGCTCCTGCTGGATGTCTCTTGCTGACTTGACAAGCAGCCAGCCCGTCTCAAGAAAACAAGCAACACATAATTTCGCTGTCCAAGCTCAGCATCACTTCCTGCAAATCGCAATCCAAAAGACTTCTCTTCTCTGTGTCCACCCATTACCAGGAAACAGTTTGGCTGGTTTGATGTCTCACAAATGATGGGCAGGGGTAAAAGCATGCCCTATTAAAGGTAGGGGTTGTTGCTGTTACACAATACAATAAAATGTCACACTAGAAATTGAACAAGAGCTGCACTCTGTTTCTAGTGTAGGAGGTATTATAAAGAAGCCAAGTGTAAATCCATTCCAGTTTTCCAGAGAACATTGTTGTAATATATGTATAATTGATGTGCTGTGTAATATCTATGCTACATTTGTCTATATTTTGTGCAATAAAGTATAATCATACTTTATCCATTGATTTGGAATGAAACACTGTATTTAAAGTAAATACAAGGTATGTGCATTAGGTAGACATTTTTTATTCAAGACTTCATTGAATGATGTATATCTAAAAACAAGTTAAGTTATAAAGGTTGATTAAAACACACACCATCCCAGACTATTGTCCCACAAAGATGTTAAACTCTTGATGATGCTGCGTGAAAAAAGAAGCACTATTTTTAGTCACTGCATGGCTGACCTTATTCTGTCAGCCCAGTTGTGACTTAGTGCCAAGCTGAGTGTTGTACAGCTCTTAGAGCATCACTGTCCAGGTCTCTTGAGTGGGCTACTCAACTCAATATGCAGTTGGCATGTGTGGTAGTCAGTAGTCACTGCAGGGCACTAAGAGGGGATGTGGACTGTTACTCTGCTACCCTCTGCTGGTCACCATGAGAAAACCATGGAAAGAAGTCAAATGTTTTTAGAAAAACATGGGCCCTTTGGCCTACTTCCTTCTCACTCATATCAATGAAAGACTGGGTGAGGGGTCACAAAGGTTATTTGTGTACTTTGCCTGACTTTTTGTACAGAACAAGATTTCCTGAGGGGATGACTTTTCTTTTCTTAGTTTGTACAGATAAGATTTATTAGTCAGTCCCAAGAAAACAAGCAACATAATGAACACATGAGCAACAGACGATGCAATTTGGATTTATTTACATCCTATTTACACCAGAAATCCTGTAACATTTTCTGACTTCAGGTCCACCTCTTGGAGAATGACTAGATTTAAATACATACCTGAAAGTGCATAATAATGAAAAGGGTTAGAGTTCATCTCTGCAGCCTTTGATGTATAGATAATAAATCACACATGAGGGGACCACACAAGGCCCTCATCTTGGTCAGTCCTGGTGAGGATCTGAAGAACAGTCTGGTTAAAGTCATCCGGCTGGTCAGCAAAAACATAATGTCCAGCTCCTCTGATCATCTACCAAACATACAAAGCCGAATATATTTTACATGTAAAAATGCACATCAAAATAGTGAAAAATGGTGAGGGTTCACTGTAACAATTAAAATGGATGTGTTAAAAGATTTTATGCCTTGTTTTTTTTTTTTTTTTAACATGAGACACTGACTTTTATTTCCACATCTGGCCTGTTTTTTTTGACAGCATAGCCAGAGTCACTGTCAATGCTGGAGCGTGATCCATAGATAAAGGAAATGGGAATGTCAGCTTGGACTTGGTCGATCCTCTCCAACATTGGCCTCTTAGCCCAACCATAGGGAATAGTCATGTTCTTGAAGGCCGTTTCTCCACTGACACAGATGTCAAATGTCAGAGTAATGTCAGACAGAGCATGGAAAATGCATTGCATCTGTTTTATAGGTTTATACCTTGGAGTCTGTGCATTTAGATGGTAGATGTAGTCTGATACAGTGTTGTCATCAAATAGAGAGGAGTATTTCTGCTTAAAATCTGACCTAATTGTCTGAACCAGCATGGGCCCTATGTTTCATGACAATAAACAGAAAAAACAGAAAAGTCAGTATATTTGATTGAAGTTATGCTACTATGAAGTGGTGCATGTGCACTAACCTAAAGGGCCTGCCAGCCTGAGCCCAGCCAGAGGGTTGAAGGGGCTCATAAAAGCCCCCATGGCTCGGATCCACACAGGGATAGTGCTGTGATTGGGATTCTCAGGGCGTGCTGGAAACCCCCAAGGTTCTACCAGCAAAAGATGCTTTACTCTGCAGGTCAGGCACAAACAAACGTTCAGTTTGGCGTGACAAGGAAACAATTATCTATCTCTTAAATTGATCTTTTAAGATAACTTGCATGTAAATATGATTTGGGTTTCTGAAATTGGGAATGTGGCTTTTGTTCTTGTTGACCTAACTATGTATTGCTGCACACACACACAGGATAATTACCTTTGTGGGTATTTCAAAGTGTAGGCAGCAGAAAGGTATCCTCCAAGGTTGTGTCCCAGCAGCAGCATTTCTTCTAGGCCCACCTTCTCCCTCCACTCTTCTAGAGCTTCCACAAACTGCCACTCAGCCACTTCTGGGTCAGCGCTGAACTGTGGGTGGCTGCTGCGTCCGAAACCCAAAAGGTCCAAAGCGTACACAGGTCTAGAGTTGGAGAGAGTGTCCAGGTTCTGTGCCCAAAGAGCAACACCACCTCCAAAGCCATGCAGCAAAACCAGAGGAGGCCTGAGTTGAGGCACGTCCTGAAGGAAAGAAGGGGAGCAGGGCTGTGGCTGAGTGGAAAAAGCCAGGGTCCACAGAAAGTTGCTATTGGATATTTGGACATGTTGTCTAGAAAAAGGTCCCTTCACAACTGCCATGGGATAAAGGAGATACATAAGATGAAAACTGCCCCACAATGTTTAGTGGTAGAAGATTTTTAAGTGATACATACTCTTAAGCATTTTTTCCTCTGCATTTTTCAGCTGAGTTGGAGAGGTTGGACACCATGAGGGAAGCCAACTTAAGATCCATGAGCTGTAAATAAGACACATTATGTACATTTGCTGAATATAATGTATTTGTGTACAGTAACCTATGTGTACACACTACACAGGCAAAATGTACAGTGAACTTTGACCGCAGCACTTTTGTAGCTAATCATTTCAGATGGAACCCACTCAATACCACAGGTTATAGTCTATAGGCTACAGAGTCTACAACAGTGGCAAAACAATAAGGTGAACAAGACACTTCATAGTAGTAGTGAGTACTTGATATGAGAAGGTATTTTACTTTTTAACCTTGAAACATGACAAATAAACATGTTAAAATATTAATTTAATTTAGGAGCACATCAATGATGGTGTAATATCACCCGGAAGTATAGAGATTAGAACAACACAGAACTGATCTGACTACAATAAATTGCAAAATAGTAAAAGCAAAGTTGTTGTTTGCTTAAAGTGTGTGTTTTTCTGAAGGGGTGACTAGCTACGTACTTTCGAAACTATTCCGCTGTAGCGCCCAAATTGATGCCGGTCAAACCATTTACCCAACATGTAACAGACACTTAGACAATGGTAGAGTTGAGGAAAAACTCACCCCTGCTGCTGTCTGGGAGGTATAACCACCTCCGCCATCCTTCGCATGGTTACTATGGGTAAGACAGTTCCGTTAGACTGTTCAGTGTGGGTCCATGTGGAAAAGTGGGAAGGTGCGTTCAGGCACACAAAGGGAAAAAAAAATCATATATTTCAAAACGCCACAGTTTCACCAACTACTGAGTGCACCTGAACGTAGCACTTTTGAGAGTCTGTTGCCGCGCGCTTTCGCCCGCCTGACATTTTATTGCTATAGCCTATAGGCGAATTTGATTTAGGCTATTATGTTCTTAAATTTTCAAGTAGGGCCTTAACCGAATATATTTGAATCCTAAAATACAAGGAGGCCAAAGTGACCTACCCTTGCGCTCTTATAATAATATAATAATAAATAAGTGTTTACTAACGTTAGGTGGATTCCAAAGCTTTTAAGCAGAATAGAGTAGCCTACTTTACTCTAGTTAACATTTTTCGTGGAATAAATGAGAGGGACCAGACTCTCCTGTTAAGAACTACAATATTACTGTGTAGGTGGAATTATGCATATAGCACCCGCACCTCTCCAGTTTAGGCTTATTTTACGACTTAGAGTTATCTTATATGATCCAGACTAAGAATAAAAAACAGTAAGCCTTGTAATATATTAAAAGCTATATTTGCAGACGCAGTTTCACACGGACTCCCTTGACACCAATGAATGACCAGACGAGACGCCCTGTGACAATTCCCATTGGGCCGGCCTGTGGGCAACTGAGGTAGGGCACTATATCATTATATATATAGTATAGGCCTATCATTTTAATAATCTTCAGAATTTTTTCTTCTCACGATAAAAATGTCAGGAGAGACCCGGCCTGTTCCACTAGGTGTCGCACATGAGTTCTATCTGTACATTCTCATCCACATACAGTAGCTACTTTGGTGCTCACACACAATTTTCCTCTCACACCACACACTCCTGGTGGCTTTTGGTTTGCAGACAGACCAACTAATTCCTGAGTGGCTCAGTGCCCTTACTCCAGAGGCACACTCATCCACACTGTTACTGAATGTTTCCGCTGCCAAGTATTAGAGACAATTGGTTTAAATACATACAGTAACTGAAGTAATACCTACTGATCACTAACGGCAGAATGGGGTCTACTTCCATTTCATAAAAATAACCATTCAAATAAGAATATTGTACAGTATATTAATTTATTCTTTTATCTGAGCATGTGCCTTGTCATCTGTCTAATACTAATGAAAATATTTTAAAGCTCTCTTCTTGTTTTGCTTTCTCTCTGAAACTGCTGCTAGTAAATGATTTGACAAAAAAACAAAGTAGACTCATTGAGGAAGCACTGCAACAAATTAATATTATTATTTAATGTGAGACCAGTGGAGCAGAATGTCTTCACTCCCAGAATAAAAACAGCTTATTTTTACTAATGATTATAACAGTCCTCTTTTTTTAGTTCGCCAGTTAATCTCCCTGTATAAAAGCACCTTCACATAGAAAAACAGAAGACTATAGCTGCCATGACAAAAGATACTGTTTTGTAGGACATGTTTCAAATACAGTGTGATGACCATTCAGGATAAGCTGTGAGAAGAGTATAAATAAATTAATAGATCAAATATGGTAATGATTTAAATTAATGTAATGATAGGAATTGTAAGGTTGTGTGGCTTTTTTAGATGTCTATTTGGTTCAAACCTATGACATTTACATTTGAAGCAATATAAATCTACCTAAAGATATCAACAGTAAAGAAAATGCAAAATACAAATCTAAAATATTATCCTTTAAAGTAAAATTCTCATTTACTTTGTTTCCACTGGCTAAATGAAAAACAATAAAAAAATTAATTGCCATTAATTATTAGACAGCAAGGTGAGAATGTGCCTTAATACATTTAGTACGTATTTTCTTTAAATGATATCGTAATATGCAGGATTTTCACAAGAAACTAAATTAATCCTCCAGATTAGTCAGCATTGAGTGTACATTAAGTGCTTTTCATGCTTGCCCCGGTGCAGTATGGGTAATAGGAGTTAGCAGGCTGTTCGCTGAAGGCAGAGTGAATATGGAAGGAAGGCGGAGGGTCTGTCTGGTTGCTAGGATACATGGTTGGCGCCAAGAGTGCATGATTTATAATGGCCAGTCTTGCTGTCTCACTTTCTCTACTTCTTCCCTGTTTCCTCTCCTCACTGTCTCACTTTTCCTCCGGCTCTTTTCATCCTTTATCCACACTCCTCTCCTCGTCATCTCGGGTCTATTAGCTCAGGAGATCCGAGGGAATGTAACGACTAATATTTGTGTTGTTTGTTATTCCTGCTGTGCCAGTTATGGGCTCTCTGAGATACATCAAAATACATTTGCTGCTATAACTCTATAATGACCTTCTCTTTTGAATTTGCCTCCTCTCTTTATACAGTGCAACTATTTATACATATTCCATCCATTATTTTTTTAGCCTACACTGTCATGTTTACAATACAATTTTCAAATTATATTACCATACAATACACCATGTTTGTTGTTGGTAGGACAATTGAAACTTGTTTATAATTTGCCCTTAAAACCAAACTCGGCCAAATCAGATCTGTGGTCAAAACTGTCTTTTTACAGCTGCGCATCCTAAGAAAAGTTAAGGCATATCTGCCACCACTTCTAGGTTGGACTAATGCAAATTTTTGTACCTTGGGTTGGACCAGTCATCTTTGCATCGCCTGCAGTTAGTCCAAAATGCGGCTACATGCCGGCTAACAGGTACAAAGGGTTTTGAACATATAACTCCTGTGCTTGCATCTTTGCACTTTCTTTCTGTCTGATACAGGGTCAATTTTAAGATTTTATTGACTGTTTTAAATGTCTTAACGAACTGGCCCTTACTTAACCATCCGAACTGTCATCCTTTCATGTTCCCACCAGAACAATGAAGTCAACAAACAAACTGATTTTAGACGTACCAAGAACACATTTAAAAACCAGAAGCAATAGGGCCTTTGCTGCAGCTGCTCCCCAACAATACAACAGCCTGCTTCTTTATGTTAGAACAGCCCAGTCCCGCAATATTTTGAAGTCTTCTCTAAAAACTCATTTGTTTGCACAGGCTTTTAACACAAGTTGAGCTGGACTTTGACTATTGCTTTTATTTATTTTATTATATTTTTTTTTGTTTTTGGTGGATCTATTTATTTGTGCTTTTAGTTTACCTGCCCTTTAAGTCTTGTGAGATTTGTTTTTATTCTATATTTTTTTTATTAAAGTTTAAGTGCACTAAACTATGCCTGTAAAGCAACTTTTTTTTAAAATGTGCTATATAAATAAAGCTGACCTTGACTTTGACCTATAACATCTATGGCCGTAGTTGAAAGCATAGTTGAAGGCAGCAAAAGGAGTGCTTTGCGCTTTGTGTGCTTGGGTCTTTGCAATATAAGTGATACAGCCATTCAGACTGGAGTGTCCATATTTCTGTTGCCCTCTTTCAGTCTGTCCAGTGTCTTCCAGTAAATGGAGGATAATTTTAGAGCGATAAAGAGCCCAGAGGATATTGAGGGAAGGGAATGTGCACTCACAAACACACACAAGAGCTGGTCCTCATACGCCGTTGCACCTGCTGACCTCACAGGATCTACTGAGATCGACTGCTGAGTGTGCGGCTTCCACACACGCATACACACACACAGAGGAATGCATACACACTTTGACTAATAGGCCTAATGCTTCCTGAAGAGGGCACAGTGCTGCATTAGCTACGGATGTGGGATTGATTTAGAAACTGAAAGCCTTTAGAGTGTGTGGTTGTTGTGTGTGTGTGTGCGTTTGTGTCTGTGAAGATGTAATACATGAACTGTGTGTTCATCCATCTCACAGCTCCAACATTATGTATTTGTTCAAACAAAAAGAACCCACACAGGCACATAACAAATTTACATGATTTTACATTTTTGCATCTTTCATTTTGTAACAGCAGAGCCTGGATCACACGTTTGTGATAAAAATATAACAAAGCCATATTCATTTATCTGGAGTGAATTAAAATGTGTTGCACAGAGACAAAACTAATTATTTGTTCTTGTTCTGACAGACCTTTTTAAATACAGCAATGTCACAAATGTCGCAATTCCCCATATAATACGTATTTTATTTTACAAATTGGAATTTTGGTTATATTACTTTTAAAAGTAAATAACTGATAATAATAATAAATAAATAAAAACATCCTTGAGAAGTGACTGGTGTTTTAGTTGTAAAAATTAACAGTTAAAATAAATAAGGTGAATGAATAAATGTATGGTAGATTGTTTCATGCATTGACTAGTTCATCCTCACCATGTACAAACAGTACAGTACATCCTTTTACTGAAATATATATATTTCTTTTTACAACATTCAATAAAAACAAAACAGTTTAACAATTTGATTGCATTTAGTGTCACAATAATTTTTTAATATTAGGGATAATTATAAAACTATTTGAACACATGGGAGTACATGTTTTTATAATGCCTTGAAGTGACATACTTAGCTCAGGACTAGTCAGGCACTAAATGAAGAAACAAAGACTGTAGAACATAGACGTCTCATGTGTTACTTGCAAAACAGGTAAGAGGGAATGATGCTGGTGAGAAGATGAGGAGCAGGGGTTGAATGGGTTAAAGTGTGTTGAGAGCAGAGGATGAGGTGTCCTGGGGGGAGGAGAAGAGAAAGAGCACTGAAAGAGAAAAGCAGACGTGAAGGAGGTAGGGAATTGATGAAGCAGAAAGCTGGGTTATTCCTGCTGTGAATCTATGTGTCTTTGCTGTGCGTTTGTGTGTGGATGACTGTGTGCGTGAGTATGAATGGCAGGCTCTGGCAGTAAATGAAACTGTTTATCAGATCAATATTGCCATCATCTCACAGATGACTGTGGCCTCTGCTGAAGAGCAATCATAAATCACAACTGAATATGGAGGCCACCGATCTATACACACGTTGTGTGTGTTGCTGTTGCTCGAGTGTTCTTGCATGAAGAAGCTGGATTTCCTAGATAATCTTTTTCTCAGATTAGACATGACATGATGCAGTCAAATCATAACTTTTTCTATAATAGCCTTTTGTGAAAGGTGCCCAGGATTTGTTTCTTTTAATTTTGCATCAAAATTGCTATAATTAAATTCGATTTTGACGTTTTTATAGCTTCTTGCTTACAAAGTCTAATCTTTGTTACATATACAGTACATAGCAGATGTCTGTGAAGGTTCTCAGTCATCCAGGACATCTTCAAAAAAAGGTTAAAGCAAAGGCATCTGGACTTGGTTTTCAAGGTGAATACATTTCGTTTCTTCTCCAAGAGACTTTGTCAATTCTGAGGTCAACTGGTAAGAGAGCTGAGCTTATATCTCTAGAGAAAGAGGTTGACCTAAAACTGACTCTGATTGGACCCAGCTGTCCTGGTCTCATAATTGTTAGCTATGAATGGGCAGTTTGACTCCTGATGGGAGAGTCATTAGGCTCAGGGGAGTCGTTCCATTCAGGTGTTGTTGTTCTTCTAGAGTGAAACTGTTTTGGTTTAGGTTTCAAAACAGTGTTGTAACAAGCCTCTCTCATGGAACCCCTTAAAGGGCCTCGAGTGAGGACGCCACGAAACAGCAATATACCTCCGTCCACTAGAGGGCAGGCTCCAAAACCGTAAATATAAAGAAAAATCCAATGGCGACTTTACAAGTGTTAGAATCATATTTACAGCCTGGTACAAAAGATGGCTCTGGTCTCTAGAGCTAAGTTTTTACTACATGACGACTCGGTGGGGGAAGCCATTTTTGTTCAAATGGAAAAGCCATCTCTGAATAGAGGGGGTAGCCTTAGATTTGTGTTGCCCACTATTTACAACACTGTGTTGAAACATAAACCAGGTCAAACCCTTCCTTCTAGAGACAAAATCTCAGCTCTCTTACCATTTGACTTCAGAATTGACAAAGTCTCTTGGAGAAAAGACAAAAAGGGTTTCACCTTGAAAACCTAGACCAGATGCCTTTGCTTTAACCTTTTATACACAGCAGAATTAATTATAAAATCAGACTGTAATTGACAATGGCATATGTAATATCACTTCTATAATATAATAATATACTGTATTATATAATTTCTATAAACTCAGGTCTTCTATACATGGCTCTGAAGCTGTGAGGGTTACTAAGATGAGTTTATTAAGCCCATTTTAGAAAGAAGTCAGAGTTTGAGAAAAGCAAAGCTTTACGGTCATTCATAACCTCTGATGCTAATGTGAAGTACTGGTGAACATGTAAGACACTACTCACTGCTTTTGTACAGTTGTTTACATAAGTTTACATACCCTGGCAGATATTGGATTTTTTTTTTTGCCATTTTTCAGAGAATATAAATGATAACACAAAAACCTTTTTTCACTCATAGTCAGTGGTTGGGTAAAGCCATTAATTGTTAAACAACCATGTTTATTAATTTTAAATCATAATGACAACAGAAACTACCCAAATGACCCTGTTTAAAATTTTGCAAACCCTGGTGATTTTGGCCCGATAACATGCACACAAATGTAAAGGTAACCATCCTCACCTGTGATCTGTTTGTAATCAGTGTGTGTATAAAAGGTCAGTGAGTTTCTGGGCTCCTGACAGACCCTTGCATCTTTCATCCAGTGCTGCACTGACGTTTGTCTATTCTGAGTCATGGCACAAGCAAAATAATTTTCAAAGGATCTGCAGGAAAAGGTTATTAAACTGTATAAAATTGAAAGGGATATAACAAGATATCCACGAAACTGAGAATTAGCCCTTAATGAGGGATTCTGTTGAAACAGGTAGACCAAAAAATATTTCAGGAAACAACTACCAGGAAAATTGTTTGGGATGCAAAGAAACCCCCACAAATAACTTCAGGAGAAATACAGGACTCTCTGAAAAAAAAGTTATGTGTTTTTTCAAAATGCACAATAAGAAGGCACTTTATTAAAAAAATGGGCTGCATATACAATACGCCAAACAGCACAGAGACAAGCCTCAAAACTTCTGGAACAAATTCAGTGATGAGACCAAAATTGAACTTTTTGGCCAAAACCATAAACCATAAAAACCATTTGGAGAGGAGTCAACAAGGCCAATGATGTGAGGTACACCATTCCTACTGTGAAACATGGAGGTGGATCGCTGATGTTTTGGGGATTTGTGAGCTACAAAGAAAAAGATTGAATGCAGCATGTTATCAGAAAATACTGGAGGAAAATTTGCACTCATCTGCCCAGAAGCTGCACATGGGACGTACTTAGACAGCTCAAGAATTTACAGGAACTGGAGGCTTTTTAAAAAGAGTAAACCCAATTGTTTTACAGTAAATGGCTTCACCCAAACACTAATTATAAGTGAAAGAACAGTTTATGTGTTTTCATTCATATTCTCTGAAAAATGGCACAAAATCACAAATTCTGCCAGGGTACGTAAACTTATGAACACAACTGTATAGCACTAGGTTACATTTTTCCATGTTCACTGTACTGATTGGCCATTATTTGTCTCAAATCCTAGTCCACTATTTAAAATTCTTAGTGATTGACATTGCATACAGCAACAAGGTTATATATTATTATCAGTTAATTGGTAACTTATGTATCTTGCCCAAAAACAGAATAAATGCCCCCAACTTATACTGGATTACCAACTGTTCTTTGATCAAACAGCAAAAACAGTCGGGCAGCAGCCATATTGTAAATCTGACATCCTCCATTGTTCCCCCATAGGGTTAACAAGAGTTCTCTTGTTCCGCTTTTGATGGTCCCCAGTGCTCACTCTGAATAATGTAGCTCCTGATATCAGTGACAAGAGTCTTGAAACCAAAATAGCATCTTGAGCTCTGATAAATATAGAAGGTAATTAAATCGGCAGCAGGACAGAGAAAGAGAAAAGCCAGGGAAAAGGGAATGTCTGTTGTATGTGTGAGGGATAAAGCAGTCTTTTGCAACAAACTACACAGGATCAATGCTTGCTGTTTGCTGTGCTTAAATTTTGAGAAACTCTAAATGACCATAAATCAGATTTAGATCATTTTGTGTAAGTTTACCCCAATAGATTTGTGTAACATTTAAGGATGTTGAGGTTAGCGACTGACTGTCCATTTTAGGGCCTGCCACAATCACTACAGTGAGTCAGCACTATTTCAGTGGTTAGTTCTCAGGAGACCCGAGAATGTGTGCACACTCACTGCCATCTGTGCCTTTTTGTCCCGCATAAATGCAAACTATTATCCTCTGTCACAATTATTCCACTTTTTGTCAAATATTTTCATTGCAGGGAAACAAAGCAGTGATGGATCCCTCTGTGGTAGAGTAGTCTGGAGTGGGGTGAAAGGTTGCAGAAGGGGTGACTGTTTGTCAAAGAGAACCGGGCCCGATCTTGACATGTTTCCCTTTGGGATTGTGTGGTAAAATGCAAGTGTGTGTTCATTTAGTGTGACAGCTTTTGACAGAAAGTGATTGACAAGCCCCTCTGCAGCCGAACACCAGCCGCTGCAGACTAATGATGACAGTTTCCAGGTTGGACACACTGCTCTCTTCTTCTCTTGCCGTCTTCCCATTGCTTTGCCTCTTTGTCTTGTGGCTCTCCCTCGACTACCTCTTCCTCTATTACACGCCCACACAGACAATGGCATCCTGTATTTCGTCTCTGACACAAAGGCCCAAGCACACACATTGATTCAGGCTCACAAACACTAACACGTGTGTGAATTATCATGCATGCAGTCTTTGTGACAAATGCTTCCCCATAACACACAAAAGCTACACTTGCATTGTCTATCTATCTCACACACACATGCACAAACACACACTGCACTACTCTCTCTGTCTTGGAATTTTACATTTTGATGAAGGAGGAAGAGCATCATCCAATCAGGTCGGCCGCAGCAGGGAGAGACCATGTGGGCGCAGACAGCAGGGCGATCCACAAGCGGCTTTTCAGGACCTTTACTATCACTATCAGCTAAGTGCCCCTCGTCTCTGTGCTGCAGAGTGGTATGTTCTAGCATGCTGAATAAGAACCCCCGCCTCGGTGCCCCCCCCCCCACCCCCCTTCCCTCTTTCTGGTCAGTGCTAGGGTGTAGCTACTGATCCTATACTATAGCACAAGAGAGTGAGGAGGGAGGAGGGACATCAGGTGTCAGGGCTCTGCAACCCCAGATGAGGCTGCATTACCACGACAACCAGCTCCAGGGGCACTGCCAGGTGAGTGTGAGGACATAGACTTGCACATGTATAGACTAAGACTCACAAGCTCTACATGCATGCTGTTAAGTAACTACATCCACATAAAGGTTTATATGCACAGGTGTGTGGTCACTGACATGCTCTAGGATGTATGTCAGTTGGTGTCAGTTTTTTGTAAAGCACAACCACCAACCAGATAGTTGTACTGTGGCGTAGTTAGTGTCAGCGAGAGCATTCTATGCCAGAAACTACAGTTTATATTTGTGTGTATGTTTGTGTGTGAACGTACAGCATCTCTTCTTGTGTGGTGGCGGTGGGTAGGAGACAAAGGGTCCTCTCTGTCTGGCACTACAGCACCAGTTCCTCTGCTGCCAGCGGAGCTATCGGAAAGTTCTTCATGTCAGCAAAGATGTCTTATTGACAAAGAAAAGAAAAAAGTCAACTAATGTGTTTTTAGCTTCCCTCCCCATCACTGTCTCCTGACTCATGGTGATAGGAGGACACGGTCACAGCAGATGATCAGCCAGTGGGTGGGGGTGGGGGTGTGCTTTGAGGACACAGAGGCTGAGTGGAGGGGGGTCAACACTGGGAAGGGGGCTGTGGCTGTCATGACACTAGGACTACTGTAATGTGTCATAGTCATACCATTGAGAATGAGGTTAAAACACATGTGTGCATGTAGAGGGGGGTGGGAAAGTGTGTGTGTTTGGGGGTCATCTGCCATGCACATGACTGCCAGTGGGAGTACATGTGAAAGGAGAAAGAGCAGCAGACATGTACCGTGTCTAAGTGTCGACTATTACTGACCAATGAACCCAGACAAAGGGCGGCAATCATATGTGCAGTCTCGTGTCATTTGCTGCATG
The DNA here is from genome assembly GCA_024416835.2 of Perccottus glenii. NCBI lineage: Eukaryota > Metazoa > Chordata > Actinopteri > Gobiiformes > Odontobutidae > Perccottus > Perccottus glenii. Next base: position 15,384,606 of record CM044562.2, on the reverse strand, counting down.
TGTGAGACGGGGTGTGCGGCTTGTATGTTGAACGGTCTCTGTTATAGTTATGTACGCACGCATGTATTTACAGTCTTTTTGATGCCTATGCACATCTTGTACAGTCTTACTGGCACCCGTACGCACTGCGCTGCTTTCTGCTCAGTTCTTTTTCTGTCGGCCTGTGACGCCCTCATTCAAACCCGTCCTGTTAGACGGCAGTTTGTCATACGTCCCCCGCACCGACCCCAGCAGAGTCTCACTTACAGACACTGGTTCAATGGTGTCCATATGACTCCAGTTAATCAAATCCTTCTTTGTGTCAGTGGCTGTAATAGATGATCCTATCATGTGATGATAGTGGGTGTAGTCTTTGGGTAGTAAACCCTTTAGTGTCATTTTTTATGTGTGAAATATAAAATGCAAAGATGATATCTGTCAGTTGGACTGTCATTGACCACTGATGTTTATATATATATATATATATATATATATATATATATATATATATATATATATATATATATATATATATGTATATGTAAAATGTATGTAAATATATGTGTATGTATGTAAAATGTATTTCTTTTTTCTCCGCACTAAGGCTATTCCAAATGAAACCAAATTTCACAAATGTATATAATAATACAATATAAGACTCTTAATTGTAATCATAACAGAGGATTTTATTTTTTTCTGTTGGTCATACCTTTAGCTAATTTCCAGACTTTACTCAACATAGATAGTAGTTAACACTCACTAAAAAGATTTCATTAATCTGATGAACAAGTGAATATGAAGTTACAAATTTGTGTTATATTACAGCAGAGATGTGAAAAAGAGTTTAACTCATTTTTCAAAAATGACACAAATCATTCAACAGATAGAGAAAGCTACTTATTAGACTGAAAAACTAAATTCTTACAACACATTGCATTGTATGTGTTTCTTTTTCTGTGTATGTCTGTATCATTTTTCTATACATCCTGAAAACTCACGAATCGGTCACAGTGACCAAACTGCACAGTGAAAAAGATGGCGATGAGAACAAGCTGTACAGTTTTCTTCCAGTGCTCTCCTCTTGTTCACTCTCAGTGCCTTTCTCCTTTTAGATTTTCATACATTTCACACCATTCCCATTCCTTTCTCACATGCACACACTTGTGTGTCTCCTCCTCTCTAACTGTCACACTGTAGGGTGTGCCCCCCTCATTTGCCACATACATGACTACTGACAGTGTATCATATACACTGTTGCCATGTGGAATTTACACATGGCTGCACAATCACTGACATGCTGACCTTCCTGCTTTGCTTTCTGCTGTAGGCCCGAGCATTGACACTCACTTGACAGTTATACTATTACTACACTTTATGAAGAGAGGTGTGTAATTATGCACAATGTGAGGTTCTTTTTAGTAGTGTAAAGTATACCTTTAATGCTGAAAAATATACTGTAAGCAGCAATTAAACTAATTTAACATTCCAGAACAGCCCTTCAAAATGGCTGCCGAGCCGGCATGTTGTCTGTGATGGCCGACGAGTGCTTAGGTTTGAGGTGTGTGCGTGTATAGCTGTGACCGCCTGTATTTATGCCTTGTTTATATACATGTGTGAGAATAATCCTGCATTTTGCTTTTTACTTAATGCCATGTGTCAGAGGGAGCCTCTGCTTAAAGATAGCTGCTAATCCATAGTTATCAGCCTCGGTATACCTACTCTGCGTGAAACTGTAACTGTTGATGGCTATGTTTCCTGGTACCTTTAAGATAAAATGAAAATCATACACTTTTGATTGCAGAGTTCCTTTTAATGTTCACGTCTGCCATTTAAAGAATGTCAGCATTTTCATAGGATTTCTATTAAGATGCTGAACGTGTTAACTGAAAAGCTGACCATGTTGTTTCTTTACAGCTTTCTGCTTCCAATGGCCAAGCCAGCGCCTTACTCTCCGTTGGTCTGGCCAGGCTGGTCCTGCCTTCCCCAGAGCTGGCAACCTGCAGGAGTCATCAGGGTTAGTGCTCCTTTGGCTCAACTCTGTGCGAAGATTTTCTGCCAAGCTCCTAAAGATGACTTTAAAAACAATAAATATATAGATCTGCACTTAAATTAAAAAATGAATAAAAATCAACAAATTCAGCAAATCAAATATTAAACTTTTGTAAAGAATTTTAGCTTTGGCAGGGACATTTACTTTACAAGAATGGTTTATAAGATTCAAAAGCAGAAGAAGAGTTGCATAGAAAACAATGTAATCTTAAAGAGATACTGAGTGACAGTAGTTTTGTTGATATGATTTATGCTCAGAGAATATTGAATTGTATTTATTAGATAGAAAAGCTTATGACATGGCTTAAACAATGCTCATGAAAATGTTTTTCTAGAGCTCTGAACCTAAAACCACTGGCCTTAGTCAAAGCATTTTTGGCATTTAGGTCAAATTTCAAATATTGCATGTGTGGCATTTTCTGCAGTAAAAAGAGATACTGTAAAGAGACAAAAATAAGCTGCCAGTGCTTATTGTAACTGTGTAGGTGTGAGTGCTTGCGTGTGAAATGTTCAGAGTCTTGAATGTGACAGGGTCAGGCTTACATTGTAAAATCTGTGCCGGTGTTTCTAATGCATTTGTCAAGCAGAAGTGTGGTCACTGTGTTCCACTGAATAGTCCAAAGACACAGACAGACACTCTGAGGCAAAGCAGAGAATCTAAAGTGCTTTATGCTTGTATGCATCTGACTGGAGCTGGGTGTGTCAGTGGATGTGCTTTGTGTGTGAGACTCAACCAATGTTTCACACATACTAAAGAGTAAGCTAATGCAACAGTAGTGGAGCTAATTCATCCAAACACTGGAATAGTTAATCTTATTAGGATAGAAAAAATCTGGAAAATAATTTGTAGTTTTCATATCTTATACAAAGGTTGTCGTTGATTGTTGGTAATTGAAATACTTTCATCAAAACGTGCCAATAACAAGTACAGTATCTTGCATTAGATTTTAAAAAATGCTCAATTACACTTCTGAAGGAAAGATTTAACTATAATGTGTTTTTCACATAAAAATATATTGTTATGAATGTACTTTTGAATAAAGGACGTATGTGTGTTTTCACTCATTTGTGTTTTTTCTTTAGATCTTAATAAAGAGTAAAGAGGAAATGGATGCTTGGCAATTACTCAGCCACTGCTTTCAGGACTGACCACTGGCCCAAAACACAAAGCCATTTGTATTTAAGCATTTAAAACTAATTGACGGGACTCTATTGTGTACTGTAGACAATAATAATCCTCTAAATAATGTATTAATGTCTTCTCGTTTTTGGAGGAGAGAATGCAAGGACACAGCAGTTTAGCAAAAGAAGAATCAGTTCTGCCTTTCTCAGCAAGAGATGAAATGGGTATAAACAAGTATAATGTTCAGCTTAAGTGAAGGCCTGCTGGTTAATAGTGTCAGGTTCAGATTGACTAGAAACAAGTATGTTCTCAACAGTAAAGCCTCTTCCTCTCTGGTTTTCATTCTTAGTGCAGACAACAGTAGTCGTCATTTTCCAACTCAATTTACAGACGCATTAGGGGATGTTGAGGCGTGCCCTGCTTTCTCAAATGCAATCAGGCTGCATGTGTGTTGTAAGTGGAAATGGAGCCATCTTTACTGACATCCATTTGACTTCTTCTGCCATACATCAATTATTCATTTGAATCTTATGTATACTACGTACAGGTAGTTTTCACCAACTCTTTTTTACCATTTTAGGATGAAACCAAAAGCTGTGAAGAAAACAAGAACCATGCTGAAATGCCGAAAATCCTTTGGTAAGCAATTTAAACTTTTAAGCTTTTAAACCATATTGAGAAAATAATGTCCAATAATTACTTCTGATTGAAGGAATAATAAATACAGACAACACTCTATGATTTTGAAAGCTATGTAGATATATTGTGTTATTGTGTTCTAGTCATCTATTAATCTTTACATAACACATTTTTAAAATTGTGTTGGCAATTGGCTGTGTATACGTGTACAAGATACCCATTTTATGACCCCTTTACATAAGGTTAAAACAACAGTTTAGGTTGGGGGAAAGGTAACAAAACAGTGTTTAACAGTAGCTCTAATACAACTAACTGTATTTAACCAGAAGACTTATTGTATCTATTAAAACCTCAAACAATAACTGAATTCATTTTTCATTTTCAAGTTTTGAGTTTTAGATTTCCCCCGTCATCAAAACATTTCAAAAATAATCAGACAAAACAATTTTAGATTTTCTATATATTTTTTGTTACAAGAATGTTATTTTTCACATCAGGATTTGCAGAAACATTAAAAAGCAAATGATACAGTTAGTGGACATTCAGTGTCTAACTTTTTTTTTTTTTTTTAGAACACTTAACACAATAACTACACACTATTGAGCAGTAATTAATCTAAGAAATTAATGAGTTAATTAACAATTATATATAAGCTGTTAAAATGTCATTTGTATCTATAATTATACATTAGCTTATGTTTATAACATAATAGTGCTTATTAATGTAGAAATAATGCTTTGTAAATTATAAATTAAGTAGTTACCAATACTTAACTAATGTTTAAAAATAAATCAGTTCAATCATATCAATAATTTTTATACATTAATTCTCTTTCTCTAAAAATCCAGTGATACCCACTTTTCTCCCACTTATCTTAGCTGAATTTTGGGAAGTTCTATATAGTATTAAAATACTTTTTTTTTTTTAAATCACAATGATCACACCAAACCGGCTGTTTGAAATCTGTGTCTCCCCATAATTGATTTCAGAACCGATGTGACTCTCAATACTTTGCTGAGTGCACTTTGAAGAGCAACCTACAGCCCTCCAATTTACAATAAATGTCCTGGTTGACCGTCTAAACATATGACTAATTCAGAGCCTGAGCAGAAACTGGAGAGAGGGGGATGAGAAAGGAAGCAGGATGCCAGACAAAGGAAGGGGGCTGGGAATAAAAAGAAATGAGAGGAAGAGATTGAAAATAGATGGTTAAAAAGATCACTGTGAAAAAAAACAGTCAACAAGAACAAAGGCCTTTAAAAAGATGGCATCTTCCATTATTTCTCCTGCTCACAATATCTGTAACAATCTTTAAATTAATTTGGCCTCTCAAAAATGTCACAGATTATTCATAGTCCTTTACACCCCTCATCTCTCTCTGTGTCACCTCATTTCTTGTACCAGCTGTTAGCTCATCTGTAACACTCTTAATCCCATTCCCGAAAACATCCCATTTGGTCCATAATCTCAATCCAAAACATTTTTTTTTTCTGTTTAGTTTGCATTCGTTCTTATATGCTTAAATACAGGTAGGCTATAACACTAATTGTAGATTTTAGTACAAAAACAAACGTTACTCATGTGTGAAGTAAAAAACTGCAAAAGCAAGTGGAGCTATAACATTCAGGTGGAGGAGGTCTTGTAGAGCATGTGGACCTTATCTCGAAATGAGGGGCTTGCTGCCATAGCAACCATATGATGAAGCAGGCAAGGCTATTTAAAGGAATTCAGCTGCTGCTCGCATTCCCTTCAGCTTCACACTGGCCCAGAGAAAGACAAAGAAATGTGGCTGACAGCAATATACATACCATAAAACCATAAGATAAAATGGTTTATACTTTCATGTCCTACATTTTAACCAAAATAGCTCATAAAAAAATATTCATTCTCCTTTACAAAATTTTTTCCTGTATTTTTCAGATTTAATTTTTTTAAATAAATGTAAACTAAATTTTTGTAGCTTATTTGTTAACGCTTGGATTCCTGCACAAGGCCGCTGTAATGTCTCAAATTGTTAATGAAAATCTTTCTTGTGTGACATTCCTCTGTGGACAGTAACAGAAAATACAGAGTTATGTGTGAGGAATAACATTAGAATGTGGCAATAGTCAAAGAGAGGGGTAGAACTGAGAAATTCCCCTCATTTATTTAAAACTTTAGTTAAAGGACAAACTAGAAAGAAGTTAGTCCTTGTCAGTCAAAAAGAAATCTAAAATGTAACATACTTCAGATAGGCTGATTCAATTTAATGAATAAATTAATTGCTTAGCCTGCTAGCAAAGTCTAGCTTAATGTTATTAAAGTAACAGCAGGCCTTGTGTTTTATACAAACCACACCAGTTAGATGTATTTTTTTTAACTTTTTAATGAATTATATTACAACTTTGTCTATAAAGTATATTATATAATATTTACAAAATTATGAGTGACCTCTCTATACTACTTCTGCTCTACTATGTGCTTTTTTATTATCTCATTCTAATCCCTACTCATTTTATATGCTAAGTTAAAGCCTATATTGTGCTTCACTGTACACACACACATACTGACACAGACATCCCTTATTGCCGAGGGTGATTATAAAATTTGCATTTAGAATGGGGTAGCAAGAAGGAGATGCGCCATTGTAGAAAAGGAATGTTTTAAGTGTCCAAATACCTGCCACATAGACTGTCAATCCTCGATTAATGATTGGAAATTAACATCAAGAGTGCAGATAAAGTTCTCCCATGACTGTTTTCCTCTCTCACGCAGAGTGGGTTCCTCTGATTCTAATTTGCATGTTTTTTCTTCACAGCTGTCACAGATGTAGCAACATTAGAAGAGTAGGAGAGCCAATGAGTTGCACCCCCAAGAGGAGCTTAATGAGATGGAACCTATTCTTTTTGCATCCCAATGGCAAAAAGCTCCTCTATGAGAGCGCCATCTCCTGGCTTGGTGAGGTAGGACAGCTGGTGTTGTGAATCAGGCCGCTACAGTCCAGGGATCGGCTACTTCCCAACACCAGGGTCTTACCAACACCATTTATCGTCCCTGTCCCAAGCTGTGGAGCAACTGATGTGTAAATATTTCTGCTAGGCTAATGTTACCTTTCTGAATTAGAATACAATAACAATATAATAATAAAGAAACAACGTACTGTGTACCTGAAGCGTTGTAAACACACAGACTGTTTAAATCTTTCTGATGCTGACTAGAAAGCCATAATGTCCAAATGGGCTGGAGGTGATGCCCTTCCAATTGTGTAAATCTCTGATATCTGAGGTAGTAATTCTTGTTTTAAAAAACGTAATAAAAAGAATATAAAAATAATAAATTAAAATGTTTTTCATGTTTAAATTGATTGTTCAGTATTTATTTATCCATCTTCCACTTATCCGTGGCAGCAGTCTGAGCAGAGACACTCAGACTTTCCTCTCCCCAGACACTTACTCCAGCTCTTAGGGGGGCAATACCAATACCGAGGCATTCCCAGGCCAGCCGAGAGATATAGTCCCTCCAGTATGTCCTATGTCTGCCCTTGGGCCTCCTCCCAGTGGGTCATTTAGCAGACACTTTTATCCAAAGTGACTTACGTTATGCTTCCATTTAACAGTGTTACAGCTGGAACACCACTGTAGGCAAGGTGGGTTAAGTGTCTTGCCCAAGAACGCATCGACAGTATGAACTGTGGGGAGAGCAGGAATCGAACTCCCAACCTTTCGGTTATAGGACGACCGGTCTACCCAAAATTATTTATTTAAATTTTATTTATTTATTTTTTTACATTTAGCTTACATTAAGTTTTCATTCACCAGTGTTACAGCTGGAAAACTGGAGGCAAGGGGGTTAAGTGTCTAGCCCAAGGACACAACAACAGTATATGAACTGTGGGGAGAGCGGAAATCAGACGCCAACCTTGCAGTCAAATTAGGAATTTTCCCATGGGAGTAATTAAAAAAAAACATATTGATCTTAGGCCTATATGTGTGTTAAAATAAACAAAATCAATATTCAAATTACTTTTATTTATACGTGTAATAAAAATATATTCCTAACATGTATCCAAACAAATATGCCCGGCCGCTATAAGACCATGACTCACCACTTTTGCCTAATTTGTCAATCTCATAGATTGTAAAAATATCTCTTCAACCACGCTGTTTCACCAATGTGCGTCTTGCTCGTATCGCGCAAGCGCAATCAACCACAGACCTAAGAATTGCTATCCGTTTTTTTTCCCCCAGGTCAATAAATTTAGCAATAAGTTAGTATCTTATTTTTTCCGAAATTGACTTTATAGTCGCTGACCGGGTTTATAGTAGTTTATACGTTGCCTTGGGCCATTTGTTTAACATATGATTGATGTCCGACATGGTTCTTTCATCTTCTCGAAAGGACAAAATCCAAGAGTCATTAATAAACACCTTTGCGCTGCAGCTAGTGCCGCGGCGGAAACGAGACCGGAAACCGCTAGAAAGTCGTGGATTCGAGTCCGTAACGAGGTTAGACGTTCTGAAAAAATAATTTACTGTCAGGCAGAGTATTAAATGCAGCACTTAGCTATACAAGAGGTGGGACCCTTCACTAGAGGCAAACACCACCAGAGCAAGCCCGACACTAGGAGCATGCGTAAGCTAGACATATTACGAAAACTGAAGTTTATCTGTTGCTGTACGGATTTAACCAGCACAATAAAAAATAGAGGGGGAACTGTCAAACACCGTGCTGTACCAAAGTGCAAATTGCAATGTGTGGAGAAGACTAGTAATAAAAAACGCATGGACATAAACCCCCGTATGAACGCTTTAACACATATTAAACTATCGAAAAGTGAATGTAAACTAATACAAGTATACATTGGCAAAAGCTGTCGGAGCCGCATGGCTAAAGGCGGCTTAAGTGAAGTTGGAAAGGGACAGGACACAGTGAACAGGTCATCTGGTAGTAATGTGCTGTCTGCTGCAAAACCTACACAAGGTCGAGCAGAAGCATGTTCAGAGAGCTCTGATTTGTCAAGTAGGTGAACTTCAGCTGTGCACTTTATTAAAGTTGTTAACTCGTGTTCTGTTTTACAACTAGTAAATGAAAGCTACGTGACTTTGAATTAGGTTTTGGACGGTAATGTTTAAGGCTAGTTGATTTTTGGCTAACTAAGTAATCCAATGCTAATGTGCAGCGACTATTTTAATGCTAAGCTAAGTTAAGTTAGCAGCTGCTGTGGGCGACGTGTTCGCGATGTTTTTAGTTAAAATACCCTAACGTAACTAACCATTTAATAATAAAAATGAAATTACTCATTTTATTTTTTATCTTTCTTATAGGATATTAGTTTAGCAAAACCTATCTAAACGGTTTGTATTCGTATTATTTTTCTAAAGTGGGTTGTTAACCATACATTTATTCTGCTTACAGGTTTGGGTGGACATTTGCCTCTAATTTCTACTACTTTGGCTAATTCCAAGAGATCTGTGAGGCGAGTTGCGGTCTATGGCTGTCATGTTTCTAGTGACTGCACACATCTTAAGCAGAGCACAGTGGTTAAGCCCCAGCAAGAAGACAAATGCGTTGGGTCTGAGAAGCCTATGGTTAATATAGAAAATACTGTCACTAAGTTAATCTTATGGAAAGACCATTACCCCAAGGTGACACTTTGTGACATAGGCCCCAGATGTGTTAAATGCAGTCATAACTGCAGCTTTGTACTTGCAGATGTTATCAAAACTAAAGTTGTGCGTTGCTTTGCAGAGGAAATGAGAGCAGCCTTTAGGTTTGAGCCTGGTTGTTTGGGGAAAAACAAACAACCAAATAATGAACACGTTGAAGTTAAAAATAATGAACCATGGTCAGTGCAAAATTCTTGCCAGTCCAACAAAGACCCAAGGGCAACATCCAGTAATTTCCTTAGACAACATACACCGGAGATAATGTGCATAAATGACTTGCAGGACAAATGCATTGAGACTGATGCCATACCTGGTCAAAACCTCATGAGAAAAGAAGCACATGTTGGCAAAAAACCTGTAAAGAACTTAAAGGCTGGTATTTTGTCAGATGCCGCACATGTAGAAAATATTACTATCCTATATCAGTCAAAAAAATACGCTAGATATGACACAACAGGATCTGTTAACTCCATGGACTCAGAACCTGGTTCAACAAATAGAGAGGCCTGTGTCCAGAGAGAGGTTTGTGGTTCCGCTGGCAATCTCAGTGAAGCTTATGGAGAGGATAACTCATCAGAGATAAACGGTCTTGGGTTGGATAACACAGATGAGTTGGACTCATTCACCTGCCAACGAGTGAGGGTGTATTCGGGAAAGATTGGCTTTTCATGTGCACGCACATACTTAAAATGGCCCTTCTCTCCCAGTAAAAGAGGCTCTACAGAACCTTCCTGTGATATAGACTGTCATGCTGGACATTGTGCTCCTTCAAGTATATCCAATCAAAACCAGCAAAGTTCTGTCACAAATGGCTCTACTAAACCAACTAACTTTCCAGCTCAGCTTACTGGTCTGTGGATTCCTATTTCTAAGAAAGTGGAAGGAGAAGAAAATGGTGGGAAAGAAAGGCAAAAAACAAATCTGATTGATGAAAGATGTGTTGATCTACCTTCTGTCTTTGTTAAGAACAAAGAGTATTCGTCAGAACAACTAGATGCCTTTCCTACTGGTTTAGCTACCTGTTCAACTACAAGACAAGACTTGGAGCAAACCAGTAATGATGACTCATCGCCCCCAGGTAGTTACAGCTCTAGGTCTACCCCTTCCCCCTCCAAACTTGGCCTGCCTGACTTGGAAATTGCCCCCACCATTTCTGCCATATCATCACTGAACCCTAATGGATGCTTGAGTAATGTCTCAAATTCACCATCTTTTCTCTCAACGTCCTCACTTTTTGACCTCAGTTGTGCCAACATCACGCTGCTTGCAAGCACATCCCCAAGATTTTCTGCAGACCATAATCCTTTTTTGCACAGTGAAGAAACCCAAATGTCTTCATCATTACTCCCTCAAGATCTGGAAGCATTTGAGGATGAAACATTCCCAAGCGAGAGCCTACCAAAACTCGAGCCATGTTGTGAAACAAGTCCATTTATCAAACTAACAAGTGATTTTGGACAAGACTGTGTAGTGTACACAGACAAGTGTGTAAACGCAGACCTTTGGCTTCCACCAGTTCTTTCTCCGCTTAATTCGCCACAAAACAACTTAGAAATTAGCTGCTCAGATGAAAATAAAAACCTAAAAACAGACATGCTCAAACACAAAATGTTACCTGAAAATCAAACACCAGAAATTGTCAATGGTAATGGTGAAAACTGTAGATACAATCATAGCCAAAAATATGTGCTACAGGGTAACATAGAATCTAGACAATCTCCAATGGATCCTAAAATAATGGCATCTCCTGCCTCGGATGTTCTTACAGAATCCTGCTCCTCTTGCAGCAGTTATGAAAATGAAGAACTTTATGGTCAGTCTTCTTCCGGAAAAGAAGATTCAAAAATTGGAGCTGATGCAGAGGATACTGGCGTTCTGGATGAAATTTCAGCTTATAAAAAAGATATTCTACTTGTTGATGTAATCCATGATGACCCTGACCTGTTTGAAAAGGTGCCACAGAAAAGTCTACTAAAACTAGGACCCACAAGAGCTAGTGAGAGCTCCAAAACAGGACAGAAAAAATTTGTAAAAATATTGCACCCTGCTGCTGAATTGTGCAAGATTCCACAAAGGTATATACAATATTGTGCATTATCTGATTTATAATTAGTTGTGTACATCCTGTCATTGATGAACTATATGTTACAGTTTGACTCCCGTAAATATTGACTTTCTCTGCAACAGTCCAAGTGGGACAGGTAAGTTTAAAAAAAAAAAGTTTTCAACTCACGCTACATGTACCTAATCATTTTCAGTTTCTATGTGTTATCTAGAGGATAGCCCCCGTAGGCCATGGAGACCTCAGTGCAACAGCACCTCTTCTGTATTGCAAAGCAGCACTGAGAAGCAAACCAAAGCAATGGTAAATTTAAATTATGTCCAAAACATATTGGAAAAGTCTTATCAAGTGTCAAAATAATTTAAACTAATTAGTTTATTTTTAATTGTTTTTCTTTAAAAAAAAAAAATTTTTTAGGGTCCAACTGGGGGGACAACTTTGAATGCCGCCGAGGAAAGGTGTTCGTTTACGCACACATTTAATTTTATGTAACCCATTAATGTGTTAATAATGGTATTTGTTTTTTTAGGAACCAACATATTAAAACTACAAATTTCACTCCCAATCATATTTCCCCATTTATGAGCACAAGAATTGGTAAGAAAAGGAGATGTTTTTTTTTTTCTCAATATTTGACCCTTAATTTTTCAAATTTACCTGCAACAGTTTCTTTCTTTTATGTTTTGTTTTTTTAAATTTTATGTTTTATTCTTTTATTGAAATTGTTGCACTTTATAAAGCTGTGAAGTTTACTTGCTTCTACAGGGCCTCGGACCAACACTACAGATTTTAAATGGCAGAAATCGAATGCTGTAAGTGACCCAAATGCTGAGGCATTTTGTAAACCATGTCTTGCATTTGGTTCACTAAAGAAATGCCATGATGTTTTTTTAACCCTCAGTACTGCAGACAGTACTTTAGTGAATCAATGATCTGTGGATTCAAAGTGTGTCGATTCCACCATTTGCCTTTGGATGGTGATGAGAAGGTTTGTTCAAATCTATACTTTTAAAAGCAGCTGCTTTTATAATTATTGACTACTGCTTTAAGCCTTTTACAGAACTCTTAGGTAAAACAAGTGGTGCTAATTGCATTAGCAACATCACTCCCTGCTGTTTGATTATTGGTTATGTTCACCTTGGGCGTTTGTTTTTGTTGCAGTTTTGTATAGAAACTGTGGCTAGATTTGCAAACAATCCAACATGCCTCCACAAAGCAGGTATGTTTTTTTTTAAATTTTAGATGCAAATAAACACACATTTGCATTGTATAGTGTTTGAATTGTGAATATTTGTTTTTGGCCCAATTCAGAAATAGGTCTTCTTGGATAATTAATTTATAAAGTGAAACCAAGAATAGCCTTTAAGGTGAGTACCTTAAAGGCTATTCTTGGTTTCACTTTATTAATTCATTTCTGTCTCTAGGAGCTGTGTTTACTGGCTACTACCAAAACAATCTGCCTGGAGTGTATTTTTCTATGCCAGTGCTTCTCTCACTCCTTTGGGCACTTCTCAAAGCTGGCATGTTGTCAGAAGTCTTTGCAGTTCTCAGCACCAGCTTAGCCCACAAGATAGTGGTAAATACAGATTTATTTGGCGGTGCTCCTAATCTAAGAGATGACAGGGCATCCGCTTCATCTGTTGTATGCATACATCTACAGTAAGAGTTACCATGTTGATACATTTATTCATTTTTTCCAGCCTGAACATGAGTTCCTTCTCGACCTCTTTAACTTTATTAGGGATAACGGCCTCATGAGCCTTGTACCAGAACTAATGCAGCTTACATTTAAGGTAACTAATTATTTACCTAATGTCATTGTTGACAAAATAATCTGTGTTTATATGCCACTTTTAACCTTTTGCATTTGCTTCGGCAGATGGCCAGTGCTGGCTTGCCTCTAAGTTTGGACTGCCTTGACTGTGTAAAAAACACTCCAGAATTTCATCAGACAGTTTTGCCAAACTCAGCTTCATTTTGTGGAAACAACAGGTTACTAAATTAGTCTTATATTTACACGTTTTTTTTTTTTAATAGAGCTAATAGACTGTTCTTTACAAAAGGTCATCAAACCTTCCAGAGTACCTCAACTTGGCTCATGCGGTTGTGGAGCTTGAGGTCAGTCATTTATTTTACTAAAAAGGACCAGAGTTTTTCGGGCGCCTTATATTAGACCCTAAGCATATTTTGATTGAGTAAAAAAAAACGTAGAATTTGCTTTGTGTGTGTTGCAAGCTTTGTACCAAGCAAGAGGACTGGAAACGGCTGGGGGAGGTTTTTCGATCCGTCTGTCAGTCCAACCAAGTCAACCAAGTGGAGCGAATCTGTGGTCGAATAGCTATAGCGCTCTTGTCTGAGAGCAAAGACAAGCTTTCACTGCCATTTGCAGTATTTGCTGAGACTGGTAGAGTAAATAATTTAGCAATTGAAATAAACATACATTCTTTTCGTAATTGTTTTTTTAATTCATATTGTCATTTTACAGCTTGTCATAATGAGGACAGCCTTGTCAGAAGTTTTTTAGGCAGAATTGGAGTTTCGCTCATGTTGCGATACCAGAAAACTCATCAGTGGGCAAAGGTTAAGACTAGTTGCACAGCTTTTTAAATGGTATTTTTGATTTTAGTCCGATACATTTACAGATGTCTGTTTTTCATAGGGTCAAAAAGTTGTGGAAGTGCTGTCTGCTTCTAAGGTCAGCTATGCCACAATGAAGGGTTTGTTTGGGAATGAAGACGGCACATCACGCTGTCACCTTATAACTGTGGCGACTGAGTTCTTCCTTCTAAATGGCAGCGTTGAGGGAGCTTTAAATACTCTTAGAGGTATGGAGTCTGAACTGCCTTTGATAATGTCATAGGTAATGTGATTGAAAGCTGGAAGCTGCAATCAAGCAGTTTTCCAAAGACCCAGTTATGTTTAGAAGGAGTCCGCATTGAGACTGTCTTTGCTTTTAACTAGAAAATGAGTGGTTCCTGGCATCTAGCACGTGGCCATGTGAACCTGCTGATTTGGAGAAAAGGGCGCATGTGTTATTGCGTCTGGCAGAAAAGACTTCTCACAGAGATACTCTTGAGGTCCTCTGCAATCTTCCTGGACTTAAGGAGCCAAATGGTAAGAAATATGCATTTTCTAAATGTTTGATACTACTGTATAGTCATTGTTTTTTCCTACCTTTAGACCATGTAGACATTTCCATATACAGTGCTTTCTTTAGCGTCCATCTGCAAGCATGTGTAGACCGTCAAATACTCCCAGTAGCATCAGACATGGTGGATTTTATGCTCTCTAAGGATCTGCCCGTTGACCTTGCCATGCTGCGGGTGCTTTTACACAAACTGGGCAGGCAGAACCTTTGGCTCCGGGCACGAGAGATCTTCAAACGTACGTTTCTCTTTGCATTTTGCTGCTTCTCTTTAATTTGGCTCTTGCTAGTAAAGAATGTAAGAGTAATTGCAGTGTGTTAAATGCTTAAGATTCCGTGAATGAGGGGTACTACCCAGGTATATCTGCACCATCTGGATTCATGGCACTAATTGTTCCATCCCAGCTTGGAGAGATTGAGCTCGCACTCACATTTGAGATGTTCATCACAGTAAATGCAACAGCCATTCTCGCTCTTTCAGACAGCACCCCTTCCAGCCTGAGTATAACTCTCAAAAGGTAACTTGTAACTTGAATGTATACGTATTTGGTGTGTATGGATATAACATTTCCGCTCTGCATTACTGTTCGGGTCAGGTCAGTACATACAGCTTGTTTGTTTGTTTTTCTTTTTTGCAGGACTGAAATCTGTGAAAGTGACTACCTTTCTGCTGGTAGCCGTCTCCTCTCTGCAGCTTGTATCACTCAGCCCAAACTTGGTGTTCACTATACAGCAGTGAACTCCTCACAGGATCAAGTATTCACTCTTGACATTTCCTCTGCGCGACGGTGGCTTAGGCACAATCACTTATGGGCCAATGATGTATGGACCCTTTAAACAATGTTCTTCACCCATGCATCATACATCAAAATACATGCCTTTCATTTCAGGCCTGGAAACAGCTTTTGTCCTAAAAGAATCAATGACTGCAAACAGATGAAATCACGTTTCTGTTAGTTGTTTGCAATATAGCCATTACCTTAAACATAAAGCAAAAATAATCACTAAAGACTGACAGTTTGTTTCCAAGCTGCTTATTGGAAAATATCTTAACAGATTTTGTTAATCTTTTGTTTTCTCAGATGTTTTAGAAAACTTGTCATAGATCAATGACTCTAGTGTTAATGTAATTGCATAGTTAAAATTGTGCATGTTTTTTTTTGCTTGTTACAGATATTTTAGTTTAATAGATATTGTTTAACATAGTTCTAAATAAACTTTGAATGTAAATAGATGTATATTTTTTAAGGGTGATTCATTTTTGACAGTATTATGGTACTGCTCTGCTTTAGAAACTTACTGTTACCAGTTCAAAAGCTGTGATTTTCTTTCAGTGATGTTTTATAAAACAGCAGTTCTTTCCTTTGAATGTTTTTGTGCTTATTCATTACAAGAAAATACATTGCTTAAAACCGAATAATTGAAATTAACATGTTTGGATTTATGTATTATCATACAAGTATGCTGTACAGTGTATATGTTTGGTACATTGTGGTTCTTTGCATGTTTTATATGTTTGACACAAAAACATTAAAGACCCTGCAAGAGATTTTTGTGCATTTTGTTAAAACTACCCTGCACCACTAGAGGGAGGTATTTGTCTTTATGATCTGTATTAGCCTGTTTAGCTGAAAAGGGTTAATGTATTGAACAATTGAATAACAATCCGTAGATTGAAGTAGGCTACTTATGACAGATTTTATTTTTTCTGATCTTAGAAAAACAAGTTTTACTAAATACTCAAGGAAAATACAAAAAAAGATATAAAAACGTGAAACATGTCATTTCTTAAATATAAAAAAATGTAAAGATGACATCCTTAAGGGCAATAGAGTTGCTCATATAGAGTAAAACCTTACTAATGAAACTCAAAACCGGCCTTAAAAACATTCACATGCTTAAAATGCATACAGATGGCTTAATGATAACATTGTCAAGGGGCCCTTCCATTAGTCAAATGATGTGCTGTAAATAATGGAAAATGGCCATATTGGGCCAAGAGACACCAAACTATGTGTCATCTAGGTACACCGATAATCCAAACACGTGTTTGTCTGCTGTCTTTCCCTGTATAAAGACAGTATAATCACCTGCCTGTAACCCCCAGCTACAGTCTGACTCAACCTCAGTGGATTCTTCTGAAACCTTTAAATATAATTCATTATGCTTAGGATGTGATCGAGTAATTAGCCGTGAGCACTGTTGACTTCGGAGCATTTATTTAAGTCTCAACTATTCTCCAGGGAGGAATGTTTTCTCACTATCTATGACTATGACATACCAACTTAACCTCTGGCATGTTTGCTGGCCATTCATCCCTTTATCTGCATAGTTTACTTTGGTCGCTCTGCAAGGTTGCTATAAATCAGCATTCTGCCTCCATCTGTCTTCATTTATGTTTTCTTTGCTTTAGTCCTAAAAAGCATAGCGTAACCTGTGTAACCTGTGTCATAATTATCGGCCACAGTTCGAGTGACTCATTGCTGGAGCCTCAGTGTTTCTTACTTGTATATTTTTGTTTTACTACCAAAAGGTTACTAAGAGCAATGCTAACATAGCAAACAATGCACAGGTAATACTTTATTGTGTCATACGTTTTAAAATTGTTCACTGCCAAAAGGAGTCAAAACAAAGAAGAGGGGTACAATTATACTTTGATGGCAAATTACTCTCTGAACAGCCTAAATAATATGGGCTATGAGACATTTTTTCACCTATTTTTAATAACATCACGCAAAGCCAGAGCTAATCCTCTCCTCATCATGGCTACAGAGCCTACGCTACTGTGTGTTCAGTTCAAGTAACTTTGTAGCCTACACGATAAAAAAGTATGAATGAAAAATTACATGAAACTGACTAAAGCCACGCGCACGTGCACCTTTTGCCTCTATTCGTGAGCGCGCCTGTTCTTGCTCACGCCCTTGTCTCCTCCCCAGGGCGGAAGTGGGTCCGTTTTTCTCAGTCCGACTACAGCCGCTGTAGGAGTCTCCGCCAGAGTAACACGGGCCTGCGAGAGCGCCCAGCACGCCTCCCGTTTATGTTGACTTTGTCGCGAGTGAACAGAGCAGAAGCAAGATATTGCGAGCTCTGAATGTAGAGCCATACAGTTGAGAGTTTTAAGTTTGGGCACGTCTTTGGAGTCTACAGGCTGCGCATTCCTCCACGCAGAGCCTGAGAAGGACGAGCTACCGACGGCTGCCTTTCGAAAAGGCGGCCTCTTCACCGGCTACCTTGATGAATTCACTTAGGCTATAGGCACAGTATAAACGTCCATTACCCAAGCTTCTGTTTGTTTATGGCGCCTCAGTGACACGCTGCACACTAGGAGATCTGCGCTTTGATGAAAAATGTACGATGTCGTGGTCCAAGGCTGGCGCTGCAACTACCAACCGAGCACTGGCTGCGCTTAATGCCGCCTGAAGGGATCCCGATGGTGGACTAGACTCGAAACACCACGACGACACGGACTTAAGCTGGAGAAAGTAGGCTTACTAAATGACGAATTAGTGGCCTAGAATTTTGAGACGAGGAGCCCCCTAGTCATGTTGTTTAGCCGGTGGGGGAGGAGAGACGTGGCCCCTTGTACAACAGCACTGATCCAGTGCCACTACAAATTCAGCCGGATTTTCTGAACTCCACACAGACTAAGCGCAACACCGCCTAGGCCCATTGGTTAATTTAGAATGCTTCTAACAAAAACTCATTGCAAAACAGAATTAATATGGACTCAAGTCTGTTTTTGAAGTAAAAGAGTCAAAGGAGTGTAAATAACTGTAGAAGTGCCTACTCGTTTTTTTGCATCTCCTCAGTTATATAATAGCTACAGATTTCTTTTCTGTCACTGACCACGGTTTCCACTGTTGAAGTTCTTTAATACCTCATGAATCTACCTCAAGTACCAAATGAACTCCTAGATAACACTGCGGACCCATGTGTCCTTAAATGAATCCCTCAGCAACATTTATGTTATGAACTGAGCCTGTGTTTTACTGCAGATGGCTTCGTTTCCAGACTCTGACCTCCAGACGTGCCCACTCTGTAAGGAGCTGTGTGGCTCCTCTGCACCAATCTCCTCCAGCTCTTCTACCTCCTCTTCTTCCTCTCATACCTCATGCTCCTCCAGTCAGACCACCCGGAGGCTGCACGTCTTACCCTGCCTCCATGCCTTTTGCAGGCAGTGCCTAGAAGGGCAGCGAAGTCCTGGAGATCCTCTAAAGCTGCGCTGCCCCACCTGTGACCAGAAGGTGTCCATCTCCGAGGCCGGTGTGGACTCCTTGCCTTCCTCCAACTTCCTCTTCAGCAATTTGCTGGACGTAGTGGTGAGTTCTGAGGAGCAGCTCCAGAACAAGAATGGACACCACCACCGCGGTTTGGGTGGGAGCTCCTCTGGCTTTCCTCACCCACACGGGGGCCTGCTGCACCACCTTAGTGAGCCACAGTGCAGCTCTTGTGATGAGGAAAACCCAGCCACATCCCACTGCCTTGACTGCCAGGAATATTTGTGTGACAATTGCGTGCGGGCGCATCAGAGAGTGCGACTAACCAAGGACCACTTCATCGAGCGCCTGGGAGAGAGCCTCCATTTGGGGTTGGTTAACGGCAAGAGCAACCCAGGCCAGCCGGGGGTGGCTGTCTCTCTAGCCCAGTCGCTTCAGAATAACTTTGCCTTGCTGTCCCTCTTCCAGGATCACATGAGCTTCTGCCAGCACCATGACAATGAGGTGAGCAGGACACATGACATTACCTGAAAGTATTGTATCCTTAACTTAGCTGCATATGTATAGCCACACAACTATTGCAGTCACACAACCTAGCCTTCATACCATTGCATTTATATCTTGTAGTGTAATTGGATTAACTGTGTAGTGTAGGCCATACAGAGGACCATATGGCCTAAAGTTCAAAGGGATTTGAGTGGCTCTTCACCTACTTCCCTGGAGACAAATAGGCACGTGTGTTGAGCTGGATTTACACACATTCATACACATTCATGCAGAGACGCATGCAGGGTCTCGTTAATCTGTACCACACTGTCCATTCAAGCCAAAGAGAGGCCCCAGTAACTGCAAACATGTTTCTGCGTCTAATAGAAGGCCTAACCAATCCATAGAGGCATTGGTGAGATCTAGTTTTTTTGCTGATAATGGGAAAGACAAGTTGGAACTCGGGCTCAGAGTTTTTTTCTTCCATTTTCTTTCTTTTAAACCATGGGGTCTGGTTTGAGAAAACTACAAAAGCTTGAGGCTTGAAAAACAGAAAACCAACCTTTTTTTAAGGGGGTATGGTCATCAAATCTGGAAGGAAAATAAAACATGTTTTGAAGGGCATCATGGAATCTGCATGTTTATATTTAAAAATCCCATTTCTCTTATTTTTTTATCCTGCTTGTCCTGCATCACTCTTACAAGGAGACAGGGAATCTAATGTTGTGCTTTGCTGTGGTTTAAAACAACAATGAAGCTCTACAAAACCTTCTTACTTCTTTCTTACATAAAAGCACAGTCTCCAATAAACGGTTCAGATTTCCAATTTAGATTTTTAGTGACCCACACCCTTCCACACAACCCCCACCAGTGCCAGTAAATTTTACCCCCACCAGTTTTCCAGTAAGAGATTCATCTTCCAGTATGGCCTCCTTCATTGTGTGCACCTCAGGGCTGGGGGAGGGAATGACATGGGAGAAGGCTTGTCTGTCTTTACCTGCTTGCTTTGTGCAAGCAGAGTCATTGTCAGCTAGCTTCATGACATAGGAGACTGTTGACTGTTGATTTAACTGTAAGTTCAGAGTTGGAGACTTCTTGTAGAAAGGCTAGACTGTTACAAATGGCATTTTCCACAGTGCAAATATATTATGTTTTTGTTTGTTGTTTTTTGAGGTTGACTACTGCTTATGTTTTCATTCATAAGCAGAATTCAACCTCAAAGTCAAGTAAGGCTTCTGTTCTAGCAGTTTTGGGCTTGTTGGTTTTGCTTTATAATAATAATAATAATAATAATAAATAAATAATCTTATATAACATCTTTCTAAACAAGAGTTACAAAGTGCTTTACTAGAAATACAACACAAATGCAGATAATTAACATAATTAATGCACAATTAAATGAACGTAAAACCGGTTGAAAAATACAATAAAAAAATCAATTAAGAAAGCATGTCATAAAAATGTGTTTTTTTAAAGCTTTTTCATTTGGAGCACTGACTCGGCTGATCTGACATCCCAGGGCAGACTGGTCCACATTGTTGGAGCTAGAACACAGAAGGTTTTTAACCTAGCTCTTGGGATCTCTAACAGAAAATGAGGGGTGGATCTGAGCGGTCTGTGGACAGTATATGGTTTCAGGACTTCTGAGATGCATAGTGGAGCCAGACCAGGATTTATGGGTAATTAGTAAAATCTTGAAATGGATTCTGTAATTGATTGGAAGCCAGTGTAAATTTGCCAGGACAGAGGTGATGTGTTCAGAGCGGCGAGTGTTTGTGAACTGCGTTTTGGACCAGTTGTAGATGCAAAATTACAGTATTATTCAAACAGGTAAACGGAGAGTTGCAATAGCCTAAGCAAGAAAAAAAAGAATGAATATATAAGCTGTTTATTATTATTTTTGGGCAGTGTTGATTTCACTTTTGCAATATTGCAGATTTGTAAATAACAGGACTGAATTACATTATTTATGTGTTGCTTGATATATAGGTTTTGATCAAAGATGACGACTAGACATTGAGTTGATTGTTTCTTATTTTGGAGACAGTGAACCAAGTTGATGAATGGTATTTTTTTTATTTTTTTTTATTTTTATTTAACCTTTATTTAACCAGGAAAGTCCCACTGAGATTACAAATCTCTTTTGCAGGGGAGTCCTGGCCCCATGTGTGTTTGGGGGGGGCAATTGTTGTATTGTTAGACATGTGATGACCAATTACCAATACTTTGGTCTTATCTCTATTTAAGTGTAGAAAGTTGGAGGACATTCATTTCTTGACAGCAGCAAAGCGGTAGTGCAAGGAGTATATATTTGCAGTGTTATGGGGGTTAAATGAGACATACAACTGAGAGTGATCTGCATAACAATGATATTATACTGATGTAAATTGACGAATAATATGACCACGGTGTAGAATATAAAAACTAAAGGATTGGCCCAAGTACTGAGCCTTGAGGGACACAAGAGAACATTGAAGCTGTTGATGAACTGAATCTACCAATGAAAACTTTAAATGATTTGATAAACGGGTAAAAGCAGTTTTGCTAAGGCCAAGACAATTTGTTAATTGACTTATTAAAATTTTATGGTCCACAGTGTCAAATGCTGCGCTGAGCTCTAATAAAATGAGTATAGTGTTGCCTGAGTCTGCAGTTAAGTCATTTGTTAAACGTGTCATTTGTGGAAAATGGCAAGCATATGGTAGGACTGCCCTTTTTTTGCAGGTATTTTGGTGAGCTGAGTCAACACAGCATAATTTTGGCCCCGAAACAGTTTGTCCTTCTCAGATATTGACTACAAAGGGCTTTTTCATAAACAGTTGTGGCCAATATGGTAGTAGTCCACTATTTAAATCATCAATTGACTTTAAAGCAAGAGGAAAAAGACAGTCATGTTTTCTCATATTTCTGCAGCACTGCCAATAAAATCATGCGATAACAAAGGGAGCAGGTAGCATTTACTGTTAAAAGATAACACTTTTCAGGCTTCTATGGGAGTTGGCTACATAGTAATAAGTAAATGAGCACACTTGTGACGCACAGTAAACATGTTGGTCTGCTTTAGCAGTGTAAATATTATGTTACTCATGTCAGGCAGAGAAGAGAGCTCCCATGCTGTGTGTGTGAAGAGGAAATAGAAAATTGGATTACATCAAAGGGGTGCCCTTTGCCCGCTGTGATGTCACCTTCCAACATACAGACATTTGAGAGATGCCTAATGATATGTTAATCCTACACATGTCACTGTGACTCCCATTATAGAATTGTCACCATGACAACAAGCCTTAGTGGACAGCCACTTTCTGCGTCTTGGAAATAGAGCTTTACCCATTGCATTTTCTAAAATTTTACTAGCCTATTATCCAAACTCAGAAGGGAAACTATCACTAAAAACATATGTTGGCAAGGCTTTGTCTCTCCCACTCTGCAGCTCTGGAGCAGGGAATGTTTGTAAGGAAACCTAACCCAACACTGACGCTGATACAAGGCCAAAGGAATTCCTGTAACTTGAGTTTATACCTCCTGGGTTCTCTTTTTCCTTTCTCGCTCTCACATACTCTGGCTATTTCCTCTGTTGGCTCCTGCCTTTCTCATCAACTTTCTGTCTGCTCTGTGTCAGAAACAATGGGCATTATGGAATCAGAAAGTCCCCCTAACATGATTTAGCAGCTGTTGCTGTTGAGGGTAAAGTCCTTACATTTCATGACCCTTGGAAGTATCAGTGCGAGTGTGTGACAGCAGTCTTTTTCTTTTGTAAGAGCATCTCCCATCTGCAGGTAGTTATCTTCTGAAGAGGATTTTAGTGTGTTTCCACACAGCTTGCACAGTTGGATTATATGAAGTTGGACTTCCAGGGTTTTAATGCACAACATGTGCCCAATAATTTGAGTGTGTTCCCTCTTTCCTGTGTGTTGTGAGTGTGTTTAATCTAGATGGAGTGAGTGTGTGTCCACACTTTGATGTGCATTTTAGGACTTTGGGCCATATAAATTTAATGGTTAGAGAGGAAGGCATTTATCACATTTCTTTGACAACAGGATTTAAAACCCGTCCAAAAGCTGAAACCTACCACTTCCTACTTAGTGGCTGGGCACAAATGGGCTTTTAATTGGCCATTATTTGACCTCACTCAACTGGATTGTGCCATTAACACATTTGGCATAAGAAGCTTGAAGCTTTTTGGCCTGACTCCAGCTGCGATTTGTCCTTCACAGATGCTTTGTGTCACTTCTTCTTATTGTGATACTGATAAATACTGATAGTGAGTCTCTTGATTAGACAAGAATGTCTGGCACATGTTAATTGTGGTATTATGATTATATAACAGATGAAAAGCAGTTTTCTTGCTTGTGGTTCAGTTGTCATCTTTGTTTTTTAAAGCATAAATTCTTATGAGCACATCTGTAGGTCGCATTTGTATTCTTATTTTATTGACAAAAGGTTTGTTGGAATCTATGAAAGGACATTATATGTGTTGTTTATGAGGCCTTCAAAGGCCTCATAAACCAAGAATAGCTCAATGCTGTTACAAAGTTGTATGTATTGGTTACACTCCAGCTGCTCCACATTTCATTCACACAGTGTCTCCATTTCACTCCTTGTTTGCTCTTAGTCCGTGGCTCCCTCTCATGTTCCCACTCTTTATCTTCTGCCACTGCTCATTCTTGTTCAGCTTACACTTTTCTCCTCATCTTAAAATGGACCTCAAACTATGGCTCCCTCTCTTTTTACTTCCTTGACTCTCTCTCTCGGTCTTAACTATCATGCATGCAACTTCCAGTCACATGCTCGGTGGGTAAGGAGGCCAGCTGACTGTGGTTTGTTTTTCTCTGTTGTAGCACCATCCAATCAGCTCGTTGGCTTATGGCCACCACCCCCCCATGTCATATCTAGCTGAGTCAGGGCTCTAGACTTCATTTTTGCACTGGTTGTACTGATGCCCCTGACTTTTTTTCTTAGGTACACCAGTAAAAATGTTAATGTTTTGACCACATTGCAATCCCCCTTTCATTATTGTATTGTATTTGGCAGATTTATTTTTATTTATGTACCTGCTTGTACTGCCCATACTTTTTCAATAAGAAAAAATAAAAAGACATTCGGACACCACTACAAAATGGCGTAATCACTATATAGTGCACTATGTTCTGATTAGTGTGTTGATTCAGACACAGCCTTAACGGTATCCCACAATTCATTGCGCAGCCAACTGAACCTTTCCAAAAACATCCGACTGACGCCGATCTCCATGTGATGAGTTTGAAGTGACTGCATCAACCATTACACTTTTCTATAAATATCTGGATTTGCCACAATTTTTTAGACTTTCTAGAACCACAGAGTCTTGCGCTTACCAGCCACTGTATTAGGTACAATTGTTTGGCAACACGAATTTCAGCCAATCACAAAAACCATAGTGTTCAGTCTGCAAACAAGACATGGACTGGTAAAGTTGATTATTGGAAGAATACTTTGTAAAATGGAAAAAAAATAAATAAATAAAAAAAAATATATATATATATATATTTGTTGTAGCTCTGTCTAATTCTTTTGTGTGTGCAAAATCTCTTGTCTTTTTCAGAAAACTCCTAAATTGTCAGATCACCTTGTATAGCTTTATTGTAACACTGTACACATTAAGATGAGGAGCCTGAAAGGTGCATGTTGAAACTACGTATATGGAACTAATATGAATTTTATTTTATTGATTTATTTTTTGGGGAATAAAATACAAAATACCAAACGGACATTAACGCTTTAAATTTAAAGCAGTAGGTGTTACTAGGCTCAAAACAGATGCAGTTTGTCTTGAAAGGTGGGGCGGTTTCCCAGTTTTATAAACAAAATAAAAAACTAAACAACAAAACCAATATTCTCATATTGAGGCTATTGAGGCCCCACATACATGGGGCCAGGACTCCCCTGCAAAAGAGATTTGTAATCTAAGTGGGACTTTCCTGGATAAATAAAGGTTAAATTAAAAGACATTTTATTGTTACCAATTTTGGAAATCCATTAGAAAATGGAAAAGAAGATCTGAACTGTATACTTCTATATTAAGTATCTTAGTACATTCTTAGAAAATCAGATATTTGTCATTTATCTTTTACCATTTGCTTTTTACTCTGCAACCTGTTTCTTCACTTGACATCATCTTTGAGGAATGTTGGCGGGTCTTGTCCACATCTTTCTGACCTTTTTTTATTTGTTTCTTTTGTCTATTTGTCTTAGGTCTTTAGATTTAAGAACTTGTTTCCAAACAGGTTCATCACAGTGGCTGAATGAGAAGCCTGTGTGGCCTATTTAATGTGGCTGTGTTCTTAAGTTCAGGGGAGGGTAACAGGTGACAGAAATATTTAATAGAATATTGGTTGGGAAATACTATTCTTTTAAAAAAAAAATTTGTAAACCGGCAAACATTATAAAAGTGTAAATTGTATTTGGAGTTGTCCTTTGCTCATGTACAGGAGTGACACTGTCAGAAAAAAGCTTCCTTTTTTCTTTGTAATAAGCATGCTTTCACTGTAGCCTGAGTAGCCAAGGGCTTTCTGACACCACATTGTGACACGACATGGCCTTTATCCCTTCCCCCACTGCTGTGTGCATGCAGGCAGCGAATGTTGCATGGGTTTTTTTGATTTTACTGGCTCGTTGTGCTCGTGCCCTCTCCCCTAGTTCCCAGTGCCTACAAGGGGCGGAGTAAGGGCCATTTGACCAGCCTGAATTGACTATAGTAGAGAGTATGGTGTGCTCGACCAAAGTTATTTTATTTTTCAGTTTATGTATACTTCTTTGCAAAACTGTAAGTCATGATTAGTAATATCAACTTTCTTTATTAGTGCATTATGGACTATGCACTGCTAATACGTGTTATCTCATTCCTACAGTGGCTGTGAAGTGCAAAACAAATTTAAGAACATATAAACCCTTCTCACTTGTTCATCGAACAAATTCACTTGGGCAAAACACTTTTTCCTCAGTAAAACAAATTTACAAGGTGATATTACGAGCCGTAAACAAATTTTCATGCAGGGGAACATTTTAACAAGCACCAATACTATTTACAAAAAGCAGATCCAACTGTAAAGGAAACACCCATTGATCGATCAAAAAATGTAAGACGGTTTTGTATGTTGTAAATTTGTTTTGCACTTTGTGGTGTTTTAAACTTTATGGCCATCGTTCATTCCTCATGTTGACATCTTTAATGCAGCAGTGTGTATCTGAATAACTAACTCCAGTGTGCTGCTGCTGATATGTTGTAGGCCATCTGAGCTCACTGCCACCAACTACATTGTGCTCATTCAAATACATGGTTAGACCTGTTGAGTAAAACAAACAAATTCTCTGGTCTGCCCTGCCTCAAGCCCCTTAGCTTTTCCGGGGTGTGAATTTTACAGCTTTCTTAGCACGGCACCACACCTGTTTTACAGCATTTTAAGTTATCTCCCACATATCTGTGTCGAGTGTGCAGTGGATGTGGTTGGTCTGTCGTGTGTGAAGGTGCAAGGCATTGCAAGGCTTAAAAATGCATGCGCTTTACAGAATCTGTATTTCCTGCTTAAAAGGGGTATCCTGCGCTAGTCAATGACATTGACTGGCATTCCAAGAGACCAGTTTATTATGTTATCCAGCCATGTATGCCTTTGCAAATGTTTTTTTACTCATTACACTGATATCATGGAGACCGCTGAAGCCAATCCATTCAGTTATGTAAAAATATACTGTACATTAATAGATTCTCTTTGTGTTGTGGACCACATTTTCTGGATACTGTTGTCTAAACTAGGGCTGCACATATTAGAAAACAAAATGCTATTTTAGCTGATTTAGAAAATATAAAGAAATAAAAGCGTAACAGGCCTAAACTAGGGCTAAATGTGTTTTTAAACATTTGTCCCTCAACTGGAAGGTGTTCATACTGTCGTTGTGTCCTTGGGCAAGACACTTAACCCACCTTGCCTACAGTGGTGTTCCAGCTGTAACACTGGTGAATTGAAGCTTAATGTAAGTCGCTTTGGATAAAAGCGTCTGCTAAATGAATAAATGTAAATGTAAATTGTAATGTACCAGGTTTAAATCAAGACTTTTTTTATATTTGGACAAACCACAGTTTGATTTAAGGCTTTGTCTGGATGAAGCCTTTTTAAGAAGCTTATATTTTTTTAAAAGCCCTTAATGGTGAAGGAACACTGTTTCTTTTGTGGTTATTCAGGGTAATGTTGCAGTTAAAATGCTAATTCTATTACATCCCACCAGACATATTGTTCTTTGCTGGTGGTAGGTGACGTATAATAAAAGTTATTAGCATGTTTAATTACCATTAGCTTATTATACAGTTTCTGGTCTGTGGGTTCTTTGGTTTGTCAGCATTTGTAATGTATAATGTAGTATTGTTTTACTAAACTACTTGTCAATACTTTTCTTTTTAATCTAAAAGCTGTGAAGGCTGGATCTTCTGTTCAAATTTCGCCCTATCAATCCTCCTCCGCCTGTCCCTCACCCCCAGCTGCCAGCCTTGCGCTTATAAATGTCTTTCTCTACTTCTGTCCATCTGCATTCTTTGCTTTTGTGTTTTCTGTCCACTTGGAATTCAGGAGATGTAGGGGGGGGAGTGGTGGGCTGAGAGTGACAGAGCCCCACAGAGACTTTAGAGGAAGACGTGGCTCAGCAGGAATAAGAATAGGAACTAGGAGGAGCAGAGAGTGGGATAGTGTGCAATCAGGGGGAAGTGTCTCTCTGTGTGTCTCATTAGATTATGCCGCTCCCTGGGGGGCAGCTTTTATTGATGGATTGATTGCAGGCCACTCCCACTCCAATGAAAGGCCTCCTTCTATTGCAGGCCATTGATCTGGTGTGTCTTTTGAGTATGATGACCAGTGCATATTTAATTAGCCTTTAATTAAAAACAGTTAGCCTTCATAAATAGGTTTATATACCTAGATAACATTTCCTTCATGTTCTTCTCATCAAATACATTATATCTGCTTGGATGAGTTTACATGAAATGCTTTACAACTGCTGTTTTTCAAATTGACATCTGTATTTTGAACTTGCTTTTAAATTACATAATAAACTGGATGAAGTTCTGACTTTTCCTTTTTTAACGTTAATAATGGCCCTTTTTTTTCCTCCCCCCTTCCCAGGTGTTTCTGTTCTTTTGTGAATCCTGCTCTGTGCCAATCTGTCGAGAATGCAGTGTGGGCCGTCATATGGGCCACACATTTGTGTACCTCCAGGATGCTGTGCAGGACTGCAGAGCCATCACCATCCAGCTGCTGGCAGATGCACAGCAAGGACGGCAAGCTGTGCAGGTGAGAGGGCATCACCAAAACACCCCCTAAATATTGATCTGTTTAGCTTAAGCTTGAGATTATTTGAATAAGATCCAAATCCATGACTATCCAATTAGGAATATGTTGTATGTAAGGAACAGCTGTGCCTTCCCAGCATCCCTCAGTGCTAATGTTTGAGAGTGACCAGGCCCTATTCTGCAAAGAAGCCTTGGGTTAGAGGTGTCCAGCTGGTCCTGAGCGGGGGTTGGTCGCTTAGGGTGAGGTCTGGCTGGAGGCAGAGCTGAATGTCAAAGGGGGGGGAGGAGTGGAGAAGAGGCTGGGGGAGGGTAAATGAGGTATTTAAAGGATTTCAGAAAAAGGACAACGCCCCTCTTTTAAAGAAGAGAAACACTTTTTTTCCTCTTTCTATTCATGTGCTTACTTATTCAGCCACTCATCCCTGCCTTTTGTTCTCACCCCCCCACACAAACTCTCACACATTGCCTTTCTTCATTTCAATGATTATAGATCGGCTGGTAGCTTGCAAGACCCCCTTTTTAGATTTCAGCTATACAGTGAAAGGGTCCAACAGCTTGTAAAATTCTGCTGATTTGCAAAAGCTCCAGATGTAACTGCATATTGTAATATAATATATATATCTCAGTTGGTAGTCACACACCGTGTCTAATTTGCAGAGAAGGTGTGGTCGTGTCATGACCTTAGTTAAGAACCATGAAACATTAGCTGCTAGCCACTAAGGTCATGTGACATTCAGGGATCTCCTCATCAGAGATCATGTCTCATCTATCCCTTTCTCATTTTGACCTTTGTGTGACTGGGTTTCACTTTGCAAGTGGATGTGCACCTATGCCATTCTGGGCATACATTAAATTCCATAATCTGCATATTATCATTATTATCATGTCACAGAATGAGCTCATTTCAGTATCCTGCAGAGGTGTAAAGTTGTTCAAGCATAGTCCTCATATATTTTATTTAGCCTCAAGCCTGCAGCTGAGTCACAAGGAGCAGCGCCTGCCATCTGGCGCTATGTGTTTGTCATGGGTCACACGGATAAATGCTGACGCCAGATAGTATACAAACACACTCCTGTCCCCTGAGGTAGGAAATTTCCGCCCACTCCATACCCATTATCTTCGATGACCCCCGACCCTGGACTTGTGACCTCCTGGTTGGCCGCACCTCTTCGGTTCTGTTTTATGATTCGTCAGTTCTACCCCCATTGGTGCTGCATGCTTTGGTCCCCCGGGAATGTTGAGGGAAAGATAAAAATAAAGAATGACGATTCTGTATTTGAACAAATTTATTAAGAATTACATGTTAAAGATTTTAAAAAAATAATAGCTTCATGCTAAAGCCTAGTATTTGCTCTTCTGCTGTTGCCTCAGTATATTAGTAGGGGCTATTTAGCTGCCTGCCTTAAATGGACAAAGTGACAAAGAGCCGGCTGCCAGGCTTTGTTCCTCCAGGGGTGCTGTGGGGGTTGGCGCTGCTGGTCTTAAGACAGGGGTTGCAGATCATGACCTGTAGAGGTTTAGGTGACCTATGATCCCTGAGGCTGATATCACAAAGAAAGCCTTATCCCACCTCCTCTGTCCATGTGAGGTCTGAATTACCCTGTGACCTCCCCAAAAATCCAAAGAAAAGTCTTAATAAAACAGAAAAATGCACATCATGTGTTTAATAAAACATTCCCTTCTAATTGCAGCCCTTATAGTTCTCATCATGTTGACATTAGCAAGCCTCACACACAGTAAGACAGACTGTAGGTTTAACTGAGATCTAATGTGTTTAAATATCAGTTGCACTGCTTTAATATTGGCCAAAACCTTTCATTCACATCATATATATGTATATATGTCTATGACAATATGTTTTAAATTTTTTTTTTTTTAAGAAGGATATAGCTCAGATGTTAAATATAGTATGTAATTGAATTATGCCATGTCTTGACTTAATTCAGGAACAAGTTTTCAGATGTTTTTTTAATTTGTATTTAATTTGTTAGTTTGTATCATGTCTATACCACTTTATGATATATTTTGGGTTTAAAATGACATTGGTGTATTTCCTGTTCCCAGCTAAGCATGGAGAAGGTCCAAACTATGGCTGAGCAGGTGGAGCTCAAGGCCAAGGTGGTGCAGACTGAAGTGAAGGCCCTTGTTTTGAGACACAAGAAAGCCCTTGAGGAAAGGGAGTGTGAACTACTGTGGAAGGTGAGCAGCTACTTTCACTGATGGATATCAACTAGCTTTCACTTGAGTTTGGAACAATTGGCTCAGAACTATTGAGTGTTTTCTTACTTTTAACCCAAGTGCTAATTAAAGGCTCAGTTAGCACGGGGACTTCGATAGCAGTACTGCTGGTTTGACTTTCTCATTGGGGAAACGTTGTGATTATTCTAGTGCCAGTAGTGGTTTTGTCTATGCCACACAGCTTTTCATCACCCCTCCCCCCTTTGAATTTGACAGCTCTTTAGTGTTTTCAGGTCAAAGAGTCATAAAGAAGGTCTTCACTTAGCCATGTTTAGTCTTAATCCTTCGTACATCACTACAGGACTCTTCCTCATCTCTGATCTGATAACATCATTAAGGCAAGCCATGACCAATACAAACTGTGTGAGTTCTATGTTTAACAGGATAGAAGGACAGGATGCTAACCAGTAACCATATATATTTTTTATATTTTGTACAATTTTGCTACTATTAGTCAGAGATAGTTGAATAGGTGGAGGAAAGGATGTTGGCGTTGGTTTTTATGTTGTTTGAACTTCCACGGTTGTTCTACCTAGGCATCCCTTTCCCGAAAATATTTAGAATAGAGACAAAGAATTAGGTTTTTAATAATAATAATAATAATAATCTTTATTTTTATATAGTGCTTTTCCACCTACTGTAGTAGGCACAGAACACTCACTGGAGGCAATGTAGGTTAAGTGTCTTGCCCAAGGACACAACGACAGTATGTGGGGGAGAGCGGGGTGTTATGATGTTTGTTATGATGTTTTTGGGATGTTTCGAGCTGGGCTCGAACCACTCACCCGCCGGTCGAAGGACGGCCGCTCTACCCACTGAGCTACTGCCGCCCCTTTTTCTGAATTTTGAATTTCTCTTTCAGCCACGTAGCTCTAGGTGTAAGCCACTGCAACTGTTAGTTTGTTGTTTCAGCTCTGGAAGTGGATGCTCTCCTAACAGAGCCTCGTGCACAAGTCAGCTGTCCACGCTGAATGTTTTAGTGATGTCATGATGTTGTAGCCCACCTCCCTATTAACCCACAACTGTCCATCTGCCCCTAAAAAGTGAAGTCCATAATCCAGCTCAGCGCTGTGCTTTTCTGTGGATTTCAGAGACAAATTTGGGCATATTTACTCATTATCAACATTTATGCTGAGAAGTATTGAGTTAGAAAATGGATACAGTTGACAAAAGATTGGACTATATTGTGGCTAAAATAATTGAATTTGTGCGGTAGCTTAATACACATTCATATTGAAGTCAGTTCTGTTTGAGCTCTCAGACACTAGACCTCACAATAAATGGAACAGTGTGGAAAAAAGAAATGTATGAGAAGCTAGGATGATTTCAATCTATTGCTGAATCCAGTGTGTGCTGACAGCAGTTCCTGGGAAACGGAAACCAAATCCTGGATGACTTGTGGTGACTCACTGCATTATTGATGTGTAGTAAATATCAGCTAAAGTAATTGTCACTGTAGAATAGAGATGGATTCATCCATCCATTCAGGGGTCACATTTTATGATATTCTCCTCAGTGGTTCAGACTACACTAGAATAATTTGAAATAAATTGTGGCTTAATATTTATTCAAAATTAGCAAAAGCTGCTTGTTCAACTTTTTGTTATTGGATCCTGGCAATTAAACTTGCTAGTAACCTTAGTACTAACAGTATATTTGTGTGTGCAAATCAACTCAAAACAGTTTGTCAACAGCATAGCTAGATTGTGGTTTGGCAGTCTTTACATATTGCTGCCCCCTTGTGGGCAAAACAAACACGATTAGGATTTTCCCATTTTTGATGATTCCACAATAGAAATCTGTCATGATGTGTAAGCACTACATCCTGAGTGTGACTATTCTAATTATTTTCTACCCTGAAAGTAAAAAAAAAAAAAACTCCCTTGGTGATGAAAAATGCAATATTGCTTCCCTTTTTTTTAGATTGAGAAGATCCGTCAGGTGAAGGCCAAGTCTCTCTACCTGCAGGTGGAAAAGTTGCACCAAAGTCTTACAAAACTGGACAGCACCATTGCTGCTGTCAGCCAAGTGCTGGATGAAGGACGCCACCTTGACGTGTTGCTAGCAAGGGAGCGAATGCTTACACAGATCCATGAGCTAAAGGCTCTCAGAGGCCTTCTTCTGCCCCAGGAGGATGACCGCTTCATGTTCACTCCTCCAGACCAGGTATTGTTTCATATCACTTGACTTTTGGGCTTTTGTTTTCAATAAAACAAATAAAATATTAACATAAACTTTTCCTCTACCTTACAGGCTCTGTACATAGCCATCCAGTCTATGGGCCTGATCAGCAGCGGAGCCTTTGCCCCTGTTACCAAAGCCCATGGAGAGGGTCTAAAAAGTGCGCTTCGGGGCAAGCCTGCCTCCTTCAATGTAATTGGTTATGACCATGACGGTGAGCCACGCCTCTCTGGTGGCGATGCAGTGTCTGCAATAGTCATGTCTGTTGCAGATGGAAACCTGTCTGCAGCTGAGGTAATGGACCACC
Organism: Perccottus glenii; assembly: GCA_024416835.2. Taxonomy (NCBI): domain Eukaryota; kingdom Metazoa; phylum Chordata; class Actinopteri; order Gobiiformes; family Odontobutidae; genus Perccottus; species Perccottus glenii. The sequence continues at coordinate 15,351,222 of CM044562.2, read as the reverse complement.
AAAACGGCTCGTACACAGTCAGTTATCTGCCTAAATGTGAGGGCGAGCACCTTGCGTCTGTGTTGGTATGTAACCAGCACATCCAAGGCAGCCCCTTCAAGGTGATGGTGAAGTCAGGACGGAGCTATGGGTCTCTGGGTGCCCAAGTGTCATCTTTTGGCTGTGAGGGCGAAGGAGATGGTCAGCTGTGCCGGCCCTGGGGCATCAGTGTAGACAAAGAGGGCTATGTTGTGGTGGCTGACCGCAGCAACAACCGTATACAGGTACACTCACATTTTCATTTGATATATAAAGTTACAAAGGTTTTACATTCTCTATTTAATTTGTTGTGCTGGTAGTACATGTTCTATTGTACTGAGATGAATCCATAGTGCTGGCTTTTACGCAGCTGTTTGACAAAGCAGTGTTTAAGCTATGCCTGAAATCTGCACTCTTATAAGTTGATTATTTTACATTCTTTAGATATTCAAGCCTTGTGGTGCCTTCCACCATAAGTTTGGCTCTCTGGGTTCTCGGCCCGGTCAGTTTGATCGTCCAGCTGGGGTTGCATGTGACAGCCAAAGACGCATCATTGTGGCTGATAAGGACAATCACCGTGTTCAGGTATGAATCCTAACATTTTGTCTACAGCATTTCATTTTGTAACCATGAAATGCCCCTTTTCAATACAAAACCTTCTATAGGACACATTAACACATATATAAATGTATAAAAGATGTTTACAAATGACAAAAGTATGTTGGATTAGTGGAACACTTAAACATACATGTACATTCATAAACATGTGGCTCCACATGCCTCCACTCTGCACAGCGTATGTAAACATGTTGAACATATTTGCTTTGTCTGACAGGTGTTTACTTTTGAGGCCCAGTTCCTCCTGAAGTTCGGTGAAAAGGGTACCAAGAACGGGCAGTTTAACTATCCGTGGGATGTGGCTGTCAATTCTGAGGGTAAGATCCTTGTCTCAGACACCAGGAACCACCGTGTGCAGCTCTTCGCCCCTGACGGTTCTTTCCTTAATAAGTATGGCTTTGAGGGTGCTCTGTGGAAACACTTTGACTCCCCCAGAGGAGTGGCCTTTAACCATGAAGACCATCTGGTGGTGACCGACTTCAACAACCATCGTCTCCTGGTGATTCGACCTGACTGCCAGTCTGCTCGCTTCCTAGGCTCTGAGGGCACAGGGAACGGACAGTTTCTGAGACCCCAGGGTGTCGCTGTTGACCAGGAGAACCGCATCATTGTGGCTGACTCTCGCAACCACCGCATCCAGGTGTTTGAGCCCAATGGAAATTTCTTATGCAAATTTGGCACACAGGGGAGTGGCTTCGGACAGATGGACCGGCCCTCTGGCGTGGCGGTGACGCCCGACGGAGTCATTGTAGTTGTAGACTTTGGAAATAATCGTATCCTCAAATTCTAAGAAGTTTTGTTTTTTTGCATTCTCTTCCTCCGTTTAGCCTTTTGCAAGTTTTGCAGAAGGAAATAGAGGAAAGAGAACGAATCAACAAACACAACAGGAGGTGAGCTCGGCAATGATTCAGAGCATGCAGAAGTGAGGGGAAATTTAATTGAGGCAAATATTTTTGCTTTTGTACTGACATTTTCCTAATCAGTTGTCAAAATGATAATCAGTGTTTCTTCCCAAGCTCTGCTGTCCTGAATCCTCCCTGTAAGCTCTCCTTAGGTTTTCATCTCAGGGAATTTCTCACTTATCTTGAAATCTTGTACCCTCTGCTCCATACCTACCTCATTTGGCTCTTTATGAATGTACTCATGAATGTAGTCACTGAGCAGAGGTTTAGTCCGTGAAGTTTTACAAAGAAGAAAAGTCTACCTCTATACTATTTAAGAGAGACAAAAATGGACTCTTCATTTTGCACAGGATTAATGGAATTCTTGCTGTGCATAGAAATGAGTAACATGAACCTCCTGAATGTTGTTGCTGAGACAATACTCAGACCGCTGTAGAGGCTGCATGATTCATTCTTATTAGAAGGCTTTGCCTGCAGAGGAAACTAGGTTTCCTTAAATAAGTAGGCTAGACGTTTTTTTGTTATTGCATCGACTTTTGCTTTCTTGTTGCTCTAAGAAAATAGTGTAATGAAAGAAGAAGAGTGCAGAACGATGCCAAACGTAATATAATCTAAATTAGCTCAGGTCATGTGGGACTGAAAAAATGCTCAGTCCTTTTCAGGCTCTCCTTCTAGCTTTGTTGGCTTATAATCTTAGTAGATGCTAAATTAGAAGATTTTTTTAATGAGCCAAATTTGTTCAAAAAAAGAACTTCCAGATGATTCCTGAAGTTTACCACAAAGCTCCCTAAACTGAACATTAAAGTGTTTCCAAACACCTCTGGTAGACTGGAATAAAAATAAAATAACCTGTTTTTTCTTACTTGAACAACTCCTAATGCAAAGATTAGAAGGCATGGAGGCTGGTTTCCACAAAAGATCCGGTCCTCCAAAAGAATATGGAGATGAACTGTTCAGGAGGTAATTGTGATCTTAATTTAGAGATTTATTCATTGATTTGAATGACTCCTTGTTAACTGAGGCCTCATGTGCGACAAAGGATTAAGAAGTGGACGCCTGAAAAGTGGTTGTCTAGAGAACATTGTGTCAAATGACATCAAACTAAAGGCCTACGTTATCAAGCTGCTCTCTTAAACTCCTGTTGCTTAGTATTTAGTCTGGTCCAATGAGAGGGTGTGATCACAAAACCCTACTCCTATTTATTCAAGCTTACAGTTGAAAAAGCACCTCCACATGAAGCACTAAAGATGGAGGTCTGTAGAAAAACTACTGGAGTCAACCAAAGTTAGAATTTCTGCACAAAGGCCAACCTTAGATTTGGCAATTAATCTCCTTCATACACTAGTAATCATTGTTGTGAAGTCTAACATTCACAAACACACAGTTAAGTTCATAGCAGTTTGTTGTGGATTATTTGATATCCTGTCTGTGGAGATGTTTGTGTTAACAAGAGACCATCTTTACCAAAGAACCCCCCCACCCCCTTTGCTTCTTCCACTGAACTGGCTTACCAAGATTAGACGCCCTACAGATTCAAAGTAGCAACATAACTGTTTTCCAACGTAGTAACTATAGAATATAACATATATACATGTGCAGGGTTTTTTCATTCAGTCAGTGTCCCACCAAAACACTTGACAATTAAGTAGGTGGGAGCAACTTCACAAATCTAGCAAGGAACCTTAGGACCTCTGAAAAGATTTTCTGACAGGCTCTGAACCCTGGAGAGGCTCCTCCTCATCCAAGACATACCTCTATGTACCGCTCATGTAATTTCTGAATACCTCAAGTAGCCTCTGTTACACAGGTCTACTGTCTACATTCAAATATTTTAATGTATTACTTTCATGTACCTCATTCTATATACCTCAGTGTTTACTCTTATTTTGTGCATACCTCATCAGCTATTTATGCATTTGAAAATTACCTCATTATTTTACTTATTATTTTATTTTACTTATTTTACAGTGCAGTACATGTCCCATAACTCTAGGACCAAAAATCATGGTACTGTTTAAAACCCATCAAAAGATGCATTATCAACATCGCTCCATTTTGCAACCATGAAAAGCTCATGGTCGGTTAATTCTGCTCAGTTGCCTGGTAAACTATGCCTTTTATCATTAACAAACCAAATATTCCAGATAAAAGCATTGTGCCAAAAGGGTTCTGTGCCAAACAGGGTTGGCATTTGAACCATGCTGTTATACTCAAGAATCACTGGACCATTATCTCAGATACAAATGTTTAATCAGAGTACTGGGGGTAAATCCTTCTCTGATCAGATGCACTTAAGAGGGCTGGGCCCTTTTTATCTTGACCTCAAAACCATGATGACCTCACAGATTCCACTTTGTTACTGTGTACATAGGGCTAAGAGTAAGAAGATGCCTCTACTGGAGAGTTAAAATCCTCAAGTCTGCTTTTGACCGTAAAAATTAGCGCAGATTTCCGCACAATATATCCAAACTGTAAGATGTTTGATGGTAGTTTTGGAAGACAAGCATGACCTTAAGCATTCTGTGTTTTTTAAAGAATACTTAGCACGTGAAAACTGCCTGGTTCAAAATGTAAGTGGAGCTTTTAGCACAGTTAGCCAGCCTCCTCTCCACAGACTCTGCTGCTTTAAACCCAACACCTACATTCACCCCTAGCATTATGTGTGTTTTCAGTATTACTCTGTTAAATGTGCATTCATGTTTGGATCCGTTTTTTTTTTTCGTTTTTTTTTTTTAAGATTGCAGAATTCTATCTTTAAGATCTTTAGGTCTTCACTCTTAAAGAGCAAAAATATATTTTTAACCTTATTTTTCCCATTTGCATGCTTTAAAAGTCCTTGTATTATACTAATGATGGGTGTTAAAACTGATGGGGTTTTGGGATTGTCTTACCAAATTATATACCCAAAGATGTGTATGTGTGTGTTAGCGTTGGACGGAATTAACCTTTGACCTTTGCGATTGTATTTCCTATTCTCTAAAGACTCTCCAGAGCACATGACTCAGTTCCTGACTGCAGGGTTTTGATAAATGCATAAGGATAGTGTGCTCCTTGACCATTAGTGCTTAACCTTCAGAAGTCTCCAATATGCGTAATATTGGTAGATATACTCTGCTCGTCCAAAACAAAAGTCACCATCTGGATTTAACTAAGCATAATTACTGCATGGATAATTATGTTTCAGCTGCAACAAGTTATTTAACCCTAACTGATGCAGTGAGTAGTTTCTCATTTCTTAAAAAAAACATGTCAGAAGACCCATCCTGTGTTCGTGGAAAAGATGTTTAAGACGGGTCAATTTATTGGCATGCATGAAGCAAAAAAAAAAACATCTGAGATTGCTGAAAATAAACTAAAATTAGGTTAAGAACTGTCCAGTGCATTATTAAAAACTGGAAGAATAGTGGGGAACCATAATCTTCAAGGGAGAAATGTGGTGTGAAAAACAACAGTATAACTCATGGCTAAGTTTTAATAGTGAAAGTAAGAACATTTCCACAAATGCAAAATGTGAAGGGAACACAAGGGATTGGGACTGGAAATCTGTCTGAAAAGCAGCCTTAAGAAAACCATTTCTCAGTGAAGCTAGTCGGGGGACAAAAAAGGCTTCAATTTGCCAGGGATTGGACTCTGGAGCAATGGAAGGTCATGTGGTCTGATGAGTCCAGATTGACCCTGTTCCAGAGTGATGCGTGCCTCAGAGTAAGAAGAGAAGTGGATGGGGGGGGCCTGCAGTCGGTCAGGTCTAGGTTCAGCAGTTATGTGCCCAAAGAATGAGGTCAGCTGATTACTTGAATAGACTGAAGGACCAGGTTATTCCATCAATTTTACAATGTGTGACCTTATTTTTGGATGGGCTGTGTATAAACACTCATTGACCTTTTACATTTATTCACTGTAACTTCAGAAAGTTCATACATGAAACTTTATACTGAACTTCTATTGACTACGCAACACTGAACAGTTGAAAAGTAAGTAATGTAATCCTCTAGCTGTTGTAGGAGACGCTGCCAGGTCACTCCAGCACAAACTGTCAATCAGTCTTCAGACTTTTGAAAATCAGAAAATGGTGGTAATGGTTGCCCAGCATGTATTTGATTGTCTGCACTCCTGCTGGGTGGGTTTTAATCAGGACCCTTTAGTGTTTTTTGTCCAGAATTTTATTTCTGCCCTTAAATGGCTTAAAGAGAAAAAAAACAGCACCAGATAATGTGTGCAAGGTCTTAGACTTTCCTTATTATGATTGTATAATCCTAAAAATAAAGATGTTTGGAAAAATGTTAAAGGAAGAATTTAAACTCAGGTAGATCTCAGCAGCTTTGCCCTGCAGGCTCATTGAACCATTGTGTCCTATAGTGATATTGTAGTGTTTCTTCCCCTGTCTCAGTACTTGTCCCTTTATTTTTGTGTCTATTTACATATTATAAAAATTATTTCTAAATCTTCAATACTTTTGACTAGTTCCCTTGATTAATCTTTATGCCAATGTTTTCTTTCTGCCAGAAGTACAAATACTAAACACCACTTGAGGCTCATGAGCTCTTTTAGAATGTAATTTGTGAAGAAAGGGGTTTTATGAGCTCTTGTTGATGCACACTGAGCTAACACAACCAACACACGGCAACAATGCAAGACAAAAATTCCCCTATAGATTTCCAGATAGGTTTGTGTTCAGCTCCATTGCAACAGTGCAACACTGCAGGTGTCTGAACACAGTTAGTGCATGGCTCCTCTAGTCTTGTTTTGTTAACCTGTTGGCCTTCTGTGGCTGTGTGCTAAGTGGGCATTGTGTTTGTGCGCTGCATCTGTGTTGTCCAAGCAGAAATCCACTGAATGTATCCTCACAGTCCAAGAGGCGGGAGACGTAGGATGGCTAGCTGAGTTTAGATGGGTGCTGCTGGTGCCTTTTCACCTGGCCAGTGTGTGTGTGTGTGTATATCAGTCAACCAGTGTGTTAACCAGCACATCCCTCCCTCTACATCTGCAAACACATGGCACTAGGTGGAAAGCACAAATGTCAGGTCTTCACTCTAAATAAGGCAGAGGAGACTATAATATATTGGCCACCTGCTGCTCTCCCTGCACTCTGTGGACTTTAAACATTTCCTATGCAGTTTTTTTGTTTTGTTTTATGTTTACACTTAAATAAAGTTGTATTTCTTTGACTTCAAAATTTGTGACTTTGAGTTTGTTTGAATTGAACATGCATTTGCATTCAAAATATTCATCTATCCATCCATTCCACCGCTAGATGTCAGCAGCGCTACATTTCTCATTCACCCTAGTAGAGCACTGCTGTGGCCTACAAGCCTACATCAATTCTATTTTACAAATAGTATGCAGTTATTAGACTATATAGTATTATCCTGACCAAATAATGGAAAATGTAAACTGTTTAAGCACTTGACTGAGATATGTCGGTATAAATGGGTGTACAGATATGAGTCGTGAAGGTTTAAACCTGGCAGGACACGACAGTGGCAGTGATCAAACAGAAAAGCCGGCCGGTGGGACCTTCAACATCTCCTGAGAGCAGAGGACCACCTGTACGTGTGAGCCTCAGCAGATGGCAGGACGCTCCTCAGAAAGGCGCGTGTGCGGGTAACTGCTGTATACAAGTGGCTCTCTGAGGAACTAATTAGCTGTAACCGAATTTGAACAGGAGCCACTCACACATCCGGATAGGATCAGTTTGGTAAGGGAGAAATATAGAACCTTATCCGCGTGCGTCAGGCAGCCTCCAGCAGGTGGCTCAGGTGAAGCACTGATTTGTTCAGTTCTTAAAGGTTGGGGGTGAACTATTGGTAGCTTGTATAAAACAAATGATCCTGTCTCATCTCTCCGTTGTAGGCCTATATGGAAGACCGAAACCACACTAAAAGTTTGAGTTATCACACAGGCCCCAGCAATAAAAGGCTTTGTGGAGATAGAGCGTCATCAGCGCATGTGTAGCTCACCACTGACAGAATATTAAAGGAAAAGGAAAAATATATGCAGTGTTTATCAATAAATTATTACTAAATGCTTGGTGGGTTGGATTAAACAGCCCAATGTGGCCCCCGGGCCCATCCTGGTCTATGGTCTTGGAGTGAAGAGAAGTGTAAAGTCGAAACAGTGAATGTAGTAAACTTGTAGCTTAGCAGCATGATTAGGGATCACACTTTATGTGAAAAATCGGCACTGACAATAAAGACAGGTGAGTGGTGGCCTTCTCGTTCAGAGGAGAGCAAACGTAGGCATTACGTTTGTCTGACAGCGGCATGACGCAGTAAAACCAAAAGAAGAAAAGAACAGAAAGTGATTTCCTCATCCACTTGAGCCACCCCAGAGGAGGAGAGGGGAGAGGAGTTGGCAGTGAAAAAGAAGGCAGCTGACGCAAAGACAGACATTGATTTTGTCTTATATTTCACACCCTTCAAGACTTTTAAAGCAAACTTCCAGCAAAGAGATGTTTATGCTTTGCCTTGTCACAGAAAAAAGTCAGAAACAAGCCAAGCTTGACGTAATTAGCTCAGACTTGCTTTTTTCTCAACTCATCTGAAACAAACCATAGTTTACATTTTCTCTAAAAAAAAAAAAAAATTCTGTGCTTTTTACCATTGGGCCTCTTGCCCTGAGTGCAGTGCTGTATAATTGTTTGGTGTAAAGGCTCACACTTGTACAGACAGATTCAGCTCTACAGGGAGCTGAAGATAGGCGTTAAACTGAGCCTTATGGCTCACAAACTTGTGTCTGTTGGCTGCATTTGGTCCAAACAAAGAACTTCATCCCCACTGTACAGCTTTAACACTTCTTAAAGCTATAGATCTTTTCAACAATGCCATGTGCAAATAATTTTTTTTTTCTTAAAAAAACACGACACTATTTGAAAATAATGTGGAAACATTTAGATGTAGTTTCCTTGGTTGGGAATAATAAATGATTAAAATTAAAGTCAATTAGTATTAGAATTTAAGATGCTCGATGTAAGCTTGCCACAAAAGAAAGTTGACAGTTTAAACATTTGACATGGGATAATTTGAATCATGAATATAAGCAATTCAAGTGCTATAGTTATTTCATATTATTTTTGTAAATGTAGCACAAATAATCATTGAACTGAGGGATGAACTAGAACGAGGTGATCATGGTCAGGGTCACCTCACAAAACATTTGGTCAGAACTCATTATTGTCCTCGAACTTGGAAAGGGTCAATTTTACTGGCATAAAATATTGTTAGTTACACATTATTGTATGAGTAGGTTCTAGCATTATTAAAAAAATGTGGCCAGTTTCATCAACCTTCCTTCTCTTTTAATTTTCTTCTCTGTCAATTGTGAAGACTACATTTTTTAAAGTTACATTTACATTTCAAACCTTAGATTGAAATCTGACTTGACACATTCAATTTGACTTGGAAAGTGTAAAATGAATAAAATATATATTTTTCCATCAGTGACTTTTCTCATCATTGTCCGGACCTTTCGATATGCAGGAAAAGCAGCTGACTAAATTCTAACAATCAGGCCAACTTTTCTGTCTGTCCGTAGCAGATCGAGGTGACACGCTGACTCATGCTCCAGCTCATTTCCTTCCAGGAGACAGCTGCTCTGTTTGCTGGGTTTTTCCGGTGAACTCTATAAAGACGGGATGGCTGTATGACACAGTTTTGACGTAACAAGATTAAAAAAATTATATTATTTAGTATATTCTTTCTTACAGCAGATATTTTTTATTTTATCCACAGATGAATTGGTTCATGACATCTTTATCTTTTTTTATTCCATGCTGTCAGGGTGTCATGGCAACCGCATCGAATAAATTTACTGAATGACAGCATTATAAAGTGATTTTTGCCTTGTGACCTCAGTTTGTGGGGGAATCGTGCTGTAGTCATCTTGCATCAGACAGACATCGGAATACATTGTCATAGCAGCAGCTGATGAGCACACAAAGTGACCGATCAAATATGGAGACATGTAAAGGCTCATTGACCTCTGCCTGATCTGGACGCGGTGTTCGCTTGAGCAAATGACCCACGCATCCTTCCTGGCCACAATATACCCCCTATCCTCAGATGTGAGTCTTTTAAGCATGTGGCTAGATCATACAGCTGGGACATACACCTTCAAGAAACATTTATGGTTAACACATTACAAACAAGCAGAAATTATCCTGCTTTATAGAACTCTTTATTTAGATTTCAGTATTCAGTCAATACAGTGGCTTGGACTTAAGGATTGATATTTTTATGGGGTATACATATAAAAGGGATACAGTGTTTTAAATTTCCAACTTTGTGTAATCACCAAAATATAGTTCATAAGCTTTGTGCACTTGATGATACCAAGAAGTAGTGACACTCTAAATAGCTACTAAATAGTGCAACAGTATGTTATGGGAGAAAATGATATACTGTGCTCTACATTATAAAATCTCGTGTGTGTGTAGCGTTTTTACAAAAGTCAAAAAGTCAAAACCAAACTACACAAAACACTTAGTCCTCCACTTGGTTCAAAACTTCACTATGACCCAAAATGGTTAAAGCACTGAAACAAATGCTGCAGTCAGACCAAAATACAGACCCATTTTGCTTTTATTCAAGACTTGTTCCCTGCCAGACAAAACCTTTTGGTATAATTTTATGAAAAAGTAAATTTTTATTGATTGATTGAATGTTTTTGGTCTTTGTTTTCCTTCAAACAAAGCTCTGTCCCTCTAGAGACTAACTCCTGGAAGACAGCGGAGCATAACAAGTGCATTCCTGTCAATATAATTTTGTTATAGATTCATGGCTCATACAAGCCTCTCGTCTTTCTCACACATCTGTTAAAAGTGAAACAGCCCGGGGCGCTTGGTATGAGCGTATGACAAACATATCCCTGATGTGTGAACATGTGTGCCTTTGAATGAACAGGTCAACCACCTCAACATGCATAACTCGCTGGTCTCTCCTGCTTAAAACATCTCTGTTGACTTCCTGCTCTCTGTCCTTATGTCTATATCTTCATCCTCACTCAGTCATTGAGCTTTCTGTTTGAACAATAGGGCGACGACTTCACTAACGGCAGCAGTAAAGTGCATCAAAGTTTGTTTCATGTGTGCAAATGGCAGGCTTTTTATTAGCACTCTCTTATTGGCTTTGAACACTGGGCCGCTCTGGGGACTGAAACGTCCAGACATTTGAAAAACACAAATGTCAAACTCACTGCTAGTCCAAAATCTTGAAATAGCTCTTTTCTTTCTTATTTGTTTTTTTTATACAACATTTCTGCCAATTTGTCATCAGCAATAGACCACTCCTGACACATCTTTAATGATTGAGACAAATGATTATTTAATGAGAACTAAATAATTTACTGAAGCTTTGTACATTCGTATGGTTGGAGTTGGGTTTATTTGAATGCTCTTTGGCTGCTGTTTATGATATTTCAATATTTCCCAAGGAAGACAAGTAGGTATGTTGCAAAGACATCCAAAAAATGACAAGGAACCACTGAGCTTCCAAACAACACTGCGGACTAAAACAGCACTATGCTGTTGCTAACATTTGGTCACATTTAGTTTTATCTTGGGACAATAGCATGTAATGTTTTTCATGTAAAAGTCAGTGGTGTCATCAGTGTTTTTGTCAATGAGTTTTTACAGAGTTATAAGATATAAGTGAATCAACTTTACATCACATAGAAAAATATAATATGGAAAAATCTTTACAGCAGTACGTGACAGTAATTAGTTAAATAAACAGTAGTTTTTTTGTTTGTTTGTTTTAAGGAAAAAAAAGCATATTAGGAATGAACTGTATTTAAGATTTTATGTTTTGTATCTTGAAAATAAATATGTAGTATATTAAGTCTGGTTGGAGTTAATTTGCTCTGTGCCAAAGTAAGTTATATTGTTATATACTGTATATTTAAAATAAAATCAGGCAGTTTTTTATGTACTTTTGATTGGGAGTGTGAATGAGGGAGTTTTAGGATAATGCGGCTTTGATCCAGCTGAATAAGAAATGGTTAACACTGAAAAGCCATCAAAGTGATTTCCCACATTATGTTATAACCGGCTGATAATAATTTTATCAAGGCCTTTCAACAATTATATATGTTAAGACCTAAATGTCTTAACTTGTTGTAAAACGCTGCCTTGAAGGACGCAGATGATCTAGTTCTAATTAGTCCTTTCAGTGCTGGTAATATAAGAGTACAGCACAGAGTTTGATGTTTAATGTAATGCTAAAAAGAGCAATGTCATGGTTGTTTGAAGCAGAGATGATAGGACATTTCCTGCCTTTTGCGTGTGCGGCACCCCTCTTGTGACATGCAAAGAAATCAAATACCATGGTCACGTCATAACAGACGGGGTGGACCAAAAACAGAAATATCCACAGACAGTGTTGTAAACAATATGCACAGGCCAATATGTTGATTCCTAATTTTAATATGTGCTCTCTTAATGTCAAATGTTCTCTGTTTAGAGCCTTCTATGCACCACTGTATACAGCTCATCTCTGGTGGAACTACAAAAGAAGCAGTTTACGCAAACTCATTGTGTCCTGCAACAATGCTGTTTGTGAACTCTACCCACATGTGAGGCTCTGCTAAGGCAATACATTTTTTAATTTATGAGTTGGCCGGAGTCAGAAAACTGCTCTGATTAACCCTGCAGTGAGCTGCTGCAGATACACTGAACTGAGAAAACACTGGATTCAGACTTCACATTAACTTTATATAATAGACTTAACAGTATTTTAATTTTATAATGTATTTTTTTATCATGTTCTGGACCAACTTTGTGAGTCTGAAATAAAGATTGAATTAAAATGTAATTAACAGTCTTAACTTAAAAGCCCGTGTCATTTCCTTACAGCCATGAAAATATAAAGTGACTACATTAATAATCTACAGCGCTAGATGAGTTAAAAGTATCAACACACACACAAGCAGCTCACTGAGGCTGAACAGCAAATGTGTGCCCAACATTTAAAAGTCATCCGATAGAGAGAGATAAGAGGTTGGAACAGTGCTGAGATAATGATTTAGTCGATATACTCACCGAGTACAACAAACAACGGGCTATTGGCAAACACATCCCTGATCGATTAATGACATGTCATTATCAGTTTATTATCACAGATCTTTACTCAGTGATGGCTTACAGTAGGGAAGACTGTGGTACTGTTTCCACCAAGGCCCGAAAAGTGCATGTGTAAACCAATCAAACGACAAAACACCGCCCCAAAAAACGCACCCTAGTTTGACACAAAATTATTAGATGCCGTTCAACTCAAGCAAACAAGAAGCACTACTGTCAAGTTTGGTAAGTAAGTGACAACGTATCATTAGGCGTCGTTAGTGGGCTATTAGGGAGGATTTGACAATGTCATGGTGGAAGGGAGAGGCAGGGTAAACATTTAATAGAAGATGTGGAGCCTTAATATTTGCAGAAATTAAAAGTAAAACAAGTCAGAAATGGAACCGGAGGAAAAATCTACAATATACAGTAAAAAAGAACAAATTGATTGCAGTGTCCTGTTATGTTTTACCTTTATTTCCCACAGTGTTTGTATGCATCCTGAATAATAATGCATAATGATGATGATAATGATGATTAAAAGTTTCCCTTCAGTCATCACTTTGTTGCAGCCTGAGCATATATTCTTTCTTGTATAATTACAAAAAACAGCACATGAAATGCATGCATACTTTTCCAAATATACAGTTTTAAGCTAAGGCAGAGCTTCCTCAGATTTTGAAACCATAATATCTCTGCAACTCTCTGGCCATCAAATATTGAAGCGCTGCACATAAAAAATGCATGAGGTTAACAATTCAGTGTTGTTTCTCTGATCTTTGTGCTACTGATCATGTTTAAGGGCCTAGGCCTGGAAGCTGTTCACACACATCTATTTGCATTCGGATGCCTTCGCAGTTTCCGTCTAGAGGAGAGTTGAGATTAAAGAAGCTGCTGTATACTATAGGTCGGTAAGTGCGTGCCCTCCGTTTAGTTTTTAAAAGTTGTTCTGAATCTCCATTACTGCCGGCACTGTAGCTGTGTTATTATCAGTTCAAGCTGCAGATATAATTACACCCATGTCTCTGTGCACATTTAGCCGTCACACCTCATTAATTTTCTGCATTTATGTGCCCACAGGTTAGTGCACTTAAACGGTTGGCCCCTCACCCGCCTGCTGTATACTTCAGAGAATGACAGAAGTGTGTCCAAAACCTCTCCATCCTCTTCTCTCTGTTCCCACTTCTGTGTTTCCTCTCCAATGTGCCTTTTCAGTATTCCCTTTTTTTTTTCCCTCCTTTCTCTTGGTGCCCGAAAGTTGTGAGCACAAACTCTAATGAAGACCAGAGAGACTTTCTACTCACGCGCCACTTTAAAGGCATACATGAAGAAAGACTGGCTACACTTTCAGCTACAATAGACGTCATTGTGGCAAGGACAATTTGGCTCCGCCGTTTTAAAGTTGGCGGTCTGTTTGATGTGGGGAAATAACAAGGGAAGAGACCCACATCTCTACCAGACTGACAAGGTTACACAATCTTTCACGAAGTCGACCATATATCGAATTGATGCAGCTGTATGTTGGGGTTGTGCATTTTCTTTCAGATGATGTCCCTATGGGTTAAGACAACATTTTAATATTTAAATAGAGCAGTCGCTTGTGATGCTTTGCTGTAGGAAGACAAGAGGAGCATTTCTGTTCTGACTGATTTCCATAGAACACGTTAAGGAGCAAATACAAAGGACTTAGCATCAAGGATATGAGCTGTTGTAAAGGCTGCCAAACAATATGTATCATGGTAATAGAACGAAAAAGGTAACTGTTATAGCATTACTTAAAAAAACACACACACATTGCTTCATTTCATAAAAAAAAAAAAAAATCATAAATAAAAATTCACGTTGCTTCTCCACACAGTATATTATACACACATCTACACTATGATTTACACACATGTTCAGATTTTCTTGCTTTTCGATGTCAGTTTTATCCAGAAGTCTTCCTATCCATGAAAGTGCTAGACCAGGCCTAAAATAATGGCATTTTCTATGAGAATTTTCCCACACGAGTCATAGCCAGGGGATTTTCACTGTGTAAATGTCGTCCAATCGGAAGAGACTGGAAGAGAGAGCAGCTAAACGAAGACGGATGAGAAATTTTGCAGTAAGATTTAAATGCATTGAGGAGAAGAAATAAACTTTTGCGCTAAATTTTGACAGCAGATCGATCAAGCTGGTAAGTGGTTCTATGAATGAATAAAGTGATTGAGTTATGAGGGGAATTCCTCAGAGCCCTAACACTCGTGACAGCGCAGTGGGTGGATAAAAAATGGGGAGATGGGAGTGAAAAACCTGATAAGAGTTTAACTAGTGAGGCGTGACATCTATGGTTAAGGCAGTGTTAAGAGGACACAGAACCAATGCATAGGTGACAGGACTGTAGAGAGTTTTTTTTAAGTGTCAAGGTTTTAGTGGCTTGGATTGAAAAATGTCTCTCCCATCTAGAAAAAAAGAAATGGCACTATTACTATTATTGGCCAAAAAGAGTCCTAAAAACTGACCCTTTCAACTCCCATGTCTTCTAAAGGGAGTGTTCATTTATGTATGCAGTAAGGCAGACAGGGAGATCTCCCAAGTCTTGCTCAACAACCACACAAAATGAGGCCTCTACAGTATATAAGCTTTCTAGGTTCAGTTCAAATTCTCCAGAGTGAACAAAACACGATGTGGCTCCAGACGAATAAATGTTATCCCCTGCTCTTTCTAATTAACACCTAGCCATGCAGATTGACTTTGTCTTCAGTGCTTTAGTGTCAATTGGCATCAAGTTGTCCTATGGCGCTGATAATCAGCTCAGGCAGTCCCCACCATAATAATGTAGTCAGTCTAAGAAGCCTTTGTTGTGCCTGATAACCCAAAAGGTACATCACTGTTGTTAAAAATGTAAGAAAAAATGTAATAAAGGACACATTTACAAATTTTGTTTCCAAGTGGATGCTATGGGTTTTTCTCAAAGTAAGCATTTGATATTTAATATTTGAGTAAAGTTGACTTTATGTCAAACAAAGTGATCTAGACATTATATAAGAATCATAATGCTCTGACTACGTACACAGTTCTGCACCGCATTGTTGTAATCATTGTGTTCAGAGATTACTTGTGCAGTAAAAATGCTACCACATAGAAAATTCTTACAGAGGAGTTTTGCTCCCAGCAATCTTACAAAGTTCTTGTAGTGTTATGAGCCGCAACCCATTTCCTACATGTTATGTTGTATAAGACAAACAATGGTTTATTTAGAGAAGTTTTTACTTCAGAGGGCACGACCTTAGGAAACAATCTCTGCTGTGTCTAACAGTTTCTTAGGTTGCAAGAAACAAGCAAGAATTTCCCGAGTGTCCTAGATATTGCACTTTGGGTTTACATGCTACATACAGTACAGCAGGGCTTGTTAAAATGTGTGTGTGCATGTACATTGTCAGCACCTCCATTAAGCATGAGTGCATGTAAATCCAATTAACTTGACAAGTGTTCATTAATCAGAACATTTCTAAATTGGGTGCAATTAAATAGTTTTTGAAGGGCTGACTTTAGACACAAAAATGAAAACCTCATGGTCAGCATTAGGTTTTGAAATTTCTAAAATAAGCTGGAACCTTAGGAAATGCATAACTACTGGGATGTGAGTGTATTACTTCGAGTCAACTGTTCAACAAGAGGTTCAAACAAACAAGATAAACAATTATACTCTTTTAGTAGGATCCCAGCAAAAGGACAAACATGATAATACATAACTAAAGGAGCATTAATAGATTTAAGTAAGCTATGAAGTAAAGCTGCTTGGGTAATCAACTTAAGATAGTGTTTGAGTTGGAGTTTAACAATGTAATAGACCATGATTTTATTATCTCACTATATGTTAATGATACAGTCCATGGATCCGACTTGTAAATGGGTGAATCTAAAATGCCCATAGTGAATGAATGTGAGAATGGCTGTATGCCTGTGTATGTCCAGCCCTGCGGTAAACTGGACATTGTGCAGGATGTACAATGCCTCAGGCCCTAAGCAGTTGGGATAAACTCCAGGATAGTCACTTGCATGAATGAACAGTTTATCTGTCATAACATTATAATTTTATTCTCTTTAATATTAGTTCTTTTTCTATATTTGTGTAACATTAATATAATATATTTTTAAATGTGGACCACAAACTCTTACTTAGTAGTCGTCTCGAAGAGTTCATTTGCAAAAGCAGGTAAATCCATTTTTATTTTTTTTCACAAATAGATCTTTTTTATTTCTTGCTAAAGGTAATATCAGTCAAACCAATGTTGAGTGGCTTTGACCAATTAGGACCACTACAATGGATTTAGGCTTTGAAAACAGCGCTAGGCAAAGAATACATTACATGCCTCAGTTAACTGTTTTCCAAAATGTCGATTACCTGTTTTTGAAAATTAACTCTTTGTGTCACCATGTTTCCACCATTTTGACTGAACTCAATGTGGTGGGAAACATGTTCATGCCAAACAATAGAATGGCATTAAAATGGGAGTCACTGTATAGCTCACCTGCCTTGTACCTTTGACCAGCGGGGTAATTGAACACATACAAAAGCCTACCAATTTTTTTACCATAGTGACATGAGTAGGGCAGTTACACAGGAAGCAATCTTTCCAGTACAGTGTGTGAGCCTGCACATCACAGACACACAGAGGAGAAAGGTGCGAGACTTACAAAAACTATATGTGTATAAACTCTGCTTTGACTTGAAAAAGTTGCTGTGCTCTGTGAAGGTGGATATAGGTCACACCTACTGAGCAAACACACAAACCCATTGGAATGGTATGTGTGACAGATTTATTGCGTCTCTTTCACTTAGGGACCGTGCTGCTGCAATAGCTGTGAAAGAACATTTTTTTTCGGCAAACAGAAATTAAGTGTAATGGTTTTTAAATTTTTAATCAAAGTCCAACAGCAAAATCCAAATCATGAGTCCGATCTGATCTAGTATCTGTGGGAGGGGAACAACTCTCTGTTCTGTAACACAGACATACAAGTCAGCATTCAAAAAAGTTCAAATACCAGAAAAACTATGAGTACTGGGCATACACTTTATAACTACACACAAACACGTTACAGGCTATTATTGTTTTTTAGTGTCTACCTTATGGGTCCATACTATGTGAGATTTGTTCAGTAGTGGAGCCTCATATGTCAAAGCAATCAAGTCCAAATCTATTAGTCAAAACAGATCATTAAATATTAAACACGGGTCAGTCCACAGATAGATGAATGAATATTGTGTACTGGGTTTCCACAGAGAAGTATGTCCGTTTCAGTGGATAACATACAGGAAGCAATTAGCTGGTCCGATTAGCTCTTATCATTCATTAGGGAGATACGAAAATGCCTCACGCATTGATATTTGTGCCGCTGTAAATATTAAACACTAACTTCACCGGTTATTGATCATTAATTTATCAGTTTATTACTTCTGACCTGGTCTTAGTTTCATTTATTCATAGAAATGAATGTAACAATCCTTATCTGTCCATATACTGAAACGTTTACTGTGATTTCTTTATCCATTATTCCAATTGAGGTAATACCAAATAACAATGTCACAATGTCCCAGCATGGTTATTAAAAATAAATTCTGCCACAGCGACATTCAGAAGCAAAGTAAGTACAGGATGTGAGAGACTGTGTTACATAACATGGCTTAAATCGTCAGAAGAGTGAGCCATAATCCAAAGCGCTGCATCGAGAGGAGATGGTGCAGACTAGTTATTTTCAGTTCAGATGTTTCTAAGTAAGCTGAGGATCGTAGTACCGTAGAAAATGTTACAGAATTGTTTTACTTCGTTTGAATTTGGCGACATGAAGGCAAAGAGGTCCAAAGTTTGATTCCTGGGCCGAACAAGGCCTTTTTGTGTGGAGTTTGCATGTTCTCCCTGTGCTTGGGGCCAACCAACATCAAAACATTTTATAGTCTCCTGTTAGTGACATTACTGGGGTACCTGGGCGCACCCTGGTGGCAGCTGCCAACAATTGATTTTCCCATGGACATAATAAAGAACCAAAGAACAAATTATGAATTTGTCAGATGCATTAATGTAATCAATATTATAGTATTGATTTGAGAGCAGAAGCCAGTTGTACAAAATAATGACGTAAATACATAGCCAATAGCTATGAGGGCATTACTGTGTAACTTTTTGTGTCTCCACATAGTAGAGTATCTGGCGAAAGAGAGGTTATTATTTCCATCTCATGTCAGACAACCAAGAAAACAACCTTGAGTTCACTTATTGTAATTATTATAAGACTATGTATTTACTGGTGAAAAACGTTTTGTGTTACAATTATGGGTTACACAATCCAGTTTATCTACATTCAAATACAAGACAGAAACCTGAAATTGAAGTGATATACACTTAATGCACATACTGGTTTGTACCTGTACCTGCCACCAAACACAGAGTGACATACTCGCATGGAAGCAGTGTTTTGACATCGCAGCCGCTGCAAGCCACCTGCAACGAATACAGTAAGACATATTAGACCTCCTTAACAAATACACAAGCCATTAGACTTTCTTTAAATTGTGTAAGAGGCAGAATGAAACCAAACACAACTGACGGTAAGCTGTCTAATGAATGATTACAGTCTGTAGCTGCTGTTATGTCACTGTTGTTATCCTGCCAGCTCGGCTGAGATGGCAGACAGCTAACAGACAGTCAACCGGGGAACAATCCTGACATGTTTTTTTCACGTCTCACACAATAACGTGCTATGAATTAACGCCAGTCATCTGCGCATTTGTCCAAGGCTTTTCTCTCTAATCCTTAGATGTAATTACTTGTTTCTTCTTTAGCTCCCTTATTTCTTCCTGCTCTGAGCTTGTCTATTTTTAAACACTTGTTGATTGGCGAGGACTGCAGTGAATTAATGATTTTCAAACATACGCACACACACTCACACAGTTACTCAGTTGCCTCCCTGGATGTATAATTCATTAGGCATTAGTAGAGTTTGGCAGCTATCGGCTCCCAGTGAGTTGCCCAGAGAGTTGGGAACTGTAAAGCGCATCCCGTCGGACTCCAAGAAAAGATATTCACTCCGTACAAGAGTGAGATTTGTGAAGTAGTTATTCTGGAAAACATTACAGATGCACTTGACGTCAAGAAGCAGCCATCATTTGCATATTCTCTCCTGACTCCTGAAGTTTCTTAGTAGCTATCTTTTGCCATCCAGTGCTTGACGAGGACATTTTAACAACTTTCACTCCCTAGTCTTTGTGGTAGAAATCACGCCATGCCATGATGCCTCCACTTTCAGACTTTATATTTAGTTCTTTTACTGGAAAATAGATGGAGTGAAGCTTGTTTCTAGGATTCTACTGCCAGGTCAGATTGCACACTATTTCTTTACTTTACTGAATAAAATGTTGACTATGGTGGGGGAACACATGCATGAAGATACAGTTCTGTAAATGCTCAGCCCAAAAAAAACAATTCTTAGACGTTTTCATTCAAAGAAGCAAGGAATCCATTCAAACACCCAACTAATATAATTGTTTATGTCTGACTATGAGACTCTAAACAGCCTTAATCTAAGCTGACATACAGGATTTAGTCACACCGCCATGACAACAGCCACACAGAAACCCAAATAGTCATTTTTATCTGGACACACACATAATCCCAGCTCCCAACTTATTGCATATGGATGTACGCAGCCTCAGGCCACTCTCAAATACAGTATGTGTGGTATGCCTGTACGCATCTAGGAATCATAATGAATTTTTCATATTTGGAATACCTTGTGTAGATAAACAGATGGTACCTCTCCTGCTCTCTGTTACGCAGCAGGAGCCTCATCGTGTTTTATCATTGAGGACTCTCTAGTGTCCTGTCCTCATCCCTTCCCTGGCTAAAGACCGGTATGCACTGCCCAGGATATGTCTGATTAGTTGAGCTCACAACATGAGGCTAGCTGCTTTAAGATTTCACCCTGCATGACGTTTGTGACTCTGAAATGAGAACTGTTGTGATTTTTAAACAGATATTTCAAATATTCAGTACTACGTTCCTTTGTAAACCTCATCCAAAGCCTGAGCAACAAGTGGTAATGACAGCCAGCCCAGATGGTGCTTTGGCAGTCAAAAAAGGTTGCTTCTGATTTGTGACAAAATAGGCCGTTGTTGTGTTGAGGTAAAATAAGGTAAACTCCCTTTAAGCTCTCTTTCATGCTGTGGCATCATTATTTGGTGTATGTCTTTATAACAAAATCAAAACCTCTGGGCTACTCCAGACATAAATATGAGTTGCATCATGAGATTGCTAATCAAAATATTCAGGGCTATAGCAGCTTTAATGATTCAATGAATGAAAATCATTAAAAAAAGAAAAAAAAGGGCTACAAAAATCCATAGCTAAGAAAGAGTTTGGCTTTTTAGAAGAAAACAAGCTACAAAGGGCATCAGTAATTATATATAAAAACTATATATATATAAATTTGTTTATCATAAACTATCTCACTTTGTGTCAAAACATTTCCCCTTACTGGGTCAGGCATAAAGGCATTGCTTGCAAACTAAGTGGGTTTAGCCAAAGTAAAGTTCCAATAAAAAATACAAAACATGGCTTATGCATCAGTAGGATATCTTTCATCCAAAAACAGAAACCCACCTTGAAGTCTGGCATCCAAAAACTCATTCTGACTAATTCTTGACAGATTCTTTCTAAATAGTAGTGGTTCGACACTCAGTGCCAAAGTATAACTTCTGCTCTAGTAGAACATTCAAGAGTGGGCGGAAATGGTCTCAATATATTTGTTTTTATTTCAAAAGCCAATTATTCCCATTCAGTGTAGAAATAAGTAATTTTGACATGATGATGAATATGATCAAATTAAAACTACTTCCATGTGTTGATGAAGGGGAACATTAGCAGAGCAACAAGCATCCCATTAGTCCACAATGTGCTTCACGGCATGCCAAAGAAAAAAACTAAAACTCAACCTGAATCTACAGAAAATTCCAGAGCGATGCGGCCAAATGCGAAAGGCTGCACAAAGCTTGACAGACGACGTGAGAGGAGCCAAGCCGCCCATCTCCCAGATGGTTCCCCCTACAAACACTTAGGAGGGCTGTGTGCTCCAAACACCTTGAACAAGCAATAAAGCCTCTGTCTCGCCAACAAAACCAAATAAAAGTGGTGTTCAGAGACCTCTTTGACGATCCACTATGTCTTTATTAGATCTTAGCAGTTGCTTCACTTTTTTGTACGGTTAGTTTAGGTCTGTGCCATATTTTTATTGTACAACCTCCACAGTGAGTCTCAAAAACAACACACAACAATCTGTTAGCATCACTAGCTACATAGATGTAAGGCTTACTTTGTGAATACTGTCATACTTTATACAAATTAATCCCACCCAATGTAAATCCCCTTTTCTTCCACACTGTTAAACCTCTCAAAGAAAGTGAAGAAAACTATAGAGATATTTTAGTGTGTATGTATTACAGGAACTAGAGTTTATTCAAGTGTGACGTCTGCTTTTAACAAATAAAATAAACTGGAGACAGAGCAAACTCCTGGCTCACAGAGGAGCAGGTGAAACAATATTTTCCGTACCAGATCAATAGTATTGAGCGTCTTCAGGGGGCTAAAGTTGTTGGTCTCTTAATTACAGTAGTAAGTGATTACAGAGGACAGACAGCAGCAACAACACATTCCCTCCATTTTCCTTTATGACCATTCGTATAACCCAAACACTAACACAAAATCTCATCATGTATAATCATCTGAGATAGTACATGTCTCAAGTAGGTTTTATATCCTCAAGGAATGTCAGAACAGACTACACAGGTGCAAAGAACCTACTGTATGTCCGAGTTGCAATCATGGAATAAATTGTCCTTCCTTGTCCATATTAAACCTACTTTTACTCATTGACGAACAGGGACAAATAAAAGAGATTGACTTATCCTTTATTACAGCACTAGGCTATATGTATGTTACTGGTTGTACACCTGCCACTGGAACTGGGAGGTAAGATGTGGTGAGAATCTCGAGAATAAGAAGGTTGGAGCAATTTACACATGATAATATGTGTGACCATTTCCATCATAATGGGCCCCGTTGCTGCACAGAAGTGAGGTCGGTCTTATCAACACGTGTCAGAACAATTGATAGGAAGCACAGTGTGTAATAGACCTTATGGTCCCGTCCATACAGGTGATCCGTCACCTGGGGATTCATTCACTTGACACAGAAACGTTAGGTAAAGAATGAAAATGGAACAGTGGGGATGTGTGGGAATTAATGCTACATGTTCAGCTTAGATGAATAATAATGTGTCTTAACAATTTTTCTCAAAATAGGTTAATGCATACAATAATTAATGAATGACTGAATACAATATATGCAACTGAAAAACAGATTAGCATTCCTAGACAAGTTTATTCCAGATGTATTGTTGAATGTGATCCAATGTTAACCTCATGGGATACGTGCACGAGTGAGTGTGTCACATGAGGGTCGTCTTCTCTGAATGCAGGGAAGGGTCCAGGTGTTGTTGTTTTTTTTTTTTCTTTCTCATAGCACTTTAAACTGAATTCATTAAGACTGAAGTGCTGCTGAGCTATCTCTGCATGCCCACACCAGCATCATGTCCACACACTGGCATTAAACAATAATGAGTAAAACTGCTTGGACTGTATAAGAGTGTCCATGAGCGTGTGGCCGTGTTGGAAAGTCAAGCAGCTCGGCTCTTGAGGCAAACATGGAGCATCTCATGCCTTGAGGTTGTGGACGCAAACTCAGAGGTCTGAGACATCACGAGAACTTTGGCATCTAGCTTCTGTGCAAGCATGAAAGAGGAGAAAATATTCACTCCACTAACACCTCCTGAAATAAGATCTAATCAGCAGCAGGGAAGCAATTAACAAGCTAACATAGTTCACACCAACCAGTTAGGACCAAGTTAGAACAAAGGCAGGAAGTGGACTTACAGACAATATATAGGTCAGCAAAACAAACTATAGTACATCTTTTGAATACACAGAAATACATCCTAGAATATCTTAAGCTGACAATGGAGGGATACATTCCATTCTGATTGTCCTAAGTTCACAAAACTCAACCTTATTACTTTGTGTAGTATGTGTAAAATGAACACATCCACATCAACTGATCTTTGCAAACAGTCCTACCCCCATCCTCTTTTTAAAATTTGCAAATGCCATGTATAGCTTGAAGGTCACAGTGCTCCATAAAAGTTAATGTTTTGTCAAATATACTGAATCGTTTGTGACGATTTCTTTAACCTGTTCTTTTTGTTCCATTTTGTTCTTTAGTTAAAAAGAACACTCAAATAAAATATCTTTAAACTTTCTACAATATAATGGTGGTTAAGATCTGTTCCATTCCTGTGTTGCAGTAATATTGAATACTTTTACTCCACAATATTAGATGTTGTACATATTTTATAATTATACAAAGTAGGCAAAAACAAAAAAGTGACCATCTCTCTCATCAAGTTACTGGGTCAGTTAACAAATATTTAAACCCCATACAAAAGTCCAGATGTGAGTAACATGCACAAACTCACAGGACACAGATTGCTCACTCGCCTACACTGAGAAGCGTGAGAATAACCATATTCAACAGGTTGCCTTGAGGCTGTGCTCCATACCGAACTCTATTTTGGATACACACATTTACAGGAGTAAGGACCTCAAGTAGAAACTCACAGAGTCTCACAGACACACACATTTCACACACACATGCACGCCTCCCACACCACACGGTTAATTAATTCTAATTTGAACGCCCATGGCCTCACCTCCCACACTCGTGCCTTCTGATGGAGCTTGGAGACAACGTTAAAGCCTCTGAGTGAGAGGCAGAGAAAAGACAGGCACATTCAAGTGAAAATGAAGTCTATGTGGCCGGAATGAGCTGTTGTGAGCAGAACATACTCTTCAGTTGTGTCTAAAAAATGGGAGTTGAGGTCTAAGTTGCACTGGCAAGAAACAAAATCCGAGGTATTCATTGTATGGGAATTTTGTAAGCACACTAAAATGCAGATCTGCTTAAATGTTGCCACTTAGACAGCATATTTCTGTTTTTGAGTAGCTCTTTGGTTGATAATGCTTCTACTAGACACGTGTGTGTGACACAATGATCTGTGGGATTGGAGTACTACTGACCCTAGTTGGGAACATCATCAGACACTGAAGAAAGACTGATTGGCTCAATCCCAAAAACAGAGACAGACTTGGCTGACTCAGTCCTTAAACCGTTCAGTGTGGTGAGAATGTCCTGGCTGACACATTCGCAACCTGTGGGTGTGGGACAGTACTTCTCACGGCCACGCTGAGGTAATGCCTGACCTGGAAGCACCTCTGTGACCCTCTGGTGGAGTTGGAGAAGTCTAACAAGTTGAAAGTCTTGGGGCCCTGATAAGCAGTCAAATGACGGTCAATAAGATTATCTTTGGCAATGACACAGTCACTTTTTTATGTGAACATAGCTGTCAGGCTGCATAGGGATTTGTCATTTTAATGATGTTTTATTAATTCATTGATAAAAGGGCACTTGATGCACTTTTCAGTGTCATTTTAAACTTCAGAAGAGAGTCTCTCACAAGCACTGATTATGTGTGTGTTCTCACAATTCAATGATTCAAATAGATTAGTCATTTATATGTGTTTCCTACTGAACCACCAGTACAGCATCTAAAGCCTGTGTTTATCAATTATCTGTGTGTGTGCAACTCCCCGATGGATGACTACCTTCAATAAAAACATCCCAAATGCTACATCTTCCAGTGCAGCAGTCTACCAGTTCAGTCTGAGGAGGTTAAACCAGCTCCAGTATTGTAACACAGATCTAATCCTCTCATGCATCACAGGGCGGCCAACCTTGTTAAAACACACAATAGGTCTCAACAGCTGATCGATAGCTATTGATTGAAGCTAATTGATTTCCCTCACCTGCATGCATTATCAATGAGGCGAATTAATCTTGTGTGGTTAGAGAAGAGGAGGAGGCTGCAGGAGATATCTTATTTGGAGGCCAGTCACCTGTTAAATGAACAAATCTTAAGATTCTTGTTTTTGCTTCCACCCACTGTTCCAGCTCCAACATCCACTGACTTCAAATGCATGAGTGGGTGTGTACAGATACTCAACCCAAATGTCCACCTCCCCATTCATCCCACTCACTCACTCACTCACTCGCTCCAAACGGACATCCTACTCATGATAGAAGATCTGGGGATTATCCAATCATTTCAGAACCTTCTCTTATTTTAAGCATGTAGGAAATATTTTAGATGCACTTCAATTTACTAATGAACAGCAGAAATTCTTTGCTTGTGCATATGAATAAAGTAAAAAAAAAGGAAACACTGCACTTGCTGAAGGCTATAGTCTATTTAAAGGGAAGTTTCTTTTCACATAATAAAGTTTCTGTGTAAAATGACAGACGCACGGGAGACGTTTGCACTGCCTACCAATGACGTGCGACCGTTCAGTCTGACGTATAGCGTGCTCAGTGATGCCAAACCCTACAGGACAGGTCACGTGACTAATTAACCTACAGAGAACAAACATCTTAAGTCAATATATTTATGCAAATTCAACGTCCTATAGTATTACCATCTTTGAATACATTTAACTGAAAAAGTGTCCTTCCCCTAAAACAGGAGATAATGAAGCACCTTTTGAGCAATAATCAATTAAATCATAAACCAATAGACAATAAAATTGGAGCCCATTGTCGTAGTTCTTGAGTTTGTAACCATAACACTAGCTGGCTCGCAGATGCTACGCAATACACAAGATGTACGCAGCAGCACACACACCACACACACTCCCAGGAGCTGAGTATAAAAGGGGCCTCTCTTCCAATGAACGGAGAAGTGCTCTCACTGCTCTCACACACTCCTCCGACAGACTCAACGGCAATTCTCAAGGTAAGGCAATATGTTACTATCACGTTGACCTAAATAAAATATGATATTCAAGCTTTTATTTAATGTTTTGTATGTATATGAAATAAACCTCCGCTTTATTTTAAAATGTTAGCATATGATATAGTTTTTATTTTTTATTTTTGTGTATGTAATGATATTTATATATATTTTTTATCAGTTTTACTAATATTCATTTATCATTCATTAATTTTATACCTTTGAGGGCTTTGTCGTAATATTGGGCTGTAGGATAAACAGAAATAGAAAATTAAATTGAAATACAACTTATCCCAATTTTTTCTCTGAGAATACATTCAACCTTTTATCTGGTAGACTGCTTCAAGGCTAATAAAGGGAGAGTCAGACAGTTTACAGTAAAGACCATTTTAATAATGAGCAGAGACTTATGGTGTTTATGTGACCTGAAGATCCAGTGAGTATTCTGCGATGATAGTGTGTTGTAATCCTGATATATGGAGCTGCAATGTCAGAAAGAGGGCACATAGTGCTCACAAAGATGTTTGGGATTCAGATGCATGAGAATGCACAATCAATCATTGTACTATTTTCTCTAATAAACACACTGCTGTCTGTTCTGCGCATTCCAGATGACTGCGGGGCTCTGTCTATGCATTATATTTGCAGTCTTGTGTACAAGCTGTTTGGGGCTCCCCTTCTCAACACCTCTCCTTGATGAGGGCCAGCAATCCATCTCTGCTCCAGCTAAAGGTAGGACAATGGCACAATCACATCTACAATTTGAATTTAGCTTCATTCTGACACCTGCTTGTGTGTTGTGTTGTCTAGCTCTATCTGAAGCTAACATCCACACTTTAGGAGAGCCCCACTTCAGACACAGGCGCTCCACCTCGCAGCTCAAAGCTCTGCCTGCTACTGAGGAGGATGCAGATTCTCGAGCCAACCTCAGCGAGCTGCTGGCTAGAATCATCTCCTCCAGGAAAGGTACTTCTACCATTTTCACATGTAACATCTAGTTCTGTTCCATTGTTCTTGGTTCAGAGACCAGTGCTTGATTTCATCCTTCCTGCACTGCATTACTCAATGCACTACTGCAATCTACAGTGTGCTTTGTAAAATGAATTAGTGGCTCTGGAAAGCTTTTGTGGTTTGAAAGTGCATGTATTAGATGTGCAGCCTTCCGGCAACTGACTTTTTACTTATTCTACTTTTCTCTAACAAACCCCCTCCTTTAATCAAGGAGAATCTTTATTTTCATGACTTGCCCACAGTCTGACTGTTTCTTACTGTTTCTTCTTTGAATCTGGGGAAGTAAACAGAAAAACATGAATGAACATGAAACTAATTATTCATATGCTTTATGAGCAATAAAAACATTTTAATAAAACCATGGATTAGAAAACAATGAAGACATTTTTATAAAATAAGAGGTATGAAATATCAGTTCTCACTGCCACATGATAATATCTCTAAGTGTGTGTCTCTGATTGCTGTGGGTGTTCATGTGCTTGCTGTTCACTTGCATGTTTCGGTGTGGGAGGTGTCATTGTCGAGCCTTCTGCAGCCAGTCTTCTCAGCGCACCAGGGAGCTGGGACGCTGTGTTTATGCGTGTGCATGTACGGGCGTGTGCATGTGTGCGTAGGTGGCTGTGGGTTGGCTGAAGAGAGCCAATCTTTGCAAAAAATTCCATAAAAAGATAGCAATACAACTTTAGTTTTTTTTAAACTACAATTTTTGTTTTAAAAATAGGGGCCATGATTATTTACAATTACAAAAACATTGAGAAACTCAAAGTAAAGCGGGTAATAATATGTTGTCAGCCTAATGTCCAGCTGCATCACTAGTGGGAAGCAACCACTACTTGACAATTAAAATGTCTAACAGCAAAGCTGCAGAAAATTGGAAAGGGGCAATTGGTTCTAAAGGAAAAAAGTTCAAACCTCAACACCAAAAGGATAAATTGAATTAGGGTATTGCTGTATATAGGGTATACAACAACAAATGAACAAACACATAAATGTTGTTTCTTTCAAAATCCAAAGCAGTGAGAATCTGTATTTTCTGTGCTCCTCACTTGATGCCCCTCCTTGTGCTTCTCCTCTCAGGTTCTGTGCGCAGAAACTCCACAGTGAACAGCAGAGGCAGTGCGCTCAGTGCCAACCACCGGATAGCAGACAGAGACTACTTAGGTTGGATGGACTTCGGCCGCCGCAGCGCAGAGGAGTACGAGTACTCTTCGTAAGAGAATCAAAGAATGAAAAAACAAAACAAGCAAGCTGGCTCACAATAAACATTTATTTATGATGTATTTGTTGTACATTTGTTTGTAAAACTGTAATAATGCAATATATACATATGCCAAATTTTGCAGAAAAGCTTTTACTGTCTATGGTTTATTTGTTTCTGATTTCTTTATGATTTTGGGTGGTGAGGATTGTGATCTGTCAGTTGAGACAAACTGGACTCAATAAAGATGGAAACAATGTCATTTTGTACATACATTATTTTTAATGATGTGTACATTGGACACACCTTTGGTTCATCAGGTGCATCTGTTCTGTCTCTGTTGTATCAGTAGACGAGATATCAATAAATAACGGTACACACGGGCCTCTTTATATATTTTTTACAGTTACATAATAATTACATTTATGATTACAAAATGTAAGTCTATTTGTTTACTATAATATAATTTAACTACTTTAACTGTATTATTATGCTCTACTTGCTGGTTGTTTGGACCCTTAAAAAAGCTAATGTGGCGCCAAATGTGACTTCTAGATAACTTCCTTATAAAAAATAATCACTTGGAGACGTCAAAAGAGTAAGTATTGCTCTAAAGTTCTATTGGTCCTTTGACCCACACAGTATGAACCTATATGAATGTCAACACTGTAGACCTGTCCCGGGTGACTGGGCAATTTAAATAATACAAATAAAAATTTAACAATTCTAATCCCCATCATCACTGTAAATAATGTAATTATCTGTGACAGAGAGATACGTGTGTGCATAAATAAATGGAACTGCCATTCACGTCTTAACTCAGGTTAAAGGTAACAAATGTATTAATATCCAATTTCACTGCATAGACAACCATATCATTCCTAGTTTTGGAAATGAGAAGAGGTGCATTTTAATTATTCACATTAACGCAATGATACTAATTGGGTTCAACAGTGTCAAAGGTCAACTTACTATGTAACATATCCCGTACGAAGATTTAGCACGTATGCACAGAAAGGTGTGGACCACGGTGGATTATTGGTAAAGATACAAGTTTTAGAGGAGGGATAAAAGCTTCAAGAAGAACTGTGATGTGGGTAAAAAAGGTCTGTGTGCAGCCTCACAAAGCAGATCAAAGACAGTGAATGCATCATTCAGGGAAAGGAGAATGCTTGAGAATGTCTTCAAACAAGCAGTGAGATCATTAAGTGCTCTATCACTTCCAACTAAATGTTGAACGTTGGCGTTTTGGAGAAACAGACATCATTTAAATTATTGAGAAAGTCCAAAAATAAGTCAGACAAATTGTTTTCGGAGAGACTAGAGACTAAGCAACCGTAGACAACTGTATATTAGAAATTCTTACAGAAATGTGTATCAGAAATTTTAATGTTGGTTGCGTGAATGCCATCTTTTGGTAGCAATTATTTAGCATTACCAATACCAAAGGTCAGTGGTTCGCAGGAATCAACTTGCAAAGGGTATTGAGGGCTACAGTGGTGCAGAATAGTGATGAAGTGGTCCATTATGCAGCTGCTGGCTACTTGTGTTCAGTAAAAGATATGTCTGCATGTGTGCACTGTGAAGAGAGAAGGGAATCAATGAACAAAGCTGCCAGGGTGAATTATTCAGTCAAGTGGTGTGGATGCCTTGAGAGAAAAGGGTTAGTTGTGAGTTGTATGTGTTTGCGCGAGGACTCACTTGAATCAGAAATGTACAGAGACTCATCATTCTGGGAAGAGCCATGGGAATGGACTTCAGCTTTGTGGTCTTAGAAGCTGTGGGAAACTTAAAGGGGACTTCAGGGGTATATGTGTGCAGGTGGGCTTAGTGAGGAGAACAGCCAATGATGCACAGAAAGGTCAGAAGGCCACAGTACCTGCCATAGAGTAGTTCAAGTAGCTCATACTAAGTGTTCTGGTTTTGTGTGCTAATGGAGATAACACACCAACAAAAGTAATATGAGTGTGACAATGTAATAAGCAGATGGTCTGATATCTTCATACTGACCAGAGGCAGTGTTGTGCCTGAACGCGTTCATTGAACGATAGTTCATGAACTCGTTCATATTTTGGGCGAACGTGAACTGAACGTGCTGTATTACTGCCTGATGAACGTTACTGTGAACTCGTTCATTCTGGTGTCTGTGAACAGCACGCTCTCTCAGGTTAACTTCGTTCAATAGGGTGCCAGATTTCTATAGAGCCTTCCAGGCGAAAATCCGGCTAAAACACACCGCAAACCAGCCGCAAACGGGTCTTAATATGTAGCGGAAAAACACCAACACACGTCCGCCGCATGCGTGACGCGTCATCAAAAAAATAAAAATAAAAAAAAAAGCATGGAGGCGACAGCAGCATGTAGTAAGGCGTATGATCATTTAAATTCATTCATGTAACTTGTTTGTTGAACCTGCCTGGTCTATTTTTCCAGGATTCCAATATTCTGTTTTAGCATGTGGACAATGGAAAATTATAAAAATTTAAAAACGTTTTCACCTTAATGATTACTGTCCTGTTTTTCTTTGAATAATTCCTCATTAAAAAGACCATTCAAGCAGCACGTTTTTCCTCATGTTCTTGAGAATGTACTGTAGGGTTGAAAGCTGCAGCTGCTACTAGTGTGGAGTGAATGGACAGCAACAAAGCATTAAAGCAACAATGTCCCCTCAATGCTAATGTAAACTCTGGTTGGATAAGGATTGAAAATTGGATATGAAAATTAAATCTGACGCATAGCTTCATTGTTAAAACTGATAAAATAATTGCTGTCTGTGATTTTACTGTATATGGGCTGTGGCAATAATTTTGAAAAATAATAGCTCGCAGCAACATATGAAAAAAAAGAACTATGAACTAGTTCATTTTTGGAACTGTGAACTTAGTTCAAAATTTTGAAGTTTGAACTGAACTGAACTAGTTCATTTTAAAATTTGTGAACTGAACTTTGAACTAGTTCTTGTAGAAAGTGAACTTTCCCAACACTGACTAGAGGTGGGTAGAGTAGACTAAAATTGTACTCAAGTAAGAGCGGTACTTAAATAATTTATATAACTATTTTTAGTAGTATTTGGTTAAAAGTCTACTTAAGTACTGTTTGATCATAATGTCTGATTAAATTTTTTAGAAATTATTTAATCAGACAAAAAAATTAAATAAGGTGTGAATTCTGATTTATTTCCAACAAATAAAATAAAACTAAATAAAATCTTCACAAAATAACAAACTAAGAAACAAGACAAATTTCCAAATGTCACTTTTTGTAACAACATAAAACTTGTGAAACTAATCCCTACAGGAAGTCTCTGGGTTTGAACAGTACAGCTGTTGTTTCTCTGTGTGTGAGCCAAACATGCTTTGCTCATGAGGCCAGGGCTGTACATCCTCTTCAGTTTCAACACTGGAGACAGTTGCCTCTGACATTTTTCACGTTTTTAAAACTCTGCTCTCACCTGTGAAGAGTTTGTGCCTCTATGCCTCCACAGGTTTTAAAAAATCTTATGCTTCTTTACTCTGATTTCTGGTTCGGGTTGGATGAAGGCTACAGTTTGTCCGAACAATGATGTCTCAATCTAGCCTGGTTCTACCAGACTCTCGTACATTTCATTTGTACAGAGAGTCTGGCCTCGCTCCATTGACAAGCGTTTACTTCCTTGTATGCGGGAACTCTGTTGAAGTTTAAAACTATTGGATCTGCCCAGAGTCACTCTGGATCTGCCATAGCCAATCGCTGCCATTACTCCAACGCAAACTGACGCACTACATCAACGTCATCGTTCTCAGCCACTCCCTCTGTTCGCTGATTGGTCCTACAAAAAATTGATTTCTGGAAACCTAAGAATATACAGCAATCCCAGACGTAGTACTAAAGCGAAATGAAATTGAGCGGAAGTACGTAGGAGGGCGGAGCCAGGCTAGTCTCAATCAGGGAATAATCCAAATTGGGTATTTATTAAAGATGCATAGATGTGTGGTTCTGTGAATACAAATATAACTAAACAAATATATATAGAATTGTATATATATATATATATATATATATATAGAGGCACAAACAATATTACAAACGTTATAAGTATACAAATGATTGAGTAACTGGGTGTGTGTATGTTCCATTCATTGTATGCAACTACGTGTGCGCCAATATGCACTAGCTCTACGCATGCACATTCTTACAGAATACCAACAGTGAATAACAGATAGAAACATAATGTGGTAGTGACCAAGTAACAACATATGATCTGTAAACAACCTTAATTGAACATATAGTCACAGGCTGATTAGCGCTTATTGTGTACATTCAAGAGTGATGTGATTACTTACAGTGTAAGGCACGCACAATCGATAAAACCTCAACAATTGGAACTAATACCCTGTACTTCACTCAAACTATGTACAATCTTCAGCCGTTCTCTTCTCCCTTTATCATCCGTTAGCTCACTTCTCCGTCACTTCACAAACTGGCGCTGGAAAGTCTGGAATAGTCCATTTCTCACTGAATGACAGGGATGGCTGGATTAGTCCATGTGAGAAGGGGGAACACTTTTTTACAGAATTTGCCAACTTAAAATGTCTTTGCTACCTTAAGCATATTAGAACCTAGTCAGGCAGAGGGGGCAGGCATATAATCTTGGTTACAGGTCGGGTGTAGGTTTTGTTGTTAACCTGTATTTCTGCAGAACTGACTCTCTTGTCCAATCCCGGAAAGACCTGAACAATTCTCCCTACAGGCCAAAGAGCGCGGGGCAATTGTTGGTCCACGACCATGACTGTGTCACTGAACTTCAGATCTGCACTTTCTGTCTTCCATTTCTGTCTGATCTGAAGGTTGGGTAGATAGTGCCGGATGAAATGCTTCCAAAAGAGGTCAGCTAAGAGCTGGCTATGTCTCCATCTCTTACAGCTCAGGAGTTCAGAGTCATGATATACCACTTGTGGTAATGAGACATCTCGCCGCCCCATCAACAAGATGTTAGGTGTCACTGGGTCTGGATCTGCAATGTCCGAAGAAGTGTAACCAATGGGTTTAGAATTGAGAATTCCTTCTATTTCGATGAAGACAGTTATCAACACTTCCTCTGTAACTGTCTGGCTGCCAATGGTGACATGAAGTGCCGCTTTCAGAGAACGGATTTCTCTCTCCCAACATCCACCGAAATGGGGTGAACTAGGTGGATTAAAGAGAAATCTTATCTGTTGGCTGGCAAGTTTGGCTTGAAGGTCAGGATGAAGGAAGGTGAATGCCTCTTTCAGTTCCTTTTCTCCTCCTTTAAAGTTGGTCCCCTGGTCTGACAGGAGTTCAAAGGGTTTCCCACGCCTGGAGATGAATCAAGAAGGAATCCGTGTCTATGCTGGTGAGTATGTCTATGTGAACCGCACGGGAAGTCATGCATTTAAAGATGATTCCCCATCTCTTTTCATGCCTGCGTCCCACCTTTATGGTAAGGTCCAAAAATATTCCACTCCTGTCGAGTAGAAGACAGGTTGATGGATCCTCAATCTGGCAGGTGGGAGATCTGCCATTCTGGGTGGATGTGGATGTCCCCTCCATTTCTGACACTCTGTACATTGTCGTTGGTGATTTCTGACCGCAGCTCTACCCCTTATCAGCCAATACTTCCTCCGAAGTTCAGCAAACACCCTATCTGGTCCTGGGTGATGTAACCGATCGTCATAATCCTTGATTATGAGTTTGGTGATCGGGTGACGCGAGTCAAGAACAATGGGATGTATAGCAACTTCCTCTAGATGGCTGTTATGACAGAGACGACCACCAACGCGTATAAGTTTGGTGTCTTCATCAACCATCATTCTACTGCAGTAACACCTCGGCAAACCAATGTCCTGTAAACCATCCAGTTCACTCTCCCAAGCTTTCCATAAGTGCAACAGATCCTCAGGCAGCCGTGGATCATCCCACTCTCTTTGCTTGTCCCATAATCTCTGTACGATCACTTTAGCTCATGTTGTGAATGGCACAATATAACCAATAGGGTCATACTGTCTAGCGAGGATCTGATAGATGCTCCGCATGGTGGGAAGCGGGTGGTCAGTCCGACGCTGCTTATAGGAGAGGGTGTCTGATGAGCAATTCCAGTGTAAGCCAAGAGTTGACTCCTGTGCATCTTGATGACCTTCACTGAGCCACTGTATGCTGCTCTGAGATCGAACATCAGTGGGAAGATGGCTGATGACTGATGGATCATTGCTCGCCCATTGTCTTAGATCAAATCCCGCTGAACTTAGTAGACTGCAGAGTCTATCGATGTGACCTTTCGCTGTCTCACTGGAGGTAAAGCTCTGCTGGCAGTTGTCAACGTAGAAAGACTTTTCTACTGAGCACTGTATCTCCTCAGACTTACTGTGATCTTGGATGTGTTTCTGTAAAGCAAAGGTGGCACAACAAGGACTGCATGTTGTTCCAAATGGAAGTACTTGCCATTCATAAACGTCTGGTGGCTTGTCTTTCTGAAGATTTCTCCAAATGGATCTCAGTAGAGGTTTGTCTTCAGGTAAAAGGCATACCTGGTGAAACATGCCTCAAATGTCAATACTGACTGTGATGGAATGTTCTCGGAATCGCAGCAAAACTGACAGAAGTGAAGGACTGAGTGGTGGACCAGGGAGTAAGTACTCGTTCAAGTTGTGGCCTTGATATGCAAATGAACCGTTGAAGATGACCCTTTTCTTTCCATTATGCTCTACTAGATGATGTGGAATGTACCAGCTCTCTGTGGAACTATCCACCTGTTCAGGAGTGAGCTTTGTAACATAACCAGCTTGCTGTAATCTGACAATCTCCTCTTGGTAGGCTGCTGCTTAATCAGGATTCTTGTTCAGTCGATTCTCTATTCCCCTTAGCTGTGGCAGAACAGCTTCTTTGGGTGCATGCAGGCGTGGCAGACCTTTAGCACGCAGAAGAGGGGTAGCATAGCGATGAATTCCATTAACATCCATTCTCACTGTTTTGGATTGGAGGAGTTGAATGGACTCTTGGTCTTATCTTGATCTTGTTAGTTCCTTTTCATCCATATATGGAAGAATGTCCATTCGCCAGAGTTTCTCCACATTTACATACAGGTCGTTACTGGGCCGTAAGCTGGTGAAAAGACATTGCTGTGGAGAAAGCCTGCTGGTTAGTTCGTGTGCAGGCCCCTAAAGTGTCCATCCCAGCCGTGTTCTCACAGCAGCAGGGCCGCCAGGTGGACCCAGTCTTACTGGTTCTATCGGCGTGATGAGATGAGGGCAGTCTGAGCCAATGAGAACTACAGGTTTCACTTGGTGAAGATGTACTTCTTCTGGAGTAGCTTGACAGGATGGGTGTACTCTGCTAAACCCAGGCTGTTGGCGATGAAGGCACTCCGTATCCTAAAAGCTTTGCGAGGGTTAGTCGCTGAAGACACTGTGAAGGTTACTGCTGCCCCGTGAATGGTCTGTGTGTCTTGTCGGACTGTTCGAAGAACCAAGTCCTCTGGCTGTCCCTTTAGATTCAACTCTTTGACTGCTTTGTGTAAGATAATTGTTCTCTCAGACCCATCATCTAAAATGGCATATGCCACCATGAATTGGTTGCCATTTTGTAGCAAAACTTTGGTCACTTTCAGCAGAGTTTTATTGTCATAGTTTGGACGATCCACATACAAGACTGCACTGGCTGGTACTGATCCTTCAGCGGCTCTACTTTGTTCATTTACATCGTGTAAGACCAGTAAGTGTTTCCTGTTACAAGCTGAACAGAGGGCTTTCAGAGTACAATTGGCAGCATAATGTCCACGCCCACAGCGCCAGCACCTGTTTTGGCCTTTAATCCAAGTCACCTTCTGGTCCTTGTTAAGTAGCTTGAAGTTCTCACATGCATTTAGGAAATGTCTGTTGTCGTCGCAGTATGGACAGTAGGCATTTACCACTTCTCTCTTAACACCAGGTGGTTTAGATGAATGAACTGGAGATACTGGTCTGGCCTTTGGTTTCTCTGTACCAAGGAGGATGGTAGTGGGTTTTCGTGATTGCCTGGAATCTTTCCTAAACTCCCTTCTCTGCCCTAATGAAACTTTAGATTTACTTGTAAAGTCAGTGTGGTCACCCTGAACCTGAAGGTGTTGTGTTGGTCATGTGACAGCAGGGCTATGTCTGATTGGTGAAACACAGTCATGTGGTGGATCCACTGGTGGCATCGCTTTGGCAAAAATAAAGCATAGAATGTGTAGAATACACATATATTTACACATGGTAAAATAAAAAAAGTTACTTGTCAAGTGAAGCCAAATGTAAGAGTAGCATTACTTCTTGACAAAACTACTCAAGTAAAAGTAAAAAGTATGGTGCAGTTAAACGTCTCCTCGAAGTACTTTTTTTTTCAAAAAGTTACTTAAGTAAATGTAACTCGTTACTACCCACCCCTGAGACTGACACTAAATACACCCACTGTTTACTGTACTTTTCTTTAGACCAATTCAAAGCATTTACTGGCGCATCAATCAATCACTCAAGGATTAGAAGAATCTCAGGGGCACTGTTGGAGCAGTCTCTCATAGAACAATAGTGCCACCGCTAATAAAATCAGTGCTAAGGGGCCCCGCAAAAAACATTTTATTTCAGAAATGAATATGGGTTTTCAGCGTGACAAAGACGAGTGGTAAAACAGCATGCAAACAGTTCCCAGTTTTTAATTAGCTTCATCAATGAATTGTGTTGACCTGTTACTAATCCTTGACAAAATTTAATTTGTATTTTTCAGTTTTAAGAGAGAAATTAAAGAAAATAGAATGGTAAACTTCAGTTGTAAAGGAACCTCTTTTATAACAGCACTCATTAATTATTTTATTGGACAGCAAATAAAGGCCTGTTTTGTTCCTTGGTTTCATCAACTTTCTCTGTTTCTACATTATGATCAAACATAGGCAAACATGCACATGGTTCACTGTGGTGTGTGGTGTAATGTTTTGGATGTTATGTGTTTTATGTTTGTGTACTTATTATTACTTACACACACACACAGACACACATACACATACACATACACACACATACACACACACACACACACACACACACACACACACACACACACACACACACACACACACACACACACACACACATACACACACATACACACACACACACACACACACACACACACACACACACACACACACATACATACACACACACATACATACACACACACACACACACAGACACACACACACACACACACACACACACACACACATACACACACACACACACACACACACACACACACACACACACACACACACATACACACACACACACACACACACACACACACACAGACACACACACACACACACACACACACACACACACACACACACACACACACACACACACACACACAGACACACACACACACACACACACACACACACACACACACACACACACACACACACACACACACACACACACACAGACACACACACACACACACACACACATACACACACACATACACACACACACACACACACACACACACACACACACACACACACACACACACACACACACACACACACACAGACACACACACACACACACACACACACACACACACACACACACACACAGACACACACACACACACACACACACAGACACAGACACACACACACACACACACAGACACAGACACACACACACACACACACACACACACACACACACACACACACACACACACACACACACACACACACACACACACACACACACACAGGAAGATCTGGTTAAAGATAAGAACATGGGTGCCAGGTACAAGGGGTCACTGGGGAACTAGGGCAAAGGTTAAAAGGAAGGATGTCTCCACTAGAAGGAGGACTTCCTTCCCCTAAGAGTACTTGTAAATTTGTGAAATGTCATGTGAAAAATGTGTAAAAACCAAAGGTTGAGTTGCAGACCTTTAGTAGAGCTGGGGATAGTCTACTTGGGTCATTTGTTGTTGTTACAATAAAGACTCTATGGCATTGAACTTTTGTGTGTTCATGAGTTGTTACATACAAGTGTTCTGAAGGCTGGGGGTTCAGTATAAGACACGACATTTGGTGAGCCAGAGCCAGGAGAGGATCTGAGAGAAAGTTCTGCTTGACTACCCAGAAGAAGCATCCCAGACGCGGAGACCATAAACATCAAGGGTGATGAGTTATTTACAACATTTAAGAGAAATCCATAAGGTCATATTTCAACAGGTCAAAGCAGCTGGAGAGAACTCTGCTGAGATAGCAACATCGCTGCAGCCGGTCAAGCCTGGTGACTGTTTTTACATCAAAGTCTTCAAACGAAGGTGGGTGGAGCCAGGTGTTGCTGTCTACCATTCAAGGTAAAGACAATAAAAGCTTTTTCAAAAGAGTGAGTACAGCTTCCTGAGGAGCATGACAGCAATGAGATAAATGCAGAGAGCCAGTGATAAGAAGATGCTGTCAGAGATTGAGAGAAAAGCTAGAAAGAACTGTGAGCAGAGCAGAGGTCCAGTTGGGACAGGATAATCACTTAGACTTGGCTGTGATCCTTTTACAGGATCAAAAAGGGGAAGGATAACAGGGATAAACAATATCTATCAAGATATTTAAAATGATGCAGAAGCCAATAAGGCGGAGCCATCGCTGCTTAATCATTGTGAACTATGAGAAAGACAGATGGCAAGAAACAGGGTGCTTTAAATGGAGAACAAAGTTTTTTCTAATGACTGTAGCAATAGTTTTGACAATAATAGGACTGATTCGTAATGTAGGAGATACTGTAAAAGACGATACTGAATTTGAACAAAGGAGATGTGGGCTAGCTTTAAGTTTAGGATAGGTTAAAGATTGACCATTAGGAAACCGTTTAAACGTAACTTAAGAGAAATGCTTTAAACCAGAGTTGGATTGTGGGAGTAAATGAGAAAACAATTCATGGAAAACCACAATATAGGCAGTGTAGGAGAGAAGGTGCTATTACTTTAGAAATAGAATGTACACAGGATCAATGTTTGGATGTGATAACGGGAATTACAATTACAAAAGAAGAAGCAATAAAATTTGTCCAACCAGATTTTAGAACACTTTTTTTACTTGTTTATCTACAAATTTGTGGAAATATCTTATGGTGTACTTTCGATCAGTTCATTGATAAACTATTACCATCAAAGAGCTTCTAATTATTTTAACAGTGTAAAATATTAAAATCTAAACCTAAGGCACTGGCCTTGTCAAAACGATTGGGCTGCGTTCACCTTGAGCAACGAAAAAGAAACCCCTCACACACTTCTATCTCCAGGTGGGGACAAAGTGGGCCGCAAAACCCAGCTATAGATGCCCTGGAGTTTGCCCCACTTTCCCTTTACCAATACAACCTGGAATAAATGTAACTTTCTTTGTTATTTATGGTTTCTTTTCAAATAAAATACCCTGTGTGCCATAGTTACTCGCAAATTTGTCTTCATTAAGATATAATTACCATACTGTCCAGTTTACTCTGTGGACGTCAAAGACAAATTCGACAAGGGATGGCTTCTGACTGTCGGAACTACAGCCCCAGACCAACAGTGATTGATGGAGATCTAAATAATGTCTTTGTCGCCCTCTTCTGGTGGATATAAAGTAGTGTTTGAACAAAGTAGAGCACATTGTGTGTAAATACTAGTCCATAAGAAAGATTTACATTGTTCTGAAGGCTGGGTGTTCAGTATTACAAATGACAAGTGCAAAGGAAAACCACCATTGTCTTTCATATTAAGGGAAGAGAATATTTAAAGTGAACCTACGTAACTTTTTACCTTGAAATCTGAAATCAGTATCAGAGATGACAAGTGCAAAGGAAACCACCATTGTCTTTCATTGTTATTTAAAGTGAACTCACGTAACTTTTTACCTTGAAATCTGAAATCTCAAAATCATTACATTTATTCATTTAGCTGACGCTTTTATCCAAAGCGACTTACATTGTTCTAATGTAATTACCAGTGTTACAGTCACTGGAGGCAAGGTGGGTTAAGTGTCTTGCCCAAGGACACAACGACAGTATGAACTGTGGGGAGAGTGGGAATCGAACCTACCACCTTCCGGTTGAAAGACGACCACTCTACCCACTGAGCTACTGCCGCCATTACAATTATTAACCTTAAATTACTTTGATGGAAGGTTAGCAGACTCAACAGTAAATCTTTAATCAAAAAAATAAAATGAATAAAAATGAGAATGAAAGGAAGGTAAAAGCACAAAATGCTTTGTTATCACATGAACTAGACCTGTTTTCTCAGGTCTAGTTCATGTGATAACCAATCATAACTGTAACTGAACTAAAATCTGGGCATTCACGCTAAAAATGGACAAAATATGTGACATTAAAGTAATCCCTAAAGGAAACTGCTGCAGCTTTCAAAAAGTATGGAATAAACCAGAAACTATCTTAATGCTGTTTATTGCAGCAGTATAGGGCTATTTTTTCTTTATTCTAATTAATGCTCCCATGTTTTGAACAGCAACAAATGTTTCAAAATCTTCATCTTGTTTTGGCAATGTGAAGACCTATTTAAAGGAAAGGGCCCAAATCTGAATAGGTGTGGATTGAGGAGACTAACAGATAATCTTCTCCACTCCCTGGAACACCAAAGTGGTTCTGGTTGCCCTCTTGAACAAACAATGATTCCTCTGAGAAGCGACCAGCCACAGGATGAAAAAAGCACTCCTGCCTCACCAGCAAAGGATCCTGCTCTTGCTTGGCCAGGTCACAGATACTATCATCCACTTTGTTAAATTCATCTCCCCTACAAACATTACCCCCACAGCCACCCAGAAGCCCCACTTCTCCTTGACCACTGAACTCCTACCAGCTTGACCACCTTGGTCAAACCCTAGAGTCTCTCCTCTCCAAAGCACCCCTGTCAAACCCCCTCCACCTCCTCCCAGACCTGCTCCAAAAGGCCCCAACATAGCACTGAGACTGCACTTATCAAAGTCATAAATGACATCCGTCTGAACACTGATGCGGGAAAAGTCTCTGTCTTAGTTCTTTTGAATATATCTCTGACATGCTGTTGCTTGTGAACCTCCTCGGACTCTGAGAACATCTGGGACAGGCCTTCTGCTCGTGCCCAGAGTTAGAACTAAACAAGGTGAAGCAGCGTTTAAGATTCATGCAGCAAAAATCTGGAACAGCCTCAACTTGAACAATGTTCAAGGGGAGGTTTAAAACCTTCCTCTTTAGTTTTGCCTACATTCAGTAAAGACAACTGAAAGTGAATTTTATCTGCACACTTCGTCTTAATTTTTTTTAAGTTCTGTATTTTACTTACGTTCCACAAACCCGCTGCAGATGAAAATACAATGTGTGGCAAATGTGTTCTCCAATTGAAATTCCATTGTTTCATATTGACAGTAAACAAAACAAAAAATGCATTGGTGCATTTGAACTTACAAAGTAAGTAAAAAGTCTCTTTTAAGAAAATACAAGTACATTAGAGAGGCACATGTTCCCAATGAATGTTGATTGTAATTATCATTTAAAGGGAAAACTATGCCTTGGCAAATTAATAAAGTGACAAAAGTCTGGGGCCAATTGTTTTGAAGATAGATCACCATCAGGTCACCCTAACAAAGCTAAGCATTAGCCCCCGTCAACTGCCCTGGCTGTCTTCATCTGAAGATTTGCAGGTGAACTGTAAGGTTGCTCTAAAAAGAAATCTTGGGGGACACACGACACGTGGTGACATTTAAAAAAAGCATTTCTTCTAATTATTTCACAAATATATTGCCTGTCATGGTGACGTGATTGTTTGCCTCTCATTTAATCTGCTAATGGAAGTTTAATAAAGGCTTCTCCTGGTACAAATGGCAGACAGGCAATGGATGATGATTGTGCTGAAGTGGACATTCTCCAGCCCTGTAAGCCCTAGCCTATAGTTGGGGGTCATAAGCAGCAACAATTCAATACCCTTTCTCAGTTACCAGCAAATATAGGTCAGTGAAAAGCCCCAGATGGTTTGTTGATAAAAAATATAAAGAAAATATGCAAAAATAAAACGAAAAACAATAGAACAATGTTCTTGACAGCTGAATTTATTTTTGAAAAACCCTGATAACATGCTTTCTTACATGTCGTTTGCTCATGGTTATGCACTACACATAACATGACCTTGCTGCCATTAGAGTGTCAGAATTCAGGTAGATACAGTGAGCACAAGTGATTGAATAAATAAAGACAAGTGCAACATGGATGTGGCAGTCCTTTCTCACCCACAAGTTGACGCAAAAACACAACTGAAACACAAACGGTTCAGGCACTAGTTTGCTTCAGTTTCGATCCCCACAGAAGCCAATTTCTCTCCCTTCATTTGCTCTTCACCATCTTTGTAAGCTGAGGTGGCTTTAGACTGCCCAGATCTGTAGAAGCACCATCCACTCCCCAGCTTAACAGTCTATTAAAAAGCCAAAGCATGTGAGAATGACTTAAAAGTGTTTTTGACCTGTCTAAGTCACACATGAACCACATTTAGGATTAAGAAAGAGGGAAGACTAAAACAATGAGGATGACATATTCTCATCCTTTTGTACACGTTCCATTTTATGAAAGTGGGTCTTAGTGTTATAGGGCTAAAAAAGAAATTGCAGTCAGTGCTACGTCATCTATACAGTAAATTAGTACATGTGAAGGTTATGTCTGAATGATTGTAGGATTTTGCATAAAAGGTAAAAAATGTACAGTGGGAGTACTACATCTAGCCAGCAGAGTCAGACTCCAAAACCAACAGGACAGCAATGGTAGGCACATGGGTTGATATGTAAGAGATATTCAACAAACATCAAATTAGGTGGCTCCTAGCTCTGTTAGGATATTTTTTTCTAAATCAGATGACTTCATGTATCATGGGCATAAAGCATTGGCTCTTGATCATTTATTTTCACTTATTATAAAATATGTTGTTACACTATATTCAGATGCCTTGCCACTTGTGAGCTCTCCACAAAAATATTTACCAGTCCATTTTTTGTAAACAAGTCATTTAACAAGACTGCTCTTATGGCAGTTATCTTGGCATTTAAGGGTCAAACTTAAAATGTAAGAGGAAAAATCCACTGTCCAACAAACCAAGTAATTTAATGCAGTGAACATATCATTAATGAATATAAGCAGGAGCAAGCTTTTGTATAATTTTTTGGAGCTCTGACTCTTTTATACTACATCTAAATTGGATGAGTAAAGGAAGGTATTCAGTAGTGCCATAAGTCTGACATACATTATAAACAGTGTTGGCTTAGTGTCGGGGCTCCAGATGACTGTTCAACAGCCAGTCCTCGATCGTCTCTAAGTCATGGACACCCTTATGGACACCAAAACTCTATAGACTACTCCTGGGGTCCTGGGGCCTTCATCGCCATGCTGGCTCCAACCATGGCTGGATAACTCCGGTTCCTCCTTATTCCGTCATGTCCAAAAGGAGAGCCAGATCTCGGAGCCCACCCAGGGGTCCCAGGATAGGACCAGGACTAATTGCCCTGCCTCCTGAAGCTCCAGACACACCAAGCCGCTTCACCTTGTCAAGCAAGTTAAGATTGTGAACAGTTACACTAACATCAGTCTGGCTTTCACAGTCCCTGCCTCTCTGCCTGCCTCTCAACCCCCCAGTCACCTCTTTGAGAATGGACCGCGCCGGTTTGGATGCCAGGAAGTTGTCATAAGACGGACTCTTAAAGTCAAAGCCTGCTGAAGTTGCTAAGGTCGAAACTGCCTGTGCTGTGGGGGAGTTGGCAGGAGTGGAAGGCCGCAGGGTGTTGGGTGTTCTGTTGGGTGCCACAGAGGTACTGAATAAGACTCCGCTGCCTTGGCCGTACTCCAGGCCCTGGTTATGGTGATAC
The DNA here is from genome assembly GCA_024416835.2 of Perccottus glenii. Taxonomy (NCBI): domain Eukaryota; kingdom Metazoa; phylum Chordata; class Actinopteri; order Gobiiformes; family Odontobutidae; genus Perccottus; species Perccottus glenii. Next base: position 15,306,613 of record CM044562.2, on the reverse strand, counting down.
ATGGCAGCAGAGATTCCTCTCTCCTGGAGAAGGCGCACTAACCCCAGGGACGTGCTGGTGGTGCGGGTTGCATCTCTGCACAAGAAACAAAGGTCACGTTGGTCAAGTTAGGTGACACTGAGTTGTGTTATGATCACCCTATCACTAGAATGTATTTTGTTATGTTTTTACATGGCAGATAGTGCATAGTAAAATACTGTGTAAAGTAACAGCTGTGTTTGTTGTTGTTATTTGCAACTTTTTAATGATGAGTGTTTGAGTATTGCCTGAGGTTAGTGGAGGATTCAGATGGTCTGAGACTGAGTCTGTGCGGTGTGCAGGGGGTAGCAGCAGGAGTCCCCAGTAGAGAGCTAGTCATTACACATGAAGATGACGCTGGGATTGGATTCAGACTTCAGGAGAGAAACAACAGATGCAATATTAGCAATATCTTACAATGTGCCTAAATTGCAGCCACAACTAGCAACTCTACTGAATTAGAAGGATGTTTACTTTTTTGCTTTAGAAGAACTACAGAACACCTGTGCTACATAAAAGGATTCAGATGGTCTGAGACTGAGTCTGTGCGGTGTGCAGGGGGTAGCAGCAGGAGTCCCCAGTAGAGAGCTAGTCATTACACATGAAGATGACGCTGGGATTGGATTCAGACTTCAGGAGAGAAACAACAGATGCAATATTAGCAATATCTTACAATGTGCCTAAATTGCAGCCACAACTAGCAACTCTACTGAATTAGAAGGATATTTACTTTTTTGCTTTAGAAGAACTACAGAACACCTGTGCTACATAAAAAAACGTAGACTCGTATATTTTTTCCATGGCCTAACCCTGATGGACACCCCTGTACTTAGACCCTGATGGAGGATCTAAGGACAGAGGTGTTTTCTTTTACAGTCTGTCTACTTGCTTACCTATTTGTTCTGTAAAGCCCTTTGTGGAAAATGCTAATGTAATATAGGGCTATATAAATAAAATTGAAATGAACTGAATAAATGTTTATTGCATTTTCTTTTAGCACATAAAACTTTGCCACATACACTACCAGTCAAAAGTTTGGACACATCTGTTTTAATACTTCTACATTGTTGATTCATACATTCAAGTGTTCGAAGAATCTAAAATATAAAACACATTCTGTTTTTTTAAACACTTTTTTGTTTACTACATAATTCCATATGTGTTTAGTATGAATCTACAATGCAGAAGTAAATAAAAAAAAATAAAAAAACATTGAATGAGAAGGTGTGTCCAAACTTTTGACTGGTAGTGTCAATGCTGATGAAATGTATTTTGACAATATTTTTGTATGACCAAAAAATAAGTTGGATGGGTTTTTAGAATGTGTAAAAAAAATCTGATATTGCGTAAGCATGTATCAATATATGACAGCAAATTTGAAAATATTTTTATAGCACTTTTCAAGGCTCTCAAATTCATTCCACAGTCACACACTGGTGGTGGAGACATAGAAGCCATTTTGTGCCTACGAGACTCCCCAACCTTCAAACATACTCACACATTCATACACCAGTGCCACAGATACTGGAGGCAAGGTGGGTTAAGTGTCTTGCTCAAGGACACAACAACAGTATGAACTGGGGAGAGCGGGAATCAAACTGCCAACCTTCCAGTTATAGAACAACTGCTCTACCAATGAGCCACTGCACTTTGTGTGATGTACCTCGGCGTGACCTGGGTCTGCTCATCAGTTGGGTGAAGGATCCGGCAGGTTGTAAAAGTGTACGTAGAACTGGTGTGGGCCATGCATTTACCTGGATAGTATGCAGCTGGTAGTGACCCAAACAGAGACACACCAGATTAATTGTTTGACAAAATAAAGACCGTAGGAATGTGAATGATCTGATCAATCAACCCAAGTACCATACAGTACTGATCCATACACTGAAGAATCAGATGATTAAGAGACCACTTCAAAATGATCAGTTTCTCTGGTTTTACTATTTATGTGTTTAGGTAAAATTAACTTTTTTTTTTTAATTCACTATAAACTACTGACAACATTTTTCCCAAATTCCAAATAAAAATATTGTAATTTAGAGCATTTATTTGCAAGAGGAAAGTGATGACCACAGAAGTGTTTTTTTTATACTTTTCCTTATTAAATAAGATTTGGTTCAGGTGATCACATAATCAGTAAATTGAGCTGTGCCTGTGTTGGGATTCAACAGACATTGGAATGGAATGGAATCCATACTTGTAGAGATGCTTTGAGTTGTAGAGATGATTGCTAGAAAAAATTGCAGTGGTCTCTTAATTTTTTCCAGTGCTGTATATGGACTGTATTCTTTACCCAAAGCATCAGTATTACTAAGATGTGGCGATGGTGATGGTGAAGGTGGTGAAGGTGGAGCGAGGCTGGGGGCAGGAGGAGGCATAAGGGCATCACTGCTGCTGAAACAGGTCGTGGGAACAGCAGGAGAGGCAGCAGCTGATGAGGTAGGTAGATTCTGGAAGTACTGCTCCCCAGGCTCTTCCTCTTCAAAGCCGCCCCATGGATAAGCCTGAACAGAGCACAGCATGCATGGGCACCAGGTGTGTTACTAATGCAGATAGAACAAACATCAGGAGATAGGGTCACATTTGTTACATGTTGTACACTTGATAATTATGTTAAATTGCTTTCTGTTCTTTGTTAGTGTTGAATTTAAATTTGTTATCTGTACTTAAGATGAAAAACACTGGAGAGCAAGTGGGTAAATATAGAAAAACTCTTTGTGGTACATCCACACAGAGTAGCAGGAGTTCATATTCTCTTTAAAAAATGTGGATGTAGGGGTGTGACAAGTTCTCGTGCCACAAGATCTCGCAAGAGCAACACCTGGTAAGATTTCTCGTCAAATTGAAAAAGCTCACTGGTAAACAATTCTGTACATTGCGGCTAACACAAGCACTATATAAAATTACATAGGCCTACAGAACAACCACAGCTTTCACCCGGCAGCCACGGCTGTACATAGTATCAAAATCTCATCTCTTTTTCGCCAACCCTATCTCGTGTCTCTTCTCGTCATGCCCTATTGAATAACTTCGAAAAAAAATAACAAATCGCAATAACAAAAGCCTCTCACAGACCTGTTCTAGCTCCAGTTCAAGAGGTCTGTATCCTTTGGGGACCACTCCAGGCCGGGCATCAAGTATCACCCCAAGGTGAGGCTGCGCCAGCTGTTGCCAGTGGTGCAAGGTGGCAGAGCCTAAGGGAGACAAAGATATACAATAGCTCTATTCTTGACAATTCCTTTAGAAAACATGAAATACAACCAATGTAAAAAGTTTATCAGCACAAATTCTCTTAATGTCTATTATTACTTAATGAAATTGAGAGTTTTAATCTCTGATCAATAGGATAGCAATCAGCAGATTTGAAAAAATAAATAATGGACTATTTAAATTTCTTAAGAGGAGGTGCAAATGCTAAAAAGCTTATTGTCCTGAACAGATTACAAAAAGGTTCTAAATGGATACTAGAGTCTTTATCTTTGTTCATGGTGATCATTAGTGTGGCCTGTAATATGATATGTGCCAATTATAACAAATGACAGTTAAAAAAAATCCATAAGCACTCAAAGACAGACTAAAAGAAGCAACGGGAGAGAGCAGTGATTGCACAAACACAAAAGATGAAAAGAATGGAACAGGATGAATAAAAATAACTTTATTGTTCAACTACAAATGAAAAAAAAAAAAGAAATTAAGTGTCTAAAGACATCAGACAGAGTGAGCAACAGAAGATGCTTTAAAAACATGGAAAATAGTTTGCTATCAGAAGACGTACATAGATAAAATCTAATTGAGAGATTTCTACATAAAATTTGAGGTAAACTAATTGTTTCTAATACAGTACATAATACAGCCAGCAGATGGCAGCACAGGCAAACCTCGTTCAGTAAATGATTTTGTCAAGTAGTGTTGCTACATCACACTTTTTAGAGACACTTCTCTGCTGTAATCATGCCTTGTGAAAGGCTTGTGCTGCAAAAAGAGGTCAAAGCTCAGTGTGTTCACAGTGTTATTATTAAGTAGTAGCCAATGTTATAACATAATTAAAAGTAATAGTAATTGTACTATTACTTCACTAAACTTGACAACATAAACGTGTATCCACATTAACTTCACATCAAAAAAGGCTTTTTCTGTTTTTACTTACATAATTAGTAGTATAGTTTTGTATTAATGCCCATCAGTGAAGGAATTGGGAAAAGTACAATAATAAAAGAGAGTGGGTAAAAAGAGTAGCCAAATCTGAGATATATGTCAATACAATATACTGTATTTGTTTATATAATTTCCTCCTATATACTATACATACTACTACATTTCTACTATACCGGCTGATTAGAGGTGCACTTAGTCCCAATTAGACAATTCCCAAGTGGCCCCTTATTTCTTCAGGAAAAAATCTGCTATCCCAGACATATTTAAGCCCAGTGCTTTTGGTGCCTACAGCCAACCTCTGGGCTGTGAGTCCTTGTAATATGTGTGAGGTGAAGTGAAGCTGCCTGATTTGTGATGGTGCATCAGAGACCAGAAGGAATTGAAGAGCATGAGTGACAGAGGCCTCTCATTCCTCTCCCTGCGCCCCTTCTTCTTCCCGCTCCCCGCTCGATCCTGGGCCCATCTTCTGCCCCGCTCCCTCTCTATTCCTGCTGCTGTCTGCCTCACACAGCCCCACACCCGTGCTCTATCCCCCTTCATTGTGTGCTCCCCCTCTGCCCCCCATGTCCGCTTGCTGTCTTTTTTTGTCCTGACCCCTCCGTATCTGTCCCCTCCCCACTTCCTGACTGCCTTGCAGCTCCTGCCACACTCTCTGTTGCCCTCACCTTCAAGTGGTTTCACAATCTGGAGTTTGTCAGGGAGGTAAGGCCCTCTGGAGGCCCACAATTGGAGGCTGCCCAGGGACATGATGCTCTCTGAGGGGGTCATTGGGCTCTCGTGCCCCAGACTCAGCCCTCCTTGTCCTCTTTGCCTACGTTCCCTCTCCTCTTCAAAGTAATGCCTCTCGCTCAGGTTGTTCTGCCGACGGAGGGACAGCCGCCTCAGAGCCAAACGCAGTTCTTCAGCCCCACTCGCCTTCTTCTCGTGGCCCTCTGCAATGCTGGCAAAACATGAATGAATAATTTGCCCCATAATAATAATAATAATAATCAATGCCCCTTGTTGAAAAAATAGGAAGCAGTGGGTAAAAGAGTAGACAAAACCATAGTTATGTACTTAGTTTCTAAGTAACCAACCTCAATCAGTACTGCCATCTGTGAAGGACCTTGTTGTAAACCATTAAACATGTAACCCACTCTTTCTCACCTGTCCTGATTGGCAGCTGTCTCCATCAGAATACTCTGGGTTCTGTTATCGAGGGTGACACTGTCTCCACTGTACATGCAGGAGCGTGGTGTGGTGTGGCCACTGGACTGAGGTGATGTGCGAGCAGACAGAGACTGGTTGGAACCAGGGATGTTGCTGGTTGGAGTCAATGAACGCTGACGCACTGTCTGGTTAACATTTTTAACTGTCTCAAACACTCGCTTATGATGATTCCTGCACACAGTTAGAGAAGAAAACAGGGACTTTTAGCATGTATATGATAATATATATATGTTTTCCATTTGTTTAAATTACAGACACTGTGGTAAGGTTCAAGTAAGGTTTCCTATAGAGACAGCGTGTGTCTAGATCAAAGCTATTATCCATAAGTTAGAAGGTTTCTTATAATACAAATAAGAAAAGTGCTAACAAGATTATTCTGGAACAATATAAAATAGGTCATTCTACGTTGAAGTTAAAATATAGTTTTGCTTCATCAAGTGTAATCATAATAAGAATTTGTATTGTCAATTCACAAATAAGCTGTATGAATTATCTCATACTTCTGTTCTTCACACTCAGGGTCATCCAGACTCAACTCCTTCCTCATCGTTCCTTCAATTTCAGCTGCCAGAGAGTCCTGCAACACAAAACCCAAAAATGCATCAAATATGTGTTTACTGTACATGCACTTCCACACTCATGCTCACACTCTCTTACCAGGGGGTACAGTCCCAGTGGATGGTAGCGTCGTGGAGTACCCGCTGAGTAGTTTCTGTTGCGGAGGTTCTTAAGCTCCTCTTGAGCCTCATGCAGCATCTCAATGCATTCTGTATATTTCTCCTCCAGCTCCTGAAGCTGTCAGCACACATAAATAACAGCAATGTGAGATTTGTTTCTGAAATTGTAAATGAAAAGTCAGACATGATGTCAACTCAATTAGTGTTGACTACTATACTAATTCTTTGATTAATCTTCCTAAACAAGATACCTCTGTTGTAAGCTGCCTCTGGGCAACTTTAGCTGCAATCAGGTGCTGAGAGAGCTCTTCATTCTCCACTGCATACTACACACAATCACACACAAAGTAAATTAGCAACATAGGAAAAAACTATATGTAATGTGACCACACATGCAACAATACTCACAGATTTGGCTTTCTTTTGCAGATCTACAATTTGTGACAGAAGATGTGTTATTTCTTCTTGCTGTCGAGAGGCATCCTCAGTCTTTCGTGCCAGTTCTTCAGCAATAGTAGAAATCTGGAGGCTGGACAACCCTGGTTGGAGAGAGAAGAAAATAACACGTTTAGTTCTAGGACAAAAATAAAGAATTCAATCAGACAATTAAAAAGCATCAGTGCTTACTGAGTTCATTTACACAGTCATTGACCAGTTGTTGTTCCTTTTCTTCATATGTTTCTGTCTCTGACTTTAGGTGGCTAGCCTGCATGTACACAAACAATATTAAACAATGGTTAAGGTCCTGTGAATGCACAACATGGCAATGTGTGTATGTTTCTAATGCTCTGTGGGCACACCTCTGAGCGCAACGACAGGTTCTCTTCTTCCAACTCTCTGAGTTTCCTCTGCAGGGTGTCACTTACAAAACCTTCAGAAGCTGCCTCCACTTTACTCTTCTTACCCCTTTCAACAAAGTTAATTAAACTCTCAACTTTAACACCACCTTAAACAGTGTGATGTGAATATTACTGTAGATTAGTGGTCCTGCTTAAAATGATACAGAATACTAACGTAGGAGAACTGCTTGATTCATCTTCGCTTTCTTCTGCTGCATTGGTGTAAATCTGCAGGAGCTCATCTTTTAGATTTAGCTCATGATGTAACTGGGCAACCTAAAAACAAGAAATCATTTAAGTTCCCATATTTATTGAAAATATTGCAAATGTATTTTTTAAACAAACTGCTCTTTTAAATTATTTTTACATATACAGTATATGCATGCCCATACCTCCTCAGTGATTTGTCCCACTTGTTCCTCCAGATAATCATTTTGCTCGGTCAGAGCTCTGTTCTTCTTAAGGAGTGATTGTCCGATCCTTGCTGCCAGCTCCAAATCTCTCTCTTTCTGTAAAGGAAATGGCAGAAACTAAATGCTTTAACACTTGCCAGCAGTTCTAAATGCATTTTTTTTCTCTTGTCCGGGACGGAGTGGCTCAGTGGTAGAGCAGTCGTCTTATAACCGGAAGGTTGGCGGTTCGATTCCCGCTCTGCCCTGTTCACACTTTCGTTGTGTCCTTGGGCAAGACACTTAACCCTCCTTGCCTCCAGTGTCCGTAGCACTGGTGTATGAATGTGTGTGACTATAGAGGTGTGTTTGGTGGTGGTAGGAGAAGGTTGAGCGCCGTTTGTGTGGCAGCCCCCATCTCTGTCTGCCCCAGGTGTGAATGTGTGTGAATGGGGTGAGTGGAAGCACGATGTAAAGCGCTTTGGGTGCCCGAGATGGGTGCAAAAAAGTGCTATATAAATGCATGCCATTTACCATTTGTCCTGTTATAATAATTTTTATTATTATAATTGTTTATATTGTTTATAGTTACTGGGTGCTCATAGTTCTCTACAGGTCATGTCAAATCATGTCATGTACTCCATGTTAGTCCAAGCATGGAGTAGACATAACTAGAAACAGACATGGCTTGCCACCGGACTTCTGCACCTGGAGCTGGGGCCTTGGAGGAGGGAGTACGACAGATACACCTCCCTCTAACAGCCCCCACTGCATTGATATAAAATCTCATGTTTTGTTTATTTCCATAAGCAAAACTCACTCTGTACCTTTGATATATGCGTGTCTTTGTTTCTTCTTGCAAGAATAAAACCTGGTCTTTGCTTTTTATAATATAATCTGTCTCCGTGTCTCTCTGGATAACATAAGGATATAGAATTCTTATAACATAAGAATAATGAGGGTGACGTGTCTGAATAGTCATTGACTAGTTTGCATTGCTTTGGTACTTCTTTATTCTCTTTATTTATTACTATTGTCAAATCAGTTTAGAGCTGCTTCCTCCCAAAAGTAGAATCACATCTGATATTAAAATGGTTGCATGCTAAAAAATTAAACAGACAGAACACCCACCTCCTCCAACAGACGAGTGACCGCATCAATGTCATTGTAGGTCTTTGTCATCTGGCCCACTCTGTCTGCACATAGCACTGTACAGGACAAAAGCACATAAACAAAGATAGGGTAATCTCTTTCCTTCTCTCTCTTTTAATATATGTATATATATATATATATATATATATATATATATATATATATATATATATATATATATATACACTGTATATATATATATATATATATATATATATATATATATATATATATATATACAGTGTACATACACACTACAGGTCAGGTTTGGACCCACTTTCTTATTGAATTAGCGTCAGAAAAGTCAAAGTTAAAGGGCGAAGGGTTGTTTCCATGGCGCACAACGTTTGCCTTTGTTGCCCTGAGGTGATAGTGCTTATTAACATCGCAGCTCAAATCAATTGTGTGCAAGGTTATTCAATACATGATGTTACTTCTCTGTAAAGCAGCTAGAATGCTAGCTAGAACAAACATTTGCCAAATAAATTCTGACTCAAAATACAAGTACAGCATATGCAAAAAGCTCACATGAAACTTAGCAGACACGTTTGCCTTTACATGTGTATTTACATGAAGATTGATTACAAACTATACTGTAATAAACAAGCTCCACTGTTTAGTTTCTAAGCAGGGTTTACAGAGCTGCTGTAAAGTACAATACATGACTACATGAATACAATGAATGCAATCGACTCCTGCTGTGAATCTAAAAGTGTTACCTGTCTTTTCTTCCTTATAAATCCAGTCATGCAGCTGACATTTATTCTTATTCTCTATTGTCTCCATGCTGGGCTGGTTCTCCATCTCTCCCGTGAGCTTTACAGTTACCGCCAAGCAGAAATGACAGCAAGGCCAAACAATGTTATACATTCACTTCCACCCGTGCTGAGCTACTGTATATGAGGTCTACACACTACATTACCCTCCTACTTTTTGGGCCTGAGAGCATGTGTGAGGGAGGCACTTAGTATCAGAGAGCCTGCATTATCCACTTTGGACATTCTCTACAGCTGCTGGACCAGGGAATGTATTAGAAGTGGAAAGGAAGAGAGAGCCAATCAAAGAGTGAACTGTATTTTGGATTCTTCTCTCAGTTTCCAGGTGACAATAACACCCACATCTCTTGCCTTGTTACCTCACTTCTTCCTTCAAACATAAAGCCACTGCTCTGGGCAAGTTTACATGCTAATGCTTATCAGAACAGCCCCCCCAAAAAAGAAAGAAAAAAGTCTCAAGTGAGCCTTTATTAGAAGTTGTAATGACTATGGTTAGCTAATTTCTCACAGTATGGTACAACAATTCAACCAAAAACCAAAACCAAAATTGTTTTACATAAGAATACCACCCAGCCCAAAGAGTCAAAACTATTATTTCTAAATGATCTGTACCCACCCACAAAGTGGGTACAGATCTCCTCCTTGTGGAAAAACGGAGCAATCACACTGCAACCACAACCAAGACGATTAAAGTAACTTCTTGCAAGTAGTGAGCCGATTGCAATTGAACTGATACATTTTTGTTTAAATCAATGTAAAAGTGAGTGCTTTTCTTTGCAGTGAAGATAAGTGTAGCTCAATCTGCATCTCTTTTTTATATATCAATTATCAATGCAACACTTGAGAGAACGTATTATGTAGAGTGGTTACAAAGTATGTGAAAAGCAAGTTGTTGTTTTTTTCTGATAGAAGTTTGTTTTTGCTTTTTACACAAATTTGATTAATGCTTCAGTGTAGAAGACAAGTTAAAAGTCTAAATATAGCAATTCAAGTGAGGTCTCTAAGATAAAAAATATATAAAAAATTGCATGAAACACAAAGCACCTGCATACTATTTATAATCCTCATTCAGCTGCTTGACAGACATATTTGGGACTTACAGAAGTATTTGAGTGTCTCTTCAATCTGCTCAGTGGTCAGGTCAAGACTGGCATCGGGTGCCACAAGAGGAGTGTGCAACCAGTCATCGAGGTCATAACCATAGACAGTGTCTGCCCGCAACCGATAGACTGGCAGCTGCTCCTCCAGAAGACTGATGATCTCAAACTCAGGTAGGTTAGTACTGTTGCACACATCTAGTGAAACAGAGGTCAAATTATATGTGTATTACATTACATAGTGTTGTTGTCCAAAACCTGATGACCCGTGGTTATACCTGTGATGGTCTCTGCGTCCCTGCAGTTAGGCTGCGCTGGTTGTGTGTCCACCTGGCTAGGCTCCCCCTCGCTCACATACTGCTCCTCTTTTGTGTGCCACTGGCCAGCCTCAGAGTCTGGGTCTGGATCTGGGGCTGGGGGCAGCGAAGGGCCTGGGGAGGCCAGCTTTGCTCACCTCTCACTGCTTTAGAGAGACAGGGGCCATGGGCCTCTGGAGCTGGAGCTCCACTGGACAGTAGGGCCAGCTGAAGGGCAGAAAGAACTGTAGAAACCACAACTTGTAAAAAAAAAGACTTTTAATAAACAAAACTCAAATTAACACACATAACAAGTTTATATAGTTAATATGTCACTGATACAGCTTCATAATATTCATTGTAACTCTTCCAGACCGTGACTAGTCATTTCATAAGCCTGATTTAGCAACTGATACTGACTGTGACTGACACTTTCTAAAAAGAAGGTACAAAATTGTAATCTTTATTGTATTAGCACATGTAAGATGATTATTTTGACGTTACTGTTTATTAATATTAACATTAACATGATCTGATCTGTAGCCAAAAGCATCTCTGACTTAGTCAAGCCTAAATTTCAGTTATTGGGTTAAGTAATGTATTGCCTTTTGCCTTGTACCTTTAATGGAAAGTATACAATCTACAGGCAGCCGTCTGCCTGTGTGTTGCATAAATCATAAACTGCTCAGCACTCAGGCCAGATACAATACTTAATTGATCCAGCCATGCGTGTTTTTATTCCTCTGTTAAAAACTACCGTGAGTTTGAATCACAATATGGTCTGAGGTATATTATATAAAACCTCTGACCTTTCATTCACCAACTCCTCACTGCAGGTTCACAGCTGGCTCCAACAGAGCACTGATCTCCAGACAATTTAAACATATTTGTATTATTTGTAACACACTCAGATAATTCTGTCATATTTGTAGTCCCTGTATAGCACTGACATTTGTTTCTACAGAGCTGAGATAAATAAATGAAGTCACAAACAATAACACATAAAGCCTGCATCTATTAGACCTCAGGTCAATGTGGGCGTGGAAATGGCATTATAAGTGGTTCTGGGTCCGTTCTGGCATCAATAAATTGATTCGTATTGCTTTTACAGTTTCTTTATGGTTTATTAATGCCTATAATAATGAGTAGCCTAGATATTTGTTACCATTAACAAGTCTATATCAATCTCAAAACTGATGTAGCTTATTGTTCATGTGTCATGTTTTGAAGTGTAGATTGATGCTGCCTGGAGCCCATCGTCAGAAAATAGGCCATGGTTCACTCATGTGGCATAAACATTGAGTGTTCAAACGCGGTTCGAGGGTGTGGCTTGAGCTACATCAGCACGTAGCGTCACAGATGCGGATTTGAGCTATACAATATGTTATACACTATGTCCTAACAGTAACACTATACCTACAGTGTTGACCTCATGACATCGCCGTGAAATCATTTAGACACTGCTTTACTCACACACGTCTCTGTCGAGGACACTCGGAGGGGCAGTGCTGCGGTCCGGTGTCCAGCAGTGGGCTGTCGGTTTGATGTCCTGCCGCTGAAGCGCACTCTCTGTCCCCGTCACAGCGAGTGGAGGCCGGATGGAGGACGGTGATGCTCCTTGGTTCTTGACCAGAGAAACTGCGACTACAACCCCAGCGATGGATGCTCGGGACCGCGAGCTCACATATGGGCGATGTGAAATATAGCTCGTGGCCCGGTCCACTCGGGTTGTCCTACAGCCATCTCTCTATGGCCCTGATTTCTGTCTGCTCCTGTCCCCACAGCCGCTGTCACTGCAGTCAAAGTAGTCCGCACAAGCATTTCACTTCCGGCCAAGGTCTACAATTTAAAACTCTTCATCGCCTTAAGTATGCCTTTATCTTGAGTCCAAAGCCCTTAACAGGAAACCGTCTCAGTGAGAACCATATCTTGCTTGACACTTTCTCCTAACGCCCAAATTGACCTCGTCCGCTCTTAAATGTGCGTCGTGACGTCACGATAAAGCTATAAAGGATATTGACGTGTGCCCTACATATCTGGAAGAATTTTACGCATTATATTAGAAAATGTGTTATGATGAACAGCTAATAATTCGGAGGGCTTATTTTGGGGGTTTCATTACTCTTACAAAATACATTTAAAATGAAGAGGGCATTTCCTTTACAATCATGTTTTACTATGGAACTTTATTCCTCAGTGTCTTCTCTAGGATTGTGGCAATTTTGTCTCAAGCTGCGACTGAAAAGTGGAAAAAAAAATCCCTGTTAAACTTTCATCTTTTCACAAGCAAGTCCTTTTAGCATGGTCTATAAAATAGCCTAAATATTTTTTGGCAAATTGAATAGAGAGACAAACATTACTGGTGAGTCAACTCTTTAATGACAATGCACAAATTATGTCTTATTTTTAAAACATTTAACCTCCCAGTCACACCAAAATTATTTGCCATCATTTTTAATGATTTTTTTCAAAAGTATAACTAGAACTTCACTTGTCCCTGTCTCTCTCCCTAATCCATTAGATTCACTGGTTGGAAAAACTGTTTTTTCTTATCATTTCAAAAACGACAATAAGCAGAATGTAATCATACTGCAATCACTTTGTGAATGATTTTGAAGTGGAAGAAGGTCTGTATTTAATAACAAACAAAGTAAAAGAAGTTGTATTTAAAGTTATCCATAAATATTATTCTGCCACTCAGTTAATGACAAACTGCTCCTTTTGTCAAAACCAACCAGAAACACTTCAGCACCTTTTCTGGCTTTGGCAATACTCACATTTTGGAAAGACTTTAGCAGATTTATTATTGTTCATGTTCACTTAAAGTGGGACTTTTTTTTTTTTTGTTTCTTTAGAAAGCAAATAAAAGATCACTATTTTATTATAAACCTGCAAAATATTCACAAGTGCAAATGCAGTCACCAAAGCCCCTTGTGAAGATGTTGTCTCTTTTATTAAACTAATAGATAACTAATAAAAAAGTTTCAATCAAAATGACACTTTTTTTAAAGGCAAGGCAATTTTATTTTTTATTGTACTTGATTGTGTAATGTTTTTCTTGTCCTTGTATCTGTTTACTATTTGCATACTGTATATTGTGTTGCACTTTTCTATCAAGAAAAAAAATGCTATAGCTATTGCTTTGTGAAAACATATGATCAGATAACTCAGTCCCTAAGTGTGCTTCAACAAAACAACATTATAGATGCATATCTTAAAAGTGGAGGCATTGAGGGCGTTAAATACATTTACCTCGAACTTCAAAATGAATTGCTTTCAGACAAATCCAGTATAAAGTAGAACAGAAAACAGACTGACTTGTAGACAGTTTTAGAGGAACAGTTTCATCATCCCTACAAAATGAGAAGCCATCCTTTAAGAGTGCCTCATAAAGAGACAGTTTGGCATGTTATAGGCCTGCTGAACTTACTTGTATTCAATTAAATAGACTAAAAAGGAAGTTAAAGCAGTTAAAGCAGAAGATACCATACAACCAATTTGATTTTAGCAGTTTGATTTGTAGCCTACCTATATTACAAATACTATGCAGGACTATCATCCTAAGCAAGTTTCAAAAACCGAGCAGCAGGTGGCAGCACATTGCCGTTGAGGACAAAGATGTTTTGTAAAGATTTTGATGGGAAAAGCATGTGTGTGTGTCGTAACAAGCACAAATAAACAACTCCGTGTAAAGAGTTATTGTGAACACAGCCCTTCTATTGACATCCATATGACGATAAGGTTGAAGAAATGTATTCTCATCGTTAACTCATTGATCTGCACACTATCTCGTTGTAACTAGAGCCTTTTACAGCCGCTTTTGTAACGATGCTATAGCCCTGCCCAAAAAGACGCATCACATCTTACGCGCTTCCAGATGCTACGAGTACTCTGCATGTTTATGTGAAGACTCGATGGTAAATAGTGGAATTAATTTGCCACTTTTGTGCACACAAGAAAAGCTTTGCCCAAGTTTCTTATGCACCCGTGCATTTCTTTGGGATCTACTTCAAGGATAGGCTTCGTATTAGTGTCATCTCAGGACTGCAGCCTGCAAGTGGAGAGTAACCGACACGTGGGAATCGATTTACCAACTTGAAAATCATTCTTCAAAAGTGACCCAAAATGAATTTCGACCAGACCCTCGCTGCCATTGGGGGATTCGGAAAATACCAGAAGATCTTGTACATATGGATCTGTTTACCGCAGGTGCTGCTCGCTTTCCACATGATGGTGAGCATCTTTATCGGAGCCACACCGCCCCATCTTTGCCTGGACAGCCTGGACCCCGTGCGCGAAACCAGAGCTCAGGCTACACTGCGCTTTCACTCAACTTCAGCCAGGCAGATTCTTGTTTCTGGTCAAAAGGCGCACTGCAGGACAACCGGACTGAGCACTCGCTTTGCGCTCACGGATGGGTTTACAGCAATGAGACTTTCCACAGCACCACAGTCACAGAGGTAAAGAGTCAAGTTCTCCAAACACGATGATAATATGGAGAGTGGGGGCGGTTGCAACACCTTTTACATTTCCTTCAGTTTCTCAGCGACTGTTTGTATTAGAAAGACAAAATATATATATATTAAACCCATATATGTCACATACTTGCCCATACTGTTGCAACATGTATACATATGATAATATGAAAGTAATTTGTATTTAAATAGACCCTAAACAGTAACGAGGGGCAGTTGCAACAGTCATTTAGATGTAATAAAACTCATACTTCAGCATCATTTTTCAAATCTTTTTTTAGTTTATTTAAAACCAGAGTATAACTTTTATATAAATGTTATCTAATTGTCATTATTTTTGTCATGAGGGACAGTTGCAACACCATGTGTGGACAGTTGCAACAATAGCAAATGTCCCAGCCCCTGGCAGCCATCCTAAAACTAAAGATTCTAGCCTAACACATTAGCTTGAACACATTGTACCTACATTTGTTAAGAGCTAAGAAACTGCACAGGTAAACTATAAAACTATAAAGATCAATACTTTAACAGTTTAGACAGTATGACTAAAAATTAGTTGTAAAAAAAGTTACTTTTTTACCCTGAATTTCAGTTCTCCCAAAAGGAAATTTAACATGTGTCTGTTAGCTTCCAGAAAGAAGGAGAGGCATACTGAGTATGTGCAGCAGGAGTGTCATGACTCCAGCTCATTCCTGATTGGAGAAATCAGCAATGTGGCAACTGTCCCCACTCTCCTATGGTTGTCTGTACCTGTATGGTAGGGGAACAAGAAAGGCTACACAAAAGCATTGAAACAGTGACCAAAGAATTGTTGAGGGGTTAATAGTAGGGCAGCACAATATTGAAAAAAATGTGTGATATACAATAATATATGCGACATATGAATGCTCTTTTATGTATGAAAAAAATAGAGCGCTCCGGACTAACTTCTACTCATTAAAGCAATAGGACTAAACCAGGATTAAATGTAGGCATGAACCAGGTCTAAAACAGGATTTTTTCATTTGGAACACCATTTTGGCACCATAGTTTGATTTAAGGCTTAGTTTGGATAATTTTGGATGATTTTTACAGAAAAAAATAGCAACACTAAAAAAAAAAAAGAAAATATGATGCAAAAATTGTGATACCAATATTGCCATAATATCACAATAAATATAAATTTGCGAATGCGGAGCCCTAGATAATATTTTTGGTAAATGCATTCTTACTGTTGTTTAGAAAGTGACAGTATTTTCCATGACCTTTTTGTATTCCTGATTAGATCCGATGGTTATGGTTTTTGAAAGGGAGAAGGAAACACACAATTATTGACTGTTATAATTATATACAAGGACATATATGTGTGTCTTTGTCTGAAAGGCAGACCAAAGATAAGCAAAATGCACCTCCGTTTATTTTCATATCACATTACGCTTTAACCAGCCTAGAGTTGTAAGAGTTCAAGGTCTGTACCAAAGGGTCCCTGTTGATGAAACTGACACTAAAAGGGATTCTTAGCATACCACCCTTTAATCCTAGAGGCTACAACATGCTTTTTGGAGTTTTTCCTTACCCTGATGGAGGGTCTAAGGACAGAGGATGTTGTCTAGTGCAGTCTGTTAAGCCCTTTGAGGCGACTGTTGTTGTGATACTGGACTATACAAAAATAAATGTCTTGTCTTGTCTTCTGCTGTCAGGGCATTGTGAAGTCTTTGCCTCACTATTTACATTTAAGATATATTACAATTAAGGTCAAAATTAAAACATGTAGGACAGTGGATGGAATGTTCTTTTAAGTTAATTGTTGACCATTGTGTTGCATGTTGGTGTTATTAAGGGTCTTTGTCTATGTACTTTTCTTTTGTGTGGCACTTGTTTGTTCATTTTATTTGTTCATTTTATTACAAAATCCTCCATAAATCCTACAGTGCTAGTTTCAAGGTTAGATTCCATTTGAACTCATTTAAGACGAGGAAAACGGCAAACAACAGCAGAATCAGGTGCAAAAATGTTGATTGCGTCACAAAACAAACTGTCCAGTTGGACAAATTGTCCAATTGGCTCATGTCCAGGTACAACAAAAGGTCTAGTCTAGATACAGAAACTTTTATATTGTTTGATAAACCAAACCACAAGCGTACAACATTTTTATTTAACCCATCCAACTTGTGACACCGCCAATTTGTAAATTTTTTGTTTTTTACACATGACCTGTCATAAACCCAGTAGCAGGTGTCCTTGGGTCATGTCCAGCTTGTCCAGCAGTTTCAGTTCAGTTTTAGTTTTTGTTCAAAGTTTATCTCTAGTTCTTTTCCAGTTATCAGTCTCGTCAGTTTTAGTTTGTCTTGTCTTAATCATCTATGGTCTTGAAGTTTTCCTGGGCAACGCCAGTGTTTTGATTTGTTATTTTATTAGTGAGATTAGTTTTCTTCAGTTTAGGACTAAGCCTTGGCTGTCAAAAGATATGTTTTAACAAATTTCTTGAACTACAATAAACATTTTTTCAATTGGCATTTTTACTCTGAGAACTTTCCATAAGCCGAACTCTGAGTTTTTAAACTAACACAGACAAGCAGCATTCCTCACAGACCAGGATACTCTGACCTCTGACCCGCCGCCAGCAGCTGCTCAGCTTTGGGCAGAGATATTCAGAGAAAATCCTCCAAAAGCTGTTCAAGGCCACACAAGATCAACTTTCACAACTAAAAGAAAGAGAAACAACACTACACTTCCAAGGTCCGTAATCGGCAAAACCGAAGACTGACCCTTGTCACCTGGACCTCGTGCTTCCCGTTAGTTCTCGGCTCCTGACCCTGCTTCCAGCCAAGCTTGGCATTTGAGTAAGATTGGCACAATTTTACAGAGTTGGCGTGGAAACAGAGATTTAACATTACAACTTAACTTAGACATAACTTTACTCTTCAAGAACTTTTTCCAAATGTATAAACTAGGCAATTAGCAAATGAATCCTTTAAGTTCATATCCCACCTTAAATAAGAAAGGTTTATTGTTTCAATCCTTGAAATACAACCGTTATTTATTTACAACTTCTAGGTTATGGTTATTATTTTTGCTACTTATATTGTTTTTGGTGCATATTCACATTATTTCTCATAGCCGATGCTTTGTGTGGTTGTTTCACTTCAATATTTTGATCCCTGTCTGTCTACGAATGTTCACTAAACTCAGATTTAAACTTATATGAGGCTTTTTAATAAATTATTCTTTTGTCTTTTGACTGGTGCCCTGTAACTTTACCTTTAGCGTAATCCAACAGAATCAACCTAATCATACCTACAATTTAATTTAATTTATGATTTGTAAAGCAATTCTAATGTGAACAATAATTAGACAGACTACAGTATGACGCTTAGACCATTATTTCTCATTTTATCCACAGCACATGCGCAAACAATGATAAATACTGACATAGCGTGCAAATGTTTTGTCTTATTCATCAGTGGGACCTGGTGTGTGAGGATGCTCGATGGAACAGCCTGGGTTCATCCATCTACATGTTCGGCTTGTTAGTGGGATCTGTTGTGTTTGGAGCTATGGCAGACAGGTACGTTGTGCAGTGCTCAAATACACTTCCTGACTTCTGTGGAGATGCAAACACACTAACCACAGCATCAAGGCATGGTTGCAGGCAGAACCTTCTTCTTGTGTGTCAGCTGTTTAGTGTAACATAAAGCCATGAAGCCTACCAGTGTGACACTACAACACACAATTGAGCAAGTATCCTCATACAAATATCTACATGGACAATCTCCATTTCATGAGAAGACTTAGGCTGTACAGTGTGAGCTCCAAAATACTCGTTTTGTTTTATAAGGCCATACTGGAGAGCATCCTGGTTTGGCAACTTGTCTGCCAAGTTAAAAAACAAACTAGCTTACATCCACAAAACTAGAATACAAATAGTAGGAAAGCAACAGTTTTAATCAAGACAGGCTCTGTACGAGGGTGCTGGCAGACAAGAAAGCAACAGGAATCAGACCCTGACCACTCTCTCTCTGGTGAATACAAAGTGCTGCCGTCAAGGAAAAAGATTTAGAACCAAAATACAGCTCAAACAGACAGAGGCTCTCCTTTGGCCCAGCGTCCATTAAACTGCTCAATTCACAGAGGCTCACAGCACATTAGCACCCTGATGTGTGTAGTACTGTTCATTGCTTGCACTTTACTTGATTTTATTCAGTTGTTTTCAAGCATTTTCATTGGTTTTATTCATTCTTATTTGTGTGGTTGTATGTGGTCATAATTATACTGTTGCCTTGTCTTTCTGTACTAGCAAAACTGTAGCACTTTGCACAAGATAAATTTACCCGTTGGGGACAATAAAGTTTAATCTAATAAAAAAAAAAAGTCAACCTGTCTTTGTCTTGAAGGTACGGCAGGCGCCTCATCCTACTGCTGTCCATTGCTCTTCAGACGGTGTTTGGAGTTGCTGTGGCCTTTGCGCCCAACTTCCTTGTTTATGCGATACTACGCTTTATTGTTGGCACAACAATATCAGGAGTCATCATCAATGCTTTTGTACTTGGTATTAATACACACAAAGTCACACTTTCCACAAAAAAAATCCCATTGAACATTTATTGGATTTTTATGCACTACTTTGGTTACTATAAATGGTATAGTTATATATACAGTAATAATACTATATATAGTAATACACGGTAACTGTGCTTGCATCTGTACTGTTAGACGCTGTCAGCACTGGTGCATTCTACTGCACATGTGGTCTCACATTGGCAAGAGAGGTTAAATGTCTCTGTTTTCAATTATGTGTTTTCCAATTGAATGTGTGTGATGTATTTCTCACACAGTGACACAAAGAGCAATGTAATTCTGAAAAATATTACAACATGGTCATAGAATATCATTACATGCTCATAGAAATTTATGACTTTAATTCAACAGATGTTAAATGCTTTTGCATGTTTCCTGCTCAACCCCAAAACACACCCATACCACTCTATCCACTGTCTTAAAGCTCCACACCACCTCAGTTTAACCCTGTCCCCATGGTCCTGTCCTTTCCTCTTCCCTCCACCCTGCAACCTTTTATGTTTTTTTAAGGTACTGAGTGGACATGCACCAAAAGACGCATGCTGGCTGGCATCATCACCGACTATGCCTTTGGCCTGGGCTACATGCTGCTAGCTGGCATAGCTTACCTAATTCGAGACTGGAGAAAATTACAACTGGCAATATCAGCCCCCGGCTTCCTACTTATTTTTTATATATGGTGCCTAAACATTACATGCACTGTATATGCTTACTTTTCCTGGACTTACATAAATGCACTCTTTGTGAAGCTCATGTTCTCCTCTGCTCTTATTTTTGGCATTTCTCTTCTGTCCACTCTACTTTCTCTGTTTGCTCTTCATGCGGGCAGGGTGCTTCCTCAGTCAGCCAGGTGGTTGTTGGCCAACGACAGACGAGAGGAGGCTATTGCACTACTCCGCAAGGCAGCACTAGTAAACGGACGGGTATTACCTCCCTGTGTACAGGTGCGTCACTTTGCTTGACGTTTGCTACAATAATAAATATGTTTACACTAACATACAAATTAAGTAATAAAGGTTTCACTGTCATTCATTGCAGAGATAAGTTTGTCATATTCAACTACAGACAAAGATAGAACTGCAAAGAAACAACTTGAAATCCATTCTAAAACCCAATTTTAATTTAGTCCAGAAAAATTATTTTATGGACATTTTGTTTTGGTGAATGTGAATTTCAACTCAGAACTTGAAGGAAGTTTTGCTGTCTGTCCTTGATAAATCATAAGTACATTCTTGTTTGGGTGTAACATCCTGACAGTATGACATTGGTTAAAGTTAGGATCTTGTGGTGTATGGATGGGCTCCAGTTTTATGGGAAATAGACGAGTCTGCTAAAAGGTTTAGTTTCACTCCACAAGATGTTAGTATGAAAAAATGCAGTATGTCAAATGTCAATAAACTAAAATGCAATTTTATGTCCAGGCAGAAAAGTGTGAGATTGTGGGTGAAGACAAGCGCAGGCATTCAGCGCTGGATCTTGTGCTTACACCCCAGATGAGAAAGCGAGCCTTTATCCTGTTCTACATTTGGTAAGCCACATTTTTTAAAATGTACTTTTAAATGGCATGCCTTTTATCAACAAATCACATTGTGTGTATTTTCTCTTTTGTGTTTTCATCTTCATGTCCTAGGTTTGTCAATGTTCTGGTGTATTATGGCCTTTCTCTCGGTGCGTCCAGGTTGGGGACAAACCTCTACTTGACCCAGTTTGTGTTTGGCTTGGTTGAGATTCCAGCTCGCTCCCTGGTTCTGCTTGTACTTCCATGTAGCCGCCGCTTCTCCCAGAGTGGCTTCCTGGCTGTTGGAGGACTGGCTTGCCTCCTCATGCTCACTGTTCCTGCAGGTAGGTTCCGTTTTCGGGATCCATTCAGTACAAGTCTGCTTACTGACATATAATATTGCAATTTTTTTCCATAGATTATCCTAATGTTATGACCAGTCTTGCTATGGTGGGAAAGTTTGGAATTACAGCTTCCTTTGCTGTTATCTATGTATACACAGCAGAGATATACCCAACTGTCCTTCGGTAGGAAGTTTGCTCACCTTTAAAATGTTCCCCTTGCCCATTGTATTTTACATTTATATACATGTTCCACAGGCAAACAGGAATAGGTGTGTCCAGCATGTTTGCCAGGATGGGTGGTGTATTGGCACCCATTATTAACATGCTGCATAATGACAGTCCTGCTATACCGCTGGTTATCTTTGGCACATCCCCGCTGCTGGGTGCTGTACTGGCTCTGGCACTGCCTGAAACTGCTGACAGACCACTTCCTGACACAGTGGAGGATGTAGAGAACTGGGACATGAGGTAAAAAGACAAAGTGACACTTTTTTATTTTATTAAAAAGAAAATGAAAACTAGGTTTGTGGAAACTCCAGCTGGATCTAATATATAGCTAATAATACATCACTTTTTAATTATACAACTTCTTTCTGCAGGTCACCACCTGGCAATGGAAAATCTAAAATGGCAGAAGGTATGAACCAATTAGTAAGCAGTGGAGGGCAGCAGGAGCTACAACACCTTGCAAGCCATATATAACACATTATCTTTACACTTCATATTGCAATGCTTTGAAAGCTCCTACCTCAAACATTTCAAACATGTACTGTATGCAATGACATGTTATTTCATTATGCAGTCTATGCAATAAGCCTACATTCAGTCATTTCACCTTACCAAAAAGAAAGCACAATAGAAGTCACTTTGATGCCAGGTCAAGAAGTGTATTATATTTAGTTTGAAAGTCAGAAATAAGTTCTCTAAGTTTCTCTGATGCAACATTGGATTAAATTTCAGCTTAAAGGATTGGACTAAAAGGCAAATAAGACTGAAGTAACCAGCCTGGGCGGGTTACACCCTGGACAGTGGCCAGTTAGTCGCAGGGCTAACAGCATATTTAGTATTTTATATAAATGTGTTCAGTGAAATGTTAATGCTGCAGTGAAGAAATTGCCTGAATATCTGGGGGTTGCATGTACTTATTTTAGCGATTATATATTGTGGATAACCTGTATTCATACAAAAGGGATCCCTTCTTTGATCAGCAAATTGAACAAATAAATTTCAGCATTTTGTAAAATGTTTTGACATGCAAGGTAACAGATTTCTTAAAGAGTTAATTGTTTATCCATTGTTAAAGGTTTGTTAATCTATAAATGCATTTATAATGCTTCCAATAAAAGACTGTGACGCATGTGAACTGTCTTTTTAAAGTACACCAAACCCCAGACATTCTGATTATCCTAAGACTAAAGGCCACAATGTTCAAGGCCAGGCATGCCTTACAGCTGCCTGCAACATGTGATTTAATGCACCATGATGTCTTTAAAGCCAACAAACAGAACAGAATTATCTTGTTGTATTGTTTACAGTTTAATTTGTTTGCATTAATTTGAACAAATGGAAAAATGTAAGGATTTATGTGCAATTACAAGAAAAACACTTGATAAAACCACATTAGACACACTAGAAAAAAATCTAAAATCACCACAAAATCTTGAGCTAATCAAGGTGACTCAAGAATCCACATCGTCATTAACCTCCACAGTCACTCTCATGCATCCATAGTGGCATTAACAGCAACATCACAGCTTTTATATACACCTCTGTGCATCTATGCTAGATTTACATATGTGGCGTCAGTGGTGACACCACAATTGTTGTCCTTCATAGACATGAGGATGTAGCCATCATTGCCCCAGTATGTAGACCAGGAGTTCTTAATCAGCCAATATGGCTCCCCATTAAGAGTGCCATAGCCCACTGCAAGCACAGCATGATCCAGAGAATCTGTGGTGTTACCTAAACAAAGAAAAACAAACAAAAAAATTTCACATGACCAAGACTCTATAAAAATATCACTTTAAATACCATGTCACTAAAACCGATTCAATCTTACCACAAGCAGGTTCATAGTAGACTCCATGGCTGTAGAAAACAAATGACAGATGCGATGCATCAATGCTGACTGCAACCGGCCCATTTTTAAAGAGCGCCACCTTGAGAGCTTCTGCATCACCTGATGTCACATTGATGTAGCTCTGAATACGAGCCGTGAGCTGGGATTCGTTTTGGTGGCAAAACCCATTCTGTTCAAAAATGGCAACAAATACAAAAATAAAAAAACATGCATTTGTTATGGCTGTATTAATTGCTTTGGTATGTGTTTAAGTGTTCCCCTTCCAGATTAAATAGAACAACAATACTATTGCAATTATATTCATAATAAGTTTTATGCACACCATTCCCATATAAGCTCCATAAGTTTCTGTTGTGGCAATGCCTCCGTGTTTCATGATCCACTCATATGCCCGCCACTCCTCACCCCCATCACAGCCGTTATTTCCAAAACCCCAGGAACAGTCCACCAGCATCTGCTGAGAAAGAACCTGCAGGGAGCCAGTCTGAAAGAGCAAAAAGTTAAAATAAAAATAACCTTGTTTGAGTCTCACACACTCAAATATTATTGTTTTGAAAGTTAGATATGATTAAGGGGTGTGTTTTTTTGACCCCATTAACCAGCAAGGGGCAAGTACAGCAGTGTACAGAACGGTCTATGCAGAAAAGGAAAAAGTTAAAGTGAACAATGCTTTACTTATTCTGCTACAGTCAAGCTAAACCTCATTTCATCCTTTAAAAATGGGTTAAACAATTTTGAATAGTTTTTTTTCCTTTTCATCTTTTCAAGGGCATCTTTCAGTATCCACCCCCGTCACTCTACCATCCCCCATACACTGTAGACTGAAAGTCTGAAAAAAAGCTTAGAGCATTTGCACCCAAAAATAAATTTTGATTCTTGGAACTTAAGGGATTCAGCTCGTCTGGTTGCAATTTTATATCCAAGCCGAGCACTTGCCAACAGGTTGTGAGGTGGATACTACGGAGGACATAATGAGATGAGAATGTCCCTTGGGGAGTGCCTTGTTTATGAACCTGTACATCTACTGCTTTAGATTAAACGAGGAGTAAAGCAGCATATTGATCATAAGAAAACTAATTTTGATGATCAAACACAAGAATAGTGTACATTTCCCACTTGCATAGGGCGCCACTAAATCTCGTAACAAACTAGTTTATTGTGTTGCCCAGCAACATGGAAAAGGAATGTCCTTGCTTTAAGATGTAGGCACCCCAAAGAGACAGTCTGGGTTATTGTCATTTCTCCATGTGCCCTCACAAGTTATTCTAAAAAGGTAAATGAGAGTCGCACAATAATGTGCCTTGTGGACCTACTGCATGGGTACTTTTTTATTTATTTTTTTTATCTTCTTGAAAATAAACAGTAGTGAGTAATTAGTCAGTGACCATGCAAACGTCTTTCCTAATTCACCTTTAGAAAGAGTGCGCCCTCTATTGTTCCAGTGGTGGCAAAGCTCCAGCATGAACCACAGATGGCCTGGTCTTTTACTGGGGTCACAGCACCTGACAGATTGCAGTGTAATATGTTCAGTACAATGTTTGTAATTATTGTTTATTGTTTTAGTGCATACTGACCATAAAGTCTCCAGTCCAAAGATTCTGGTACTTTAACAGCTTTATAAAGGGAAGGGAAAGGAAACCCTCTGTTTGGTGTCTTGCTTCTTTGTCTTCCCTTCATGGTGGCCATTTCTGATAGGGTCCGATCAGACAGGGAGTTCAGGGCCAGAGAAAAAGACAGACCTGCTCTGTTCTTTGAGTGGACATACCTGCAATTAATAACATTCAAGTTCTGAAAAATATCCATTGAAAGACTGTACAGAAAACCAATAAATAGCTTTTTAAATGACGACGGGAAACATGGATAATCATCTTCTACATCAGTTTAAAAAAATAAAAAAAATAAACAGACATGAAATATTGCCATGTGGATCAACAGAGAGACAACACTAAATACTATGGTTGCTAATGGTTTCCCTTTACCGGAGATTATTGACAAAAGCATGCTCCCGCTCCTCATGCTCCCTTTCGTCAGTGTACTGGCGCTGAAACTTCTCCTTGAAATGGTTAAAGATATGCTGTGTATGACCAGCTGCTGAGGTGTGGATAAGTTCTTTCATTGGATTGGCCAGTATATGATGTTCAACTCCCGGCCCAGGAAATCCTCCACAAGTCATTCCTGCAAAAAGACAATAAAAATACTAATACTCAATTTAAACTTTATTGGAGGTGTTTTCTTTTGTTTGTTTTTGCCATTCCTACAGACCTTTGGGGAGAGAAGACTTCTGGATCCACATGACTGCTAAATTCCTTGTATTCCACCAGGTATTTGTCATAGTGAGACCCCAACAAGGTGTTATAACCCATCATCTCATAATGTAAAGGTATGGCATCTGATCCACTCTCTGAGCGGGTCACCCAGAGTGTGTATGTATTCTTCTTATTACCCACAGTGGTGACATTTTCCCACACTTCACACAGGGAACCTTTGTAGTACTCCTTCCGCAGAAACTAAATTGACAAACAGATCATATATCCTTTATGTAGAACTTAACATAACCACAATCTAATGCGGGACTCTGCATAGTTAAACAGGCTCAGTAAATTACTTGGTCAGTAAATGAAGAGATAGACTGCTCAATCCCACTTACCTGGAAGCCCTGCACATTGGGCAGTGATGCTTGTGGCTTGACAACATCATCCTTGGTTCCATTGACCTGAAAACACTTCATCACATTGAGCTCTACCTCAGTAGTCTCTGGACTGATCTTATAGGCCGTGCCCCACTGCTGATCAGCAGCCAGCTGGTATGTTAACACTTGCCCTATTTCAAAAAGGACAAAATCAAAACATTTAATTAAAAAACACAATGTAATATTAGTCAGAAGGTGCCATAATAAAAAAAATTATCCAGCAGAAATATTCCTAAAAAACGCAAGTGCTTCATTAGTGCTTACTCGTTGTGTTTCAATTCTGTTTTTAAATGGCTTCATGGTCTAGTCACACTGGTCTGACACAAGAGGGTCTTAGTTTCACATTAAGAATGCAACCATGCAAAACCATCTAATGCAGGTAAAGGATAAGCAGCTCTGTTGCTTACCATGGTAGTAGTCTATTCGGCTAGACTTTGCTGCCAGGTCCAACCAGGCCTCAAATGGCTCCTGGATCTCAGCATAGGCAAAGAGATGACTCCTGTGAAAGAAATGTGAAAGCACTTTAAGCCCAAAATCTACAACCACTTTTTATTCTTCAGGTTTACATTACATTCTTTACCTTTGACATGGTAGCTTTTCCCAAAATCTGGAGGTGAAGGCACAGCTTTACTCTCGACACCTAATAAAACAGAAACTGTGTAGTAAGGGACGTGACAATGAAATATTGAGTTTAGTTGTCAGTACTTTTTGCTGTACTTTTTAATTTCGTGAGGCACTGCTTTAACTCAGCTGATCTCCATAAAATTAATTACCTGTGTTAACAATTAGCTAACTGGATACACGATGGGCAAAATTAAATTCAATCGTCTTACCTAAAACGGTGCACAAAAGAGCAACTACCAGAGACAAAAACTGCATAGTTCCCATTTACTAAAAGGACTCACACAACAGACTAAAACGGTAAAACTAAATTCTACGACTGACACAGAATAAAAGTCCTACACAGTCCTTCAAACCTCTGTAACAGCAACTTATTGAGGATGTACCGACACGAGATTATTGACAACCACCTTTCGACCAATCACAGCGTGAACTGAAGAAGCATCTGCCAATCAGAGACAGAGATGGGTGTCGTTGCACTGGAGTCATGTGATTGATGTCACATGACACAATTAGCTTTAACAGTGGTTGTGTGCGACAAAAATCAAACAAACAAAAAGAAGAATTACGAGCACATGGGTTATTTTCTGATATTATGTATATATATATATATATACAATATTTACTCAGAGGCCGTGTTTTACAAACTTCCGCTCAAAGTGTAACAAAATGTCGCTAGATGTCACTATGAGACTACAAAAGTCTACTAGGAAGCATATAAGCTTTGTTGTTGCTGGCAATGTGCTACTCTATGTACTAAAAAATAACAGAATAAAAATAAATGCAGTTTTTATTTAAAAAGATGTAGTCTATATTACAATTGCAAGTGGAGGAGCTTATTTGCCTACAAACATTCCTGACACTGTCTTGTGTTTATCTTATCTTTTTTTCCACTCCTTTCTCACTCTAAAAGCTTTGTAGTCATGACATTCCAAAAGGCCCTTAAAGAACCAGGATGATTAGATCTCACTTATAGGCTACTACTTGTTCCAGTTGGTATTTAAAATCACAAGATACAATGTTGACCAAAGCAGCACACCTTGTTAACGTGTGCAAACAGGCACAACAGAGACCGGCAGCAGAGTACACCGGTTCAAGTAACTGTACTCTGTTTGGTTGTCAGGTTCCTAACTCAAGTCACGAGTAAGAGGACACGACAGGCTGTGTTTAGACTCATTTCAGCATTGGATGAAGGAACAGAAAAACACTTTTAGTAGAAAATGGATAGTAGATTATGTAATCTTTATGGGCATTTTGTGGCACTTGCTTTGATTTAATTAAAGTGATTATAATGTACAAAATTACAATAACTGAGGTTCTACAAAGTTTCCAATAACCAAACTAAGAAACAGTTTTGTGAAGCACATTTATTTATTATCAAACAGTTAACACACAAAAAGTCATATACAATAACACAAGTATAAATATAGAATATTTGTCCAACAGAATAGTTTGACAAATTATAAATGAGCAATCAGATACTGATCTGTTTTAACACACATCCAAATCTTAGTGGAAGACAATTATTGTTTACTCAGTCTTTCCATCTGTTCAGACTTCATATTGAATGTTATAGCTTTCCCCCTCCTACAGATCATTTTTAATACAGGAGTAGGCCTACAATATAGAGACATTAAGAGAACTGGTTTCCTATTCACAATAATACAAAATGTCTCTGTCTTAGTGTTGCCTCAATAAAGTTTACCACACACATCACTTAAAAGCTAAAGTATTGCTCTACAGTAAGCCTATGTAAGCTAAAGAACAGATGTCAGGCATAAACGTACAATACCCAATGGCATTGATTTATGGCACAATATTTAGCTGAAATGTTAAACGTAATCAGTGCAATGGCAACACAGAGCATTATTTTTCTAAGAAAAAATATAAAGCATACATTCTACTGTTTATGCTTTACAGGTGCAGGTATATCTGCTGCTTTAAGTTGTGACACAGGTACTGGAACAATTAGGACTAACACTGAGAGCACACACACACACATACACACATACACACACACGTACACACACACACACACACACACACACACACACACACGTACACACACACACTCCTGACGCACTGACATCTTTCTGGCAAATTCAACAGAATACTAAGAGAGAAGCTACAATAGCATTAGGGTTGGATCCCATGACCTATCTCCTATGAGTATGCAAAAGTGCTAACCCCTCTACCTGGCATCCTAAATATAAGAATAATACTTTTATATATGGTAAATTAACAAAGACAACAATCCCTTAATAAGCTTGTTTTTTCTTACAGTCTTTTGACTTTCACCCTAGTTGAGGTGACAATTAAAATACATATACCCATTTAGACACTGTTGAGGAGCAAAATGGTAGTAGTTGAGCTGGCTGGGGGGATTTCAGGGTTCACATAGCCAGGGTCATCTCCTTGTTCATCACCAGAGTTCTCTTTGTGTTTCTGTGCTACAGTCAATGTGAGCTTTTTCAAACCTACCTCTAGTGTTGCCTCTGCTCCCTCTGCTCTGTCACCTAGAAGACACAGAGGAAAAAATAATTATAAGTAAAGGCAAAATATTTAGGTTAGTGTTAGTCTGATATGGATGTCCTAATGTAATATAAAATATAACTATCAACAAAGGTTTCGTCAATTAAATCATCTATCAAGCTATCATTTTAACATTACACTTACATCACATTTTGATGGGTAATGGTCAGAATAATTTTGTACATTGATTAAGTTTGAATAGTTATACATAATCATAGATGCAAATTGTTCATCTGAAACTTCAATAATACATTTAAATTATGAAAGAATGTGATGTATTGCTGCTACCTGAAAATGCATAGAATGCTTTCATTTGATGACATTTAGTTTAATTGTTAGTATTCTTATTATTATTTATACATTTATTTGACAAAACACAAAGCATTGTTATAAAGTGCAACCAATGCTGTGTTAAAAGTCTAGCTAAGAGTCAATTTGCAGAGTCCCTGCTTAGGCTTTTAAGTAGTTGGTTCTTTGCTAGTTCGCTGGTTAGTAGTTGTTGCCATTTTTTTAGGCACTGTGTCCAGGCCTATGCTTAAAAATAGCATCACAATGACAGATGAGCCAAGTGCTGACTGAATGCGTGACTGTCCTTGTCCTTGCTGTACCTGCAGGACTAGGTTTTACATTCATGCTATTTTATTCATATGTGACATTCAGGACACTATGACATGTAGAATGTATTTTGATTTTCAAAGCAGCTTGACATATAGCTATAGTATTATATACAGCTAGGGAGGGTTTATGACAGACACACACCTCTCTCCTGGTCGCAGTCTGGAGAAGAGGCGCCACTGCACTGGCTGCGAGGACCCAGGAGAGGCGAGGCATACCCAGAAACACACAGGAAGTCTGGATTATGAGAGCTACAGGGGCTTTCTAGCTCCACTGTGTTGGAACAGGGAGCCAGAATGGAGGAGTGGAGGGGTGAGGGCATGTCCAAAGGGGTTGAGGAAGTGGAGGACGGAAGGGAGGATACAGTTTGATGTGAAGAGGTGGAGTATGTGTCAGTCTCTTCCTCTGAGCTGCTACTGTGACTGCCCTCTTCATCGATGGACACAGACACCACTAAAACACACAAAGACACACTTTAGGAATGAAAGTATGAATGTGATTTTAATGAAAAAAACATTACATTACAACATGAAGGTGACATTTTTATGACATAAAATAGAGTCTAATGCTGGTGTGTCAGCCAGTACATGATTAGTATTTCACACAGTATTACAAGAATGATCAATCAATGAATAATAAAGATGAATGTGCGCCACGATCATGACTTACTTGACAAACCATCCAAGTCCATCTTGAAGTTGGTGTTGTCCTTATGAGTAGTGTCTTTCTCAGCACCCACCCCCTGCTCCCGGGTGCCCAGGGCTAAGGAGCGTCTCTGAGCATGGATCTCCTCAGAGATGCTCTCTAGGTTGCGTAGTGCGGTGCGGTACTCTGTCTTTGCAACCACTAGTTTATCCTGCTGCTTGTCCACATGCCGCTTCAGTTGCTACAGAATATAGAAAAACATGTGAGTCTAAATATTAATGTGTCTCCTTGCAACATTTCAGCTGCACAGATCTGTGGTGGCTATTTGCTATTTGATCTAATTATTAGTGGTACATGTTTTGCAGAAACGTCTGGCCAAATCTGAGAACTGACCACAAAAAATGCAGCACTGTAAACTGTTATATGAATACTAGGTAGTCCAGAAAGGTAGACACTTCAATTACGGTTTCTGTTTGAGAAGACTGGAAAAGCTAGATGATATGTGTTACTGTTTGTTAAACATCCACACAGAGTGCATACTGGTTGTTGAGCAAGTTTATACAGACAGAGATTCTTTTACTGGTGTAACTAAAGGCCACTTTAAGAGACAATAATAAAGATTACTGATCAATCTACAGAGTAAATCTACAACAGAAGGGCAATACAATTTTTCAGTGTAGAAAAAGAAAACTGATTCAGTTCAATTTAAAAATGGCAGTTTGAGAGGCAGTGATCCCATCTCCAAAATAATGTCTGAGCATGCCCTTAGAGTTGAATCAATTTTAGCAACTACATTGTGCAGAAGAGTTTAAATATACTGGCACATGAGTTTCCATACCTCAAGCTGGATGTAATACTTGGATTTGAGTTCAAAATACGGCCTGCAGGGGGAGAGAGAGAGAGAAAGTGAGTGGGAGGAACATACTGTGGCTTACTGTCACTGGAGAACCACTGGAGGAGTTTAATCCTTCTCAGTGAGCACATTCACATTCCTTGGCTCCTACAAAGGGAGCACACCCCAACGCTGCACAGCTAACATCTGGACTTCATCAGATCCCTCTTTCTCTCACTTCCACACTCACTGAGGCCAAAGCAGGGGTAGATTCGCTGCATGCAAGAAAAGACAAGCTGAGTACAAACCTGGATTTGTTGATGGAGCGTTTAAGTTTCTTCTCTAGCTGCCTCATATGGCTGATGCATGAATTGTAATTAGCTGCTGTTTTTCGATGTTCAGCCTCGCTGCGTGTTCTTTCCAGCTCAGCCTCCATTACCTGTGCAAATTTATGAGTGCAGTATAATCATCATTGATACATTTAAATGTACAGCAGAGATAATGCATTGAACATTTTAACACTTTGGTTTTCTGGTACTTTGACTCTGGCTTGTTTAAGGTTACTTTACATCTGAATCTGACATGGGCAAGTTGCTTTTTGTTTCTTTACATTGTTTTATTTCAGTTGTTCAATTACTACTACTCTAAACACACTGTGATATCAGTTACATACCCTCTGTGTTGCATGGTTGAGCATTTCTTGCCAGGCAGAGTCAAACTGTCGACTGTCCTCTTCTAACAGCCTCTCCTCAGCTAAAGCAATAGTTTCTTTGGCTGCCCTCAAGATCTCCACTGCTCGCTGAAACTCCTGAGTGGCTTTCTGGGCTTCAACCTGTGCCTGAATACAAAGAACAGATGCACATGAACACACTACACATTAAGACTGCAGCACCACACATCTGAAATAATATTCAAATGTCTGTTTTTGAATTAATTATATTTGGAAAAAAAAGAGGAAATGCATTGGTCATTATCATATCTCCACTCTGTGTGTGCGCAATTTATGACCTACATCTATTGAGAAGGAACCATGGTTGATTCTTTATGACAACCCAAAAGGGATGAGGAGAAAGACTGGTATGGCTCGAAGTTCAGATGAAAGAAAGTTATTAAGGCAATCTGACACACTGTCAGTGGGCGCTTCCTGCCAACAGTCATAGTCAATGGGGCAGTTATTCTCATCATTCTGCACATATTTGGACTCTCACCACTTGACACACAGGGCAAGATGAATGTGTGAGAGTCACAAGTTTGCAATGGATAAAGTAAATATGAATAATTAATAACCTGCCCGAATGAGATCTGATCTGGGTTCATGTTGAGGGTAGTGTGAATTTAGGAGGCCATTCGTTTGTGCATAAAAGTCTTTCAGTATAACATTAGTTTATATAACCGGCCTTCATTAGGTCCTTGTGTATTTTTCAGGGGTCCAATCTTTCTTTCTCATGGCCTTTGAGACCAGTTCCTTCATTAACCACTTCACCAAGAGCTTCCACTGCTGGTCATGTCAATGATAAAGGTTACAACAGTGACGTAAGCAAGCGCTCCTCTGTATCTTCTCACAGAACTCAAACCAAATACAAAGACTGGCATCTTCCTGCTTTACATAAGCTATCCAAGACCTCTGAGAAGGTGAAGAGATAAGAGTCTAGATACAGGTGGCTCCGATGGATGCTATCTGTTGTCTGACAAATACTAGGGTGAAAAAATCTGTTCTGTATGTCCCTCTTCATGACCCACTTCCCATGCTCTGAACCGAGGGGGGGGTGCAGCAAAAACAGAAGGAGGATGATGGATATTTGATGAGCTGAACAAAAACCAAAGAATGGGCTGGGGTATCTATCACAGATTTTTTTTGTCAAGTTAGGATTAAAATGTTGTGCTTGAGAAGACTTCCTTCCACCACACTTCCTTTTCTCAAACAAAGTTGCATTGTGCATTCCTAAAGCTTCAGTGGGTTGTTACTTTCGTC
The DNA here is from genome assembly GCA_024416835.2 of Perccottus glenii. Classification (NCBI taxonomy): domain Eukaryota; kingdom Metazoa; phylum Chordata; class Actinopteri; order Gobiiformes; family Odontobutidae; genus Perccottus; species Perccottus glenii. The sequence continues at coordinate 15,273,142 of CM044562.2, read as the reverse complement.
AATGCCTAAGATGACCCATCAGAGCTGTGTGGGTTTTAAATGCAAAAAATCACATGGTAGCATTAGTAATGTGCTTCAAGAACAAGGACACCCATCTATATATTTACATCACGCAAACATTCAGTTCAATGACATGTTGTGGTAAAGGCCACATTATACCACACTGTCTCTAATGAGGAAATTACAAAAGATCTCATATACAACCCGCCTTTAGCAGGATGACAAAGTGTTTTATTGTCATCCTTCTAAAGGCCTACCTATGCAGTTGTGGTATAGTTACGTTCTTCATTACATTAACATAACCTTTTGGATCATTTGTACTTGATAAAGCAGAAAGACTTAAATACATTTTACTTTACTGAGTTCTTATGTCTACCAATCTATTAAACAACTAATCTCTCAGCATCCCCTTAAGTTGTGTGTGCAAGTATTATTTTCACACTCTCCTCTCTTGTTAGGGCAGGATATAACAACCTTCATCTTTTCTCCTATCTGTGTCTCCTCTTTTAACAGTGATGTGATAGACAGAGTGAACAACACTGAGAAGAGGAGTTCACACTGCCAGACAGACATTCATCAGAAAGTAATGGTGGCCAAGAACACTAGATCAGACAATATGGGCAAATTCCAACCCAGCAGCACCACCCAAAGTGTGGGAATGTAAGGGGAAAACACGTGGGGTTGGGGATGAGACTGACTTATATGTGGGGGTAGACTGTGTTTGTTTATTCAGAAAAGGTCACTGAGGATAAGTGTCTATCCCTTTAGGAGTAGTTCATGAATTAAAAATGAAGTATTCATCCATAAATCATAGCCATACAATATGCTAAGCCAAAGCTGGTTGATACTACACACATACACACACAACCTGAGTAGGTCTGTTTGATCCTTTGACGAGAAAACTGTTCTCAATTCAAAACCTGCCAGTAATCCCTAGCGCTCACATGGAACTGATATAATCAAATGTCAGGTAGTTTGTTATATTTCAACAGAGGACACACTGGCTGAGGCCCACAGGAATTCACAGGCTATTTTAGTGTAACAACTCTGCTGTGACACACGAATGTAATCCTTCTGATGAATGCTACATCCTGGTTGGCTAGAAAAAGGGGCATTGGACTATAAACTTCTGGGGTTATCCAATCAGCTCAAAGCCTCAACAGGCAGGTGCAAGACATCAGTTTAGTGCCAGCTGGAATAACAGACATGTATCCAAAATGCAGTTAAGAAGAGTTTAAAGAGAGCTGCTGGTACAGTCAAGTCTGAACTTACAAGTCTGAAAGTAAAAAGTGAAGAATGTATGAGCTGTATTTCTCCCCCAGTCCACTCCAAATGCTTTATGGTGACCATGAATAATGGCTTTAGAGACATTTAGTGCACTGTGAAAAGAAAAAAAAGAAATACAACCTATAGCCAGGATTTGGTTGTGTGCATATTTTTTCCCCTGACTGTCACTTTTTTATGTGCAGCTACTGAGTCTTACAGTGTTACCATACAGAGGTGGTACTGAGTCTATTAATAGACAACATGTGAGAGTGCTTCCTTTAAGTAGATCTAAGCAGCTCTTAAAACGTCTCACCTCAATCTGCAGTGAGCCTGGCCTTACACACACTGTCTGCTGGCCTCAGACCTAGGATAGTTCTCATTGTACATGTGTGTGTTGACAAGTGGGCGCTCACCTGTCTTGCCACTTTGCGGGCTTCCCAGTACGGTTTGGAATCGTCCACAGCTCTTCCAATCCTTTTCATTTGCTCGTCCAGCTTCACTGTTGCTTCCACAAGCACAGCTCGGAAGCGCTGACGGTAGTCCTTCCCAAAACAAAAGACACATCTTATTCTGTCAGTATTTAATCCAAACTATAAATAGGACTGTAATGAATGTTTTTTAATCTTTTACAACTGCATGTATAATTGTGTCATTTTATGTTATGTAAATATATAAATGGAAATAAATGAAATTGTTCTTGAGCACTGGTCCTGGACTATAAAAACATTTATGTATATCAATTCATGTAAAACATAGAAGACAGAGACAATGTGAGAAGAAATATTGAACTATTGTTTTTCCAAGCTAAATAATATCAATATGTATTATTGTATTGATTCTATCCAAGATGCTTTGGGTCTGAGGTGGGGTATCCCCTGATTATCACAATTTTATCAGAAACCACTTGGAGTTGGAGACATTCAGTGACAGACAAAATCATGGTCATCTTCTGGCACATTTGCGGTGAGACATGTGGAAACTTGTATAAACAATGTACACTTGTATACTTTGTAAACCAGTTCTTATGCAATACTTACAAATTGTCTATGCTTACTGAGTAAAAATTACTAACATTGTTAGTAATGTGGTATTTCAAAGCGAGTAATGTGTCAACAAATCACCATGGCCAATAAAGAGAACAGAAAAAAATCCACTTAACAAAATTAATACATTTTCCTTTATAAATCAAACAATGTTGTTACTATTGCTAGATTGTAAGTATTTCAGTTATAGCTACTGCTTTGGAACAAACATTACTGTTGCCTGTTTAATGCATGATCTGTTTTGTGAGCTAAATTGATGTTGTAAATTTAAATAATGGCATGAGGTTGGCTTTACAATTTAAGAGCTTTTTCACAAATTCTATCACAATTCAATGTGAGCCACTAAATATCTGATTGCTATGATATGTACACTGCTGTTATTATCAATTCGTGCTTATTATTATGGGTAGGATTTCACAGTTTAATGTCTGTAGGGTGTATGCACACTCTTTCTGACAAGCAGCCCAAAGTTGCAGAGCAAAGAGTTGAAGAAGGCTGTCGTCATTTATAAACGTGCCATCTGTCTGTGCTGTATATGTTTTGAGTATTGTGCCAGTGTGCTGTTCATATTCTATAATATGCAATGGCTTTAAATTTAGCAGTACCTGTATCCTGTCCAATAAGCTGAGGAGGAATACGAGAGAAGGCAAAAAGAGGGTGCTACGGGAAGCAAACATTTCCTGTGACATAATTACTGTTCCTGACTGGTTGCTTCTGCACTGATAGTGGAACAGCACAAGGCCCGAAAGGCATATTCTCATCTATGAAAGCTGTAGGTGATGAGGTCACACACTTTAGACTAGCTGTCACTTGTCTTAGGCTCTGAAACCCTTTGACATAAATAAAAACAAGCTCATGTTTACGTCAGGATTACAACTCAGCCGTTATGAAATCATTTGAATGTGTGTCACCCATAATGAGCTGCATACTGAGGATGAACAGGTAAACAGCCTCCAGCAACCGGGGGCACCATGTACATTCTTGAGCTTCTCACATTCATTGACTGATGATTAACTGCCTTCACTGTTGCAGAAAATCTACGCAGATAAAAAAATAAAATAAAAACAGTGTCTAGTGATTTAACAGTCTAAGTATATTGAGCTCCCCAAAGTTTACACAGAAAACAGCAAGTAACAAATTGTGGTTTTGTTTACTGCTGGCGATCAGAATTTGTACAAATAAATGAACCTAATGTTTTACTAAAGAATTCTGTTTTAAAAAAACTTTTATTTTATTTTGTATTTTTTTATAAAATGTGAGTTTTTTTAAAATATACAATAAGAACAACGTCAACATAAAGCATGGGCCCTGTGTCCAAGAATAATCAACTGGTCTTGGGCTCAGGCCTGAGAGGTTTGTCCTTATCCATGTCAGTCTTGGCTTGTGGTTTTACATTTACTCGGCTGGGCTTTGGACTAGAGGGTCTAATGAGAACCAGAAGAGGCCTACTCTGTGGGGAAGTCCATAGCCTGCCTCTGGAATGTTTGGCTTTGCTGAACAGTAACTCTATTGCCACACATTTACCGTATATCAGCCAACTGTAAATCCCTCTGTTGTCAATGTTTTTAACCTAAAAAGGAGGACCAAGAAAAGAGAGGAAACACTGGGAGTGGGATAACTGGGACTTACATTTAACATTTGGATTGCAGAGTGGTCATGTGTAATTTGAACGAAATTACTGCTTCAGTTTTTCCACATTATCACTCAGTGACTACACCCACCGTGAACAGCATTTCCTTCTTTAAGAGTCATTTGATGACTGACCTTGTTGCCAAAGAGCATTTAAAACACAGAGTAAACAATATCAATTGCTTCATAGTAACTGATTTCCAACCTGACTCAACATCAAACTGATCAATGTGAAAGGTCGGCACTGATGTGTTTTATTCCTTACCTCTAGTTCACTCTCCCATCGGTTAATGTCATCTGTGGACTGGTTTAACTTCTCCAGTTCTCCCTGTTTACAGACAACATGGCACAAGAAGGAAAAGTCAGAGGGCAGCCTTTAAAGACAACACGTGACTTGTATTTGCCAAATTACCACGCAATAAGCTTATCTATATACGTGTCTGTGTGCACAGAATCCTATATGGGCTATTCTTTCTTTCAATACAGGGGCTGCACGCAGTCCATTTCATGCTTTCATGGTGTGTGTGTGTGTGTGTGTGTGTGTAATATGTGCATATAAAGAGCAGAACAACACTGACCACACACATACTGCTCAGTTTAATATCACTTTCACCACTAACCACATTTAGATCTATGCAGAAGTTCTCACTTGAATTCTCGGATCCACTTCTTCGTCATCTTCAGCGCATTGGGCGTCCTCCTCGCTGTTCTCCACATTTTGCAAAGGGTCCATTTTCACGGGGTATTTGGTAAAACACAGACAAAGACCCCAGGGTCACACACACAACCTGCCTAATCTTTACAGTACGAAACTGTCATGATCTAGTCCTCACTGTCCCGTGTAACTATAGAACAGAGTAGTTCGCGTCGCGCCCGGTACCAAGTCTGAGCTCTGACACGCACTAAGTCAATGGACTTTCAGCGCTAAACTCTACCACTTCAAGCTGCGGAACACATCCCATGAGCAGGGACACTACTTCTACTTTGAGCTTTCAAAATAAAATTGCGACAGATAATAAATCTTTAGCTTATATTGTATTGCATATCTTTTAGCAGATTATTCACGGAAGAACACAGAGAACATGTGCCATTTACAGCACAATATGAATATTATTCACTACCCATTGTTGCAAAACTTATTGGGCTACATCCCAGAACTGGAACAGAAAATTCTTTTTCAAAAGATGTTTGTGGAGGTGCAGCCATCCAGGACATAGGTCTACTCAATAAAAGGTTTCAAAAAGGTTTAACCTTTACGTTAAACCTTTGACATTCATTCCTAGCCTTCTTTGAAACCTGTTATTCTTTTGGAGACAGAAGACCTTTAGAGTCCTAATCATAATTTTGTTCTGACCAACCTGCATGTGGTGTAAACTAGTATATAGATCTTAAAGATGCAAATAATTAATTGGACAGAAGGGGCATCCTCCAACTCATTTGGACGTCCTATTTCAGACCAGCATCAGTAAACATTATACAGTCTTATTGTGTGTTCTCCAAGCTTCAGGTATAAGTTCTAACAGACAGAGCAATGGACAGGGGGTTGTTATTCTTTTTCAAAATGCATAATTTATTTTGATAGGCTACACGGGACCTTGAGTTGCCTCGTTATGAATTTCCTCTTTGCGACTTGTCATTCTTTTGTGTGGGTTTGTGAGTGGGTTCCAGTCGCCATCTGCAGGAACGAATGGGCTACACAAAAGCTGGATGGCAGGCTATTAGGCTAGGCTACATGTGACCAACTAGTACTAAAACACTCATTACATCATTGTAATTATTTTAAACAAAAACGCAACAACACATTTGAAATTTGACCTATTTCACTAAACATTGAATATTAGGTTAAAGCTTTTACACATTTTTTTTTTTAACTTAGTCTTGTTTACTTGCGAGGACAAATTGTTTTCCTTTGATTTCAGATGGTAGGTGTGGTTATGGGAAACTCTTAACATGGGTAATTTTTTTTGTATAAAATGGTCCTACTGTTTTTGTAGCGCCAGGATGGTGATGACTAATTCTTCCACCACGAGTCTCTGGGCGCGCTCCTGCAGGCTTTTCCGTGGACGGCTGCCCGGCTCCGCGCTTCGTCATCGCGTCGCTCCATTATATGCGCAGCGTCCTCTCGCGCGTGCATGTAGCGAGCGACGGACGAGCAGATTTCATAACGCGGCCAGAACCAGAGGGATGGGACTGTGAGAGCGAACACCGGACTGAACCAAGACCTCAACAGATCTGTCTGTCCCGGGCCATGTCTCCAAATTATTGCTGATGCTGCGGTGCGCACTCCTCTTATTCGTGTCTGGAGCATCTTAGCCGTGACGTCAAGCCAAGCGGGAGCCAGGCGTAGCGCGGAGCGGAGCATGGACTTCAAGCATCTGGTGGAGGCGGCGGAGAAGTGGTGCTCCGGGAACCCTTTCGACCTTATCTTCGCAGAGGAGGACGACGAGAGGCGCCTGGACTTCTACGCGGAGCCTGGTGTGTCCTTCTACGTGCTGTGTCCGGGAGGCACCGACACCTTCGTAAGTACGGGCCCCTAACAACCCCCTTCTTTCTGTGTGTGTGTGTGTGTGTGTGTGTGTGTGTGTGTGTGTGTGTGTGTGTGTGCGCGTGGTGGTGTAGGTGTGTCGAGGTGTGCATTACCCGGGGCCTCGTGGCCCTGTGGTGGTTCTTAAGTCTATGTGTTTAATGTGTTGGGGAGACGATGATGTCATTTTAAATTTCGGTGCTGTCTGTGTTTTACCCCTCATCCCGATGAGATGCACTAACCTCCCTCAACCACAATAACGTCGAAGCATCCGGGTTACAAGAGGACGCACGCCTCACCACCATTAAAGGAGAACAGGGCAGTGTGGTTTAGGTCCAGGAGAAAATACATCGTCTGTGCATCAACATGGAATGCAGGTTTATGCCATGTAGGTTAAGCTTTTGCTAGCCTATCTTAATTGAAAAAATCTCTCTGGATTATGTTACCGCTGTAGTGTTATGTAAAATAAACAAATAGGCCTAGTAGAACTTCAGGATAAACCAACAATATAGCTCCTGTCGTTCATACAGTCATTTTACCTATACAATTGTTTATTTTTATTTTGGGGTTGTTGTTTTTTTTTTCAACTGGAAGCCAAGTAGTTTTGTTTTATAGGCCAGTACAGAAGGCATGTCTTTTATTCTTATAATAAATAAGATAATCATTTAAAAGCAAACAGCAGCAAAAAAGAAGAAAGTACATGATTACTACATGATACTGAGAGAAAAAGAATATGTTTATATTAAAGAAGTGCATAAAGTATATGTTAAACATTAGTACTACTCAGAAAAGCCTGTACAGAGATTATTTTTGCACCCTTTGAATATACAGCTGTACCAATAAGTGAAAGAGAAGTGCACATAAGAAATGCATAAATACATATTGCACATTATTTACATTGTGTTTTAGTATTGTTGATAAGGACTCTTCCACCATAGATCATCACTGTGTGTGAACAGACTCTTATTCTAAGTCTGGGTTCTGAATTAATTTAGTAAATAACTAAATATGGCTTGTTTACAAGGCTGATATTCACCGTTAGATCCATTTCAGGTCAGAGTGTGATTGTTTTGGTTGTGGAGAATCTACTGGTGTATTCCAGTGCACTGCAGTGGTGCTATTACTGCACGGATATGCTCCCCACTCCCCTCCCACTCCCTCTTTGTCAAGACCCAAGCAGAGCAGCCAGCAGATGGACATGACCCTGGACAGAGCTCTGCTCAGTCAAAAACACATTATGTCACACTGACCACTGGCTGTATGCCTGTGTCCAGCTCCGTGCCACAGACAGCTGAGCTGCAAAAGCTGGGGCTTTCCACTGGCACTGTTGAAAATACAGTCCCATAAGTTCAAGTCTCAAACCCAGAGTCTCTACAGAGGTAAAGTTATATAACAGAGCAGCAGCAGGGGGGGTTAAGGATCCCTTCCACAATAATGCTCTCCAGCACTGATAAATAATAAATGTATGGGTTAGGAGCCATGTCTTGTAAAGCAGGGAGCTGAAATGGTGAGAGTATGAAACTGCTTCAAAAAGAAACACTGACCAGTTTTAAAATATAATTAGCACACAGTAATCAGAACTGGTACAACGTATTCCCTTTTTATAAAAAAACATTTTATGCAATGTGCCAAATCAAACACACCTTGTATTCCAGTGAGAGTCATGTCATAGGAATGGCAGTTAGATTACATAATCACTCAGCAGAGCCATATAAACATACGGTTTATGCCCGCTATGCTCAACAAGCTCATTTTTCAAAAGCACTTGAACAAACAATGAACATACAATAAGACAATTTTATAAATAGGCAAGGCATGTCATTGCCCATATGTAATTTTCTGTCATATAGTTTTTTTAATATGAGCTGATAAGAAAAAGAAAACTCCTCAACAAAACCAAATTGCCCTCTAACAGGTTTGACTCTACACTCTGTGAACATGTAACTACTTTCAGTGAAGTTTGGCAGAATGTATGTAACACTAGAAAGCTGTAGCTCAGTGGTAGAGCGGTCGTCTTTCAACCAGAAGGTAGGGGTTGAAGTCCTCTCTCTACAGTTCATACTGTCGTTGTGTCCTTGGGCAAGACACTTAACCCACCTTGCCTCCAGTGACTGTAACACTGGTAATGTAATGTAAGTCGCTTTGGATAAAAGCGTCAGCTAAATGAATAAATGTAAAATGTAAATGTATATGTAAAACAAATGTGGCAAGCACTGCTGCTGTCCTGTTGATTTGAAGTCCTTTCTCTAAAATGACTTGTTGAATTAGACAAATGCATTGGCCACAAACACCAATGCAACCAGAGGAAAAGGTAGTGTAAAGCTCTGTCTTAAGGAACTCAATAAATAAATCATATTTTGTTTCCAAATATAAATACATATGTCCCATTTATCTAGACATGACAGTATAGTGTTACATGTGAACAATCAGGTAGTATAGAAGTAATACCATTACAACTTTTGTGAGATTAGACCAAGGCTAGAAATCATAAATTGTATGAACAAAAATGATTTCTTATAATCATAACCGAATTACATGCATATAAACAATATAACTACATATACACTATACATGGCCTCTTATAATATATTCCCTTCACCCTCTGTTTGCTGTGGGTGGCTACATTAATGTGACAGGTTGCTGCACTGACAGACAACCTGGTCTATCTATGTTACTTTGTCTCTTTCCACCATTTTCTTATCAGCTTTTACTGAACAGTGTCTGCAGCCGCTGTGCACATGCATCCACACACTCAACGCTCTCTGATTAGCTAGAACAACTGTGTATCCCTCTTTAAGCCTGCTAAGATCTGGTTACTTTCAGACCAATCAATGCAGCTATCAGCAGGCAGTCTCACATGGTGCCTCTTCTCTGCTTATCTCAGTTTGGCTTGTTTTTACAAAGACAGCCATTTCAGTGCTTGTTTGGCCACAAGAGGGTGCACTGTGCTCAGTTTCACAACAATGAGAATGTGCTCATCTCTTTGTCCAACCCTGGTTATGTCTTTTTTCGTATTTGGAAAGATAGGTCCAAGTTTATCAGCTGGCAAACACTTTTTAAATTGATTTTCATTGTGCTTTGAACTTTGTCAAAACATGTACTGACGGAAAAGCAAAGGATTTAGCAGCACTGGATAAACTCTCTTGTCGCGTCAGTGCTATATCGTAACCACTATCCCCCAAACAAATCACAACACTCTCATATGACTCCCAAAACCTTTCCAAAATGCCAAAAACTCTAACCTCAACTAATACGCATTTGACATGAGTATGCTTAATTTGTACAGAATTCCATATCAGACACATGGCCAAGTACTACTGAAAGAATTACCTAATGTGATTTGAGAGGCGTGCTATTGACTGCATGACGGGCCCTGTTCCAGTTTTCCTTCTGTAACAACCTCTTTATCACAATATACAGTAAATGACTGGCAAGCCGCACTAATGAGGAAGTTTAATTCAATCAGAGGCTTACATCTGTTATCAAGGAAAATAGAACACAGCCTTACTTTTTTATTGGGCACACACAGGTTATAACTTAGCACAGTTATTTTCAAAAATGCTTCACATATTAACTACAGTCTGCTGTTTGTTTTTACACATTGCATACAAATATTCCTTCTCCATATTAAAAGACTGCTAATTTTCTAATAGTGACATAAAAAATAAACAAAATCAGCCAGTGAAGTAACAATTTAAAATAGCTCACTGTGCATGCAAGGATGATAATGTTATAGAAATAGATTGTTGCATCTCGATCATTTATTAATTCTACTCCTAATCAACGCTGTATTTGTGTGTCTTTGTGTACAGCATGTATGGAGTGAGAGCGAGGACTGTCTTCCTTTCCTACAGATGGCCCAGGACTACATTTCGTCCTGCGGGAAGAAGACTCTGCCAGAGGTGCTGGAGAAGGTCTTCATGTCCTTTAGGCCTGTAAGAAACAAAGCACACAATTTTCCACACCTTGAATAGATCAAACACAATACAGTAACCTATGTTTACTGTGCCACTTACTGATACATTCTGTCCTCTCTGCTGCAGAACATTCTTGCGTAACATTTTCATTTCCAAGACTACACATAAAGCTAACTTGTAACAATTTTCATTTTGATTGAGATGAAAGGTGCAAACACAATCTTGTCTCTGTCCCTGTCAGCTCCTGGGTCTGCCTGACATAGATGATGACAGTTTTGAGCATTATCACGCTGACATGGAGGGGGAACCAGGGCCTGACCACCAGCAGATGGGAGTCAGTCAGCAATGAAGAGTCCGGAGTGGAGGCTTAAGTTGAGGACCTGCTCATCAGCCCAAAACATACAACAAGCAGCATCCACACAATTTTACACAAACACACACATGGTCAACTCACTCAAAATATGTTCTTGAATGTCTCTGCTGCTTTGCTTCCCAAGAGGTGCATGTTGTTGCGCTGTGTTGACCCCTACACACACATACAGACACATACACAAGTGGGCTACGTGAGCAGCAGCCATGTACAATGCAACTATCATAATCATTCACCAACTGGTTAGTTAAAGTTACACAGCACAGCAATATTACATCAGTCTCAGCTGGCTTTGTTTTGCAGAAATGCAGTCAGATGGTACAGCAATACACACTTCCTGTGTGGATTTGGAGATCAATGTGAGAGATAACCTGCTTTTTGTGGCTGTCTGTTGACTCAGATGCGACACATTATAGGAAAAGAAAAAGAGTGAGTGGGCAAAAGGTGATGGTTGGTGGCTTCATAGAGCAACTGTAGTGACACCCGAGCATAAAAGAGGCAACAAAGTGTGGCAGAACTTTCCACTTAGCAGAGAGAAAGCTGGCGGGTACAGAAGGGGTAGTTATGACGTAGATCCAGGTGGCTGTTTGAGGCCTGCAACTGTCTGGTATGCTCCAATATGCAGTTGTACATATTTGCTCCGTTTGTGAAAAACATGTGCAGCTTTACTGTAGAATGACTCATTTCTTGAGATTATAATGTGGCTCTTAATGTTTATAACTGATTTAAAAGATTTGGATAAAATGACCTTTTCAGTGACTATCACATGACAACAAAGGCCCACACTGCAGCTAAAGCGCTTCCCAGTTTGGGTGTCTCACTGTCACATGACACCTCAGCTCTATTGTCCTGTAGTCTTCCTGGTTGGTGGTTCACTCTTTGACCTATTTTCTTAACAATCTAGTAGGAGAACATCCTAAAATTAGCCCAAGTAACTTCCAACTTTGTTGCCAGTGAATCTACCCACTTATCCACACCTATAACTCTGAATGGTGTCATGCGGAAAAGAACACATGTTGTGAGCCTTTACCCTGTTTATTCTATTATCACAGTGTGTTGTTGTACGTCACATCCAGTGCACTGCAATGCTTCAGACCCCTTTTGACCAAAACATGCTGTTGACATGACTGTTTTACAGATTGGTTTGGTTTCCTTTGGCTTGTAAATGTTTGTCTTTATAATCCTATTTATTAAGTGTTCCTCCAGCAGTGACTTTTCTGTTTGTCCTCAAATGTGTGCGTGAGGTTGTACAATAAAGGTGTCAAATGAACGTTCGTTTCAAAGTCTACGTGTGTTTTTATTCGTGTTAATAGAACACACGGCGCCAAACATGGAGGGCTTCTCATATCCCACAGTGCACTGATGACCCGCCGCCCCCTTGTGGGGATGAGTTTTGACGTCACGTCCTACCTGACGTGTCTACGCAGAGAGATGTCGAGCTAAAAACTGAAGAGGAAACCGAAGATTCAAAATAAAAGTGGTGGCCTTCACTGACAGTCGTTGAACATGACAGACTAATTAAGCTACACACTTTTGAATGCATATACTTTCAGCAAAGCAGTAATATCACAAGTATATTATACAGATTGCAAATTTAGAAGCTAATTTGAAAAAGCTTCTAAATCTCTGGTAAACTACTTTAATATAGTGGGTATTTTAATTGTTTTTTTCAGTATTGGACATAACACATTAGACTCTAGCTATAACATCATGACAACAATTCAAGTCCTGCAAACTGCTATTTGAGCCCTCCAAGGATTTGTCGTGGTACTTTCTTTTTTGACCACTGCAGACCAGTCCACAGGAACAGAAGTTTTGAAGATGCTCCCACCCTTTGTTTCATTTTTTTCTTTAATTATTTTTTTCTTCTAGTCAATAAAACCTCTTCCAAATAATCATGTTATTTACTTGACCCATCCGTAGACATAGGAACCATGTGCACTATGCACTTTACTTTGAAGGGGAACTTCCTTTAGACATGTGGTACATTGACGGAACTTTCCACAGAAGGAGGGCCGTCCTTGTATATTTTTTTTCTTTCAAGGGGCAGACACAATTGATCACAAAAACAAACTTGAACCAGACGAGCTTAGGGTCAACAATAGAGCTTGCATTTTGCAACGAGGAAGTATCTGGAGTGAAAGCTTGGTCTGGCTCTGTCTGTGGTCGTCGTAGAGAAAAAGGAAAAGCTGTGTTAAAGAAAACAACCACCAATTTAAGAAATTGTGCGACCGAGGGTGCGCACTTAATGCACAGACGCACCATGAAACTGTAAAGTGTCGGAGCACTTCGTGGGCTCTATTGTTGTCGTCGGGCTGTGTTTCTTTGTTGAGCTCGGCGCTTTGGAACTCAAGATCATGGATCGTGACTAAAAGTTATCAAAATTAAAACGGGAGAAGAACACAGTGAAACAACATGGGAGGCAAACAGAGCAGCCCAGTGTTTGATGGCAGGACTCGGGCTTATTCCAGCTCCGACCTTCCGTCTGGAAACCACAGTGGTGGAGGCAGGATTGCGGGCTTTAGGTACACAAACGGCCCGGACGGCCCTCGGATCCGGTACACTGGAGCAGGTCCTGCTGGCTCCGGGATCAACATACCACCCGGTAGGGCAGACGTATTCAGCCAGAGTCTGGATGGCACAGATGATGACCACGAGGTTCCCCCCGAGGGCCACAGGCTGTACATAGGCTCCTTGCCGGTTCAGCTCAACTCTCACCTGCTCGGAGGTAAGAGGAGCTAAGATCGGAGCAGAACACTCCAAAGCCATTAAGTTATATGAGTGTAAACAAGTGTTTGCTGGGAAAACAAATAAGAAAAGAGTGCTGTTGCCTTATAACGCTATGGGCTATTTATCATGAACATATAATTCTCAGAGGCTAAACAAAAGAGTTTCACAATTGCCCATGGAGTAGGGAGCCCTGAAAGAGCGTGCCTAGATGTAGTTACTTTCATAGAAAATATACAAGCTAAAACAACACCAAAAAGAACAAAAAACAGACAGGACAAAAAAAATTAAATACTATGCAGAAAGAAAAACTCCACTGCATGCTTTCTATCATGCAATTAAATGAAAAGCCTATACATCCTCAGAAATTATATTACCAGGTAAAGTATAACAGTAACATTCTATTGCACGTCTAAAAATTTGGTGTGCATGATGTAGGTCCTATGTTTCTAAACTTAATAACTCATTTTGTCAGTGTTTTTGTCTGTATATTTAACATTGAATTCACATTCAATAAAGATAATATGGAGCACAGGTTCTCAATATATCTATTTTTTATTTATTGAATGCATTTGATATAATATTACAAGATAGGGAATGAATTACACTCAATTTGTTTATATGTTTCATCACTTGTGGCTTAAAATCGTTACTAGATGCAGCACATGTAAACAACACTAAGAGCAAACCTTGTTTCAGAGTTGCTCAGTAATTTTCCATCTTTCATAAACATGATATGTCGGTAATATGTCGATACTTTTTGTGAAGCACTCCGTTAATTGTTTGCAACCACAAGTAGCTTGTACTGTACTTCTGCCAGTTTTCTGTCTTCTGTTTTACAAAATTGTCCTGTTTTGTACTCACTCTGTTGGAGAGAGTGCATTATGTAGGTCAGGCGATAAGAGCTTCATGCTGGTTACACATTGCTGATACACACACAAACATACACACTTGCTGAACCCAGGTTTTAAACAGTGAAGATTTCTGGCAAGAAGACATCTTTCATAACAAGGATTTGTTATCAACAAGACATCGAGCAAGAAGCCAAACAGCAGCAGACATGCCTTGTATAACATTTAACTAATTTAACTTGTTAGAGCAAAGGACCTTGCTTTGTTCTTTGTTTGAACAAAAAGCTTACATGAATTTTCCAAATGAATCTTTCAGCTCATTTTTAACTCCTTAAATCAAGCAATCAATGCCCGATTGGCTGTGTTACACAATACAAATGACTAAATTTACTTTCCTTTGATAACCACTGATAAGACATATTCTGTAATTAGCCAATGAGGAAGTGTAATCATCAATCAATAACCTTTGCCCGGCAGACTCATGGTGGAGACTGTGTGAGCCCGCCATCTGCTCTCTTGTCCTATTTCCTCAAACAAACAAATGACCCCAACACGAGGTTCACAGCAGAGCTCCAGCTAATTAGCAGATGCTTATACATTGTAGGTACTGTCATTACTTGAGGTGTTGTAAGGCTAAACAGACTCTAAACATATCAGAATTCACCCATATCTAAATAAACTGTCTGAAGACACATGGCTTAAAGGTGTATTAATAAATAATTTACTCATCAATCAACTTTTTAATAGCCTACATGTTCAAGTGCGAGGTGTTTTTTGAGGAGACTGGTACAAAACAAGAGTTATTAAGAATTCAGCACTAACTGCTTCTGTGTCTTTAGGTAAACTGTTTTTGTAGCACTTCAGAGCAGACTAACACAATTGTGGCATACAACCTCGGGGTTGCTCTTCTTTGTGCACTCTAAGCCTGTGAGGCAAGTTACTGCAGCAACAGTAGCAAAGGGCTTGTAAACAAACACAAACATTTTAGAATCCAATTACAAAAATTCTTTACTACAAATTTGTCAATACAATGTTTTTTTACTAAATGATTTTATGGAGAGAGATGGTATTTAAAGTTATTGTCAGTATGTGGTGCAGTGTCTCCTGATGACATGTAAAAAAAAAAATCAAACATAATCTAATACTACACATTTAAAGTGACCACAGAATGTACAATTAAAAAAGTTATAGAAAAGCAGAAGTAAGCATTGTCTAAACAGACATGTTGGTATAGGTAAAACACATTAGGCATAGGGATTGTAAACAGACTGTTTACTGTATACAGAGAGTATGTTAATACATGATCAAGCACAAGCAACAACTGCCCTGTATACACATCAATAAAAGGTTATGAGACAGGTTTGGGACATCTGGGTCCTCATTTCTTTCTTTCTTTGTTTTCTTCCAGGCTTCCACTGTCCTGTGTGCTCCAAGTTTATGGCTTCGGATGAGATAGAGAAGCACTTGCTAATGTGCTTCTGTAAAACACGCCTCACCTACAACAGTAAGGACTGGGTGTGGGGGGAACATCTTATTCTGTATTTTATAAAGGTTAAAGGTAGAGGTTTATTGAAAAGGCAGGTTTGAGCCAAGTCATCAACAGACCTTATGGATCTCATCTCTTACAGACACAGTAGTCACATTTAGTGTTTAATGAGCATGACCATGCAACTATAATCATGTTGTATTTCAATAGGGTGAGCATCATATGTACACATATGTGCACAACAGGGGGCAGAACACACCAGACTTAACCTTTTATTTTTATAAAATCATTAATAACATTGTTGCCCAACTGGAACATGCCATGTGTTTTGTGTTTGCCAGAGGACATCCTGTCCAGAGACTCAGGGGAGTGTGCCATTTGTTTAGATGACATGGAGCAAGGAGACACCATTGCCAGGCTGCCCTGCCTCTGCATCTACCATAAAGGGTAATCTAACTCTCTAATATATTCAAATGTTACTGTACATCAGTCAGTGTATTGTTTCAGGGGAAAATAAATGGACAGTCAAAAAAATACACTAACAAAAATTAGAATTATCAGTAGGGTGAAAAAAAATGTAAAAGAGGACAACTTAGTGGCACCGCAAAACTTTTAACCAGTAAAGGGTGTAGATCACTCATCATGCAACTGCATGGTTGGTCGCACATTACAAGTAGAGACTATCAAGACCAGGCAAGTTTGGAAAAATGAAAATGTCTTCTGAAATAGTGTCATTTTAGCCTGTTTTGAACAAATATAAATCTGCTAGGGTCCAGTGTATTGGCCTTTTTTCTTTATTTTTATGCATAGTGTCTAGCTGAGAGTACAGTGTCAGTGAGGTAGGCATGATTCTACTGATCTCATGTCTACAAACCATCAGACTAATTTTGAGAATATTATATTTCTGGACTGCAAATGACGCAGTGCTACTGTGTGGTGTGTGTTATGACATTTGTATTAGTGTTATGACATTTGTATGATAGGTATGAAAATATAAATGAGTTTGTTCAGCACTCTAAGCCTGTAGTTATATACAGCAATTGTTAAATGTTCCAACATGCACTCTGATTCCATTACAGGTGCATAGACGAGTGGTTTGATGTGAATCGTTCATGTCCAGAACATCCAACAGACTAAGAGTTGCATGGGACAGCACCACTATCGTAGCCCTGACCTCACCCAGCATGTGTGTTCAGCTGTGCTGCAGTGCTCCTCAGGGAAAAGACTTTATGTACAAGGTTATTTTTATGTTGCCTTATAGAATGGTCCTTACTGTTGCTGTTCAGAAAACCACTAGGGGAGTTGGCGAATAAGTCAGTGAATGTGCCTGTGCTAACCCAACTACCTTCATGCCATCTGAGATTTGGCTCATCACATGGTTTGCTGATCTGAGAGTGCTTTAAGCAGAAGACTTGTACAGCCAGCATGGCACAGGGATGACCTCTGCGACACAAAGACTCGACTGGAAGGCTGAAGGCTGATGCTGTGCAATGTGAATAAGTAATGTGCCTGTGTCAGCTTTAAGGAACAACCTCAGTGTTGTTAGTTAGGATTATGTAAATGTCATTACCTTCAACTCTGTAAAAGGTAAAAATGAAAAACCACATTGACCAAATAGTCTAAAATTATATCCTTTATTAATTATGTTAGAGCCACTTTCATTTGACTGTCTAGTTGAATGATGAGATAAAGACTTCTAGTAATCATTTATACTCTAAGGAGTGCCATAACATGCTGCTATGTCATAGACTGGAAAGTTTTCCTATAACCTTCGAACTTTTGTTCACTGTACTTTCTATTTGTACTGTAATGAATTGCACAATAAAAAATACATGTCTTAGTGTGTATTTTAATGTTACATGTATAACTTTAGTTGATTTATTTTTTGTATAATATATATTGCAATGATTTTACTAGCTTCAGTTAATGTGCTCCAGGTGCATAAGCAAGTATGGAACAAGAGACTATTGCAAGCAAAAAAAAAAAAAAAATAGTGCAAATACATTAAATGAACTAGAACTATAACAAACAAAGAGCTAATACTAAAACGGTTTACAAATAATGATTTAAAATGTTAATACTTTGCCAACTTTAATTAACTCACAGTCAACTTAATTATGAGACAAACAAAACCAAGAACTTAAACTGAAGCATTTCTATCATACTTTTAAATGTCTTTAAGTGTGTCTTGACCTTTAGGGTTCTCAAGCCAGTGTGGGGGCCAGCTGGCCTTAATGCTGGGTCGCTGCTTTAGCAGAATATGATACTCTCCCAGTCTTGGATAACGCTCTGCTGATAACCTAAAAAACAGCGTCACAAAAACATCACAGCATTTGAATTAAAGACAATAATTTAGCATTACAGTAAAATTACAGTTTTCACTTACCCAAATCTAAACAGAGTAGCCACTGTAGGAAAGACAGTCACATCTGCCAGTGTAAAGTGCTGACCTGCCAGGTAAGAGCCTGAGCCCAACTAAAAACACAGGCAAATGATACAACACTGGTCAGCAAATGTTAACTTGGAGCATATTTGTAGTGTATACAATACCTTTTGCAGGTAACCTTCCCAGAGCTGGAGTTCAGAGGTCAGTGCTTCTTTGTTTCTCTTCAGAGCCGAGTCATGCCTCTCCTCTTCAGGGACAAACCAATCGTAGTAGATTACTGCATCTAAAAAGAAATATGACAGTTGAAATAACTTTTAGGTCTGATTTGTAATTTGATCATTTAAAATATGTCCTACTTATGAATCAACATTAGGGGGCAGAGTTTCATCAGTAATAGCTGTTAGCCCCAAACCACAGAGTTGGAGCTGATTTAATTGTGGCAGAAGTATTACATAACATAACACAATTTCTAAAATAATTGTGTCCTATGAAATAATAATATATAAAGAGTCTCACTGAGTTTTTCATAAAAAGTCAGACCCTCGAACATGCGCTGGTACATGAGGGCCATTTCAGCAGAATTGTCAGGGATCAGCGTATTTCCCTGGGACTTGAACTGACTCTGTCACCAAAAAAAAAAAAAAACATTTATCTTTCAAAATGTAAATGTGACGTATGCACAACAGCAGCAATGATTGTATTATTGTTTCTCACCTCCAGGTATAAACAGGCAGCATAGGATTCATTGACTATGTTGTCTCCATGTTTGAAGGTGGGAAGCTGAGCGAGACAGAGGCAATTTATTTTAGATTATCATTATAATAAATGTTTCCTGCTCTTTTACTCTTACATGTAAGATTTTGAAAGCCATTAAACGATTTAGAGTTGGTATTAAAATAATAAAACTGTGCAACGCAAACGATTAACGAGTAAAAGTTGCAATACTAAGTTTATTCGAACTTGGGCAGTAGCCATTGACGGTCAATAGTCCCTAGACGATCCTAACCAAGTAAATATAATACACTACTGTAATCTCACGAGGTGAATAGTCAACACAGAAGGATGTGGGGTCTATCAACAGACAAGACTTTACCTGACCCCTGGGGTTTAACTCTAAAACCTCCTGCGACTTGTGCTCCATTTTCTCAAAGGAGAGCAGTTTTTGGTCGTAACCCTGCAGGTTCTTCTCCTCCAGAGCGATCATGACCCTCCAGCAGGGGGGAGAACCGGTGCCCCACAGGAGACTTATGTCCTTGGACATGTTTTTTGGTTGTTACAAATTACACCTTACGAATCACTAATAACAGGTGTGTCTGCTGGAAACGATAACAGATTGTGCTAAGCTTCTTCTGCTTGGCACACAAAAGAAGACCCCACTCGTTTACCGCCCCTCACTGGTCTGGAGGGGGATAGGAAGACCACAAAAAGTAGACTACATCTGAGCTGATAGTTTCTTAGCATAGAATCAAATAACATTTTCTAAACTGTTAGCCTGTATTGTAGGCTTTTTGCAAATGTCTGTTCCTGCAATATTATATATATATATACATAATTTAAGATGTTGTCTCTCAGCTGTAAACTTCAGATCAGTTCCTTTGTCTAAGTCATTATTATAGGTACTATCCCCTGCGCTAATGAGAACCCTCACATGTTCACGACTCAAGGCTGTAACATAAAAATGTAACTGGCTGTACATTGACATCTATATAAATAACACAATGTACATTAAATATTTTTTTCAATTGATAATTTATTTTACAAAGCAACACATTAACATATGCTTGTCAGAGATCCTTGAGGTTGTCATAGCCTTGGGAGCTGGGCAGCCAGTGTGGGGGCCAGGTGGCTTTGATGCTTGGCCTGTCTTTTAAAAGGCTGTAGTATTTGGCCAGTTTTGGGTAGTGGCCAACAGACAAACTAAGGATAGAAAACAGAAAGTCAGGATGACAAAAAGTAAACCACAATTAATGCTGAATTGTTTCTCACCCAAAACGAAATGCATAGGCAATGTTTGGAAAGACTATGACATCAGCTAGTGAGAAGGCCCCCGCCAGGTAAGAGCCTGCCGCCACCTTAATAAGAACACAAATGTTAACACACTCAATATTTGGTCTTATTGTCATCATTTACAATGTCTGTACTGGTCATACAGCACCTTCTGCAGGTAACCCTCCCAGAGCTTGAGTTCAGAGGCTAGAGCTTCTTTGTTTCTGTTCAAAGATGACTCAAGCCTTTCCTCTTCAGGGACAAACAAGTCATAATAGATGACAGCATCTAACAGTGACAAATGCGATTGTAACTTTACATACATAATATTTAGTATTTATATATTTGTTTTGTAAAAAAAAAGAAAAAAAGAAGTTACGTTTGATTATCAGAGGTATCACGTTATTGTATATATATTTTGTGAATATATGTATCATACTAAGTTTGTCAGTGAGTGTGTGTCCTTCCATCATGCGCTGGTACATCACTGCTTTTTCTGCCGGACTGTCAGGGACCAGCTTGGTTCCCTGTGACCTAAACTGATTCTAAAGGAAAACAAAAGATTTACATCTTTTGTTATGGAGGTTTTAACTGCTGCATTTAACTTATATGTTACCTCCAGATATAAACATGCAGCAACAGACTCATTCACAATGTTATCTCCATGTTTAAAGGCAGGAACCTAGCAGAATATAACATAGAGGTTAGAGTATGTGCAGAATCTTGTGAGCAAAGAATTTTCAGGGAAAAACAAATATAATGTACCTGTCCTCTTGGGTTGATCTCCAGCACTTCCTGACTCTTGTGCTCTCCTTTCTCAAAGGACAGTAGCTTGTGTTTGTAGCCCTGCAGCCTCTTCTCTTCCAGAGTGATCATGACCCTCCAGCAGGGGGGTGAGCCTGCCCCCCACAGAAGACTCATGGATTTGGCCATTGACACAGTTTACGTAGATATAGAGTAGCTACTGGGCACACTGTTAAAATGACCTGTGAGCATATAGGGGTGGTGCAGTTTATGGCGCCTCATTGATCAAAGGTTGTCTTGTGGTGCAACGCCCACTTGCTCTACTTGAGTTAAAACTGAATTAAAACACATGGTGGTTTAGATGTTCATGTGCTTTTGTAGGTTACATAGAAGATGAGTACAAATTAAGTGCATTGAGGCACTCACATTGTCCTAAAGAAGTGACTAGAAGCAAAATGATAACAAATACACATTTCATTTATAATTTCATTTTAGTTTTTATTGCAGAAAGTGTCTACACAGCATCTCAAGTATAAGTGTATGCAACAAGGGCTGCATTTTTAGTTCACTGTACTGTACCCACAATCTGGTCAAGTTATTCAAATGTACAATGTCACCACTGTTCCATACAAATCCAGCTGTGTCCTTTGAGCAAAACATTAAAAAGCTATACCTCAGATGATTTAACTTTAAATACAATTCACAGAATAGCCTCTTTAACACCAGACTATAATACAAGTTTCTACAGAAATTACAAAAAATACAGATTGAACACACTAAACATGCACTCTGCATGGTACTCACAGCAAAGGGCATTTACACATTGTTGCAGAGCTCTCTGGTTGTCCTTCAGACTCTTTTTTACACTTTACAGTTTGTTTCAAATATAAAAACTTTTATTATTCTTTGTCGTTTAGTCCATCCTATATTTCACCATATAAACATAAGGTCAAGAATGAGAGAGTAAGGTGCAATATTCCACACATCTGTTGACAACATATTGACTATCTGAGAATTGCAAATAAATACTGAGAACAAGTGGGCAAGTATGTAACCTGTGTCCAACACACAAACAATGTACAGCTGTGATTACATCGTAGAAAAGTAGAAAGTAAATAAAGCATCATGAAGAGATGACTAAAGGTGCAGTGCTGTCCCTTTAATTCAAAGGCACTTAGACCGAAGAACTTTCACATTCCCGTAAAACACTTGTCTAATGTACTAAAATGATGTTCAGTGCTTAATTTGTGAGGGAACATGGGCGAATATTTTCACCCACCTACTTAATCGGGACTGGGACCTGTTTGACTGGAAGTTTCTTAAAGTAAAGGTTCATGTGGCCTGTTTTTAAACATTTTTTACTCTAATGTATAACTTAGCCTGTAGAAACTGTCCATTATTTTGTTAAAAATGGCATAATTTAGATACAAAAAGCCATAGTGAAGTCTTTATAACTACATATGTTCCTTTACCTTTTTCCCTTCTTGATGCTGGGGAAATACTAAAAAATATTCTCTCTATGTTCCCCCACCTCCAGCTTTACAAATTAAGCACTGTGTTCAGTGATGCCCTTTTTAGCCTTTTGGAATTATTTGAAATTGAAAGTACAGAAATAACTTCTATACAGCTCAAATTCACAGCTTCAATAAATAAAAACTGGTTTTAATGTAATAGCTGTACTAATAATAATCATCATGCTATTCTTTTTTTCTACTGCTTTACTTCCAGGTTTTTTTGTAGGTATTGCATTTAAAGATACTGGGTGCAGCATTGTTGTGACACAGGACAAATCAGCAGCTGGCAAAAAACGTGTGCAAAGACCAATGGAGAAGATATCTAGTTTGAGCATTCAGCAGGCAAAGGTGTGAATGGTCATGGTTGAGCATCCGGAGAATCGACTAATCCTAAGGCAAGAGCCTCTTCTGGGGTCAAACCGCTTTTCAGTGTCCGCCTCACTGCAATGAGAGGAAATGAGAGTTATTTTATGCCCAAATGCAATGTTCAGAGTGAACCTCCACAGTAGCTCTTACAGGATTTGCGGTTGGCCCTGGATCTCCTTCTTTCTCTGGGCTGGGCTCGAGGTGAGGGACCTTGAGTGGCTGACCTCACTATGCGCTCCATTATCTCATCAGCTGTGTCTTCTCTGCAGATTTGTGTATCTTCAATAGCAGGGGTGCGAGCTTGGATAATGCGACCTGAAGAAAAGCATGCAGAATTATATACCATACTACATATACATTTTGGTTTAATTATATTTTAGTGCAAGGAGTTTTCTGTTTAATTCTGGCCAATCTATGTGTCATTTATAAGCATTTTCTCTCACCGCCACGCCCTGGCCGTGATCGCGTGCGTGTCCGTAGCCCTGGCACTCCACTTTCCTCCTTGTCTGCTCCACCAAGAGTAGTTGTGAGGACGGCTTTCATGTGCTCATGTTCTGCAGCTTCTTCAGAGTGGCCCAAGCCTTGAGGCTGCTCAACATCCTGGCTGCTGCTTGGACCACTGTTATTGTTGCTTGAGCTATAACGCCCACACTGAATATAGAAACACAATGACAAAGAATGAGTAAGATAAATGACATAAAGCCTTTGATGCTTAATTTAAGACACTTTAAGACCATGAAGCAAAAGCTAAACATTTAGCCAACTCTGCTTTGGATAATGATAATATTTAAAATGGTTTGAAGTGAAAAGGAAATTATGAAATCAGTTAAATGTTTCAGCCTTTGTTAACTGTCTCATGCAATAAGACAAACATGCATAAAGGCAGCACACATGGTGATACCTCATTCTCCTCTTCATCCTCAGACTACAATGGAAAAACAGTGGAAGTCAAAGAAGACAAAATGGAAATGTAAGGAAAAGCCAAAGTGGATTTGCAGGGAATTTGAAAGAAGATTGGACCCAAACAAAGAGCTACTACTAACTACTACTTCTAAATGCTGGTGGTACTCACTGGAGTAGTGACATCCATGATCATTTTTCCCCTTGTTTTGTTGCGCTCACGGTGGTCCGCCCTTTTCTGTTTCTGTTGTAAGACACGGTCTCGGGTAGTTCGATATTCTAGTGCAAACTCACTGAGTATTTTACTGAACCTGTGGACACTGATTTCTCTAACGCTGTAAGCTGGATGTCCAAGGAACAACAGAAATGAATGGAACCTACAAGGAAGGGGCGGATTTTCACATGTAAACCAATCTCCATCACAAGAAACTTACTGTGAGGACACCACACAAGGAAAGCTACCTGTTGATGATCCTGCGGTGAACAGTCTTGAGAATGATTATCCTCTCTGCACTGTCCTTCAGGAAGTCAGACATCTTTTGCTTGAGCTGAGGCTTCATCTCATGCTTGGCTATCACCTTTAGATGGTCCCATGAGGCTTTGCAGCGCCGTTCCATTTGACACAGATTCTCTTGCAGCTGGTCAAAATCAACCTAAACCAAAAATAGTATTTTATATTTTTATATATATATATATATATATATATATATATATATATATATATATATATATATATATATATATATATATATATATATATATATATATATATATATATATATATACATTTCTGTATGTTCTATAAAAAGACAAATATCCACTGCAAAGTGTAGTGTACTTTGGCCGTTCTTGTGATGGCTCCAATCTCAGAGTATAGGTCTGTGCTCTCAGCGAAGTTCTCCACCACTATAGAGCAGGCATGATGAAGCAAAGACTGTTTATGCACAGTGTCTTTTACTTCTGGAACCTTCTCCAAGTATGTCAGCTCAAAGCCTTTAGCCTGTGCACATAAACACACAGCTTATTACAAAACAACAAAGAGACTCGTGGTAAAAGATCTTATATTATTGATTATAGCAATACTGTCCCAAAGAATAGTTTTATGGCAACAGCCAGTATAATTTTTGAGGATGACCATGCAAACAAAACAGTCCAGAAAAATAAACATCTTATTTTTATCCATTTTATCCATCTCACTGCAAAAATATATGGACACCATAATAAATGATCATATTGTAGGATTACAGAGGACAGCAAGGTGTTGGTGTAACTTACATTGCATCCATTTAAGAAGTTTCCAATAGAGAGTAGTGTAGAAAGGATGTATCGAAGTGTTTTGTTTTTCTCTAGCTGCTCCATTCCTTCTTTTAGATCCTGCAGCGGCTCAGCTACTTCCTGGGAAGTAGGAGAGAGACACACACCCCTCATTAGCCAGTCTATTATCACGGCCAACATGTGACTCAGCAGTGATTCGCAGCAGGTGCAGTTCTTTTGTCCCCCCCAAAAAATGATCTATGTATGTTTTTTAGACCGTAAAAACCTACATCAAAGTTGTTACCTTGGTCACCAATTGCTATCAAATGTGCTTCTCATGCTTTGGATTTGTAAAGCAGGTTATTTATTTATGCATTTTGTCTCATTGCAAGATGTCTTCTATTGGGAAAAACATGAACTGGTTGTGAATTACACACATCACAACAGCACAAAGTCTGTGATTACATCCACAGCTTTCCAACTATTCTGTTATTCTCTTTTTATTCCCTTTTTAATTCCCATTAAGCATCCCAAAACTCAACTGTTCAACCAGTCAGGGCGGGAATGTCGCTCTGTTTTAAGTTTAGTCAGGAATTATGCCCTACACGGAGAGATTAAAGACAACAACATCCTGCGGAAAACTATAAAATTTAACACGATCACCACAGATAGGTGGTATGTTTTTTCATTCTCTGGTTCTGATTTTGAGCTTCCACACCACTATTGTGTAACGGATAGTGTAGGAAAAGACAAGGTGCTCCATGCACATTTTGTTATGATGTTATGATGTAAGTATGACAATGGTTTTGTTTGTTTTCTGCGCAGCCATGTTGATTCATGGGCGTATGGGCAATACGCACCTTTCACAAATACACACATGTTGAGCATATGTGCCCCAATGTTGTTCATTACATGCTACATAGCAGGTGGTTTTAATGTCCATGTGTGGTTATACTCTGCAGAGGAGTTAAACATTGCTTGACTGAACCATTTTAGAAAACAACTATACTGTTCATAAGCAGATTATGACTATACACTATATTTTAGTTAACAAATTAATATTGTCAATTTATTTACAGTGAATAAACATTGTCAATAAGTCCATAAATTGGCATGTTTTAACAAACCTTCTCAGTTGCTTCATAGTCCATTTTGAAGGCCCACAGCTGAAGCCTGGCAGAGAGTTCGCTAATGGAGGACAACGTGAGGAGGAACTGCTCTGCTGAACCTAGAGGGAGGTCAGGATTAGCCAGCTGGGCCTCCTGGATTCTCTGTTTCTCCTCCTCAGTGGGGATCATGGTCAGGATTTTCTGCAGGAGTGGCAAGAAAGACATGCGGTAGGAGACTTTGATACATTAGATTAACTTAACTACACCTTGGTTTATAACCCACCTCTATGCCCTCTTTGTTAAGTGCATATTCATCAAAGTTAAGTATGGCTGTCTTGATTGTGCGAGGTGGGGGCAAAACTGTGAGGCCGATGTTGATGGCATTACTTCTTTTGGAGTCCAACACAATTATTTCCTGTCGCTTTCCATCAGCTGCTGTTTTCTGTCACATAAAAACAAGAGGGTCATGTTCAGTGAGCTAGCTGCTTAGTACTTGCTCTCTCAACATCAAATCAGATATGTATATTCAAATGCAAACATAATATGGTCTTTTATTTGACCATATTTTCAAGCATGTTCTGTGAGTCGAAACTCACTAAAACTGCCTAAAGATATTAAATATCCTGTTTGCAATGAACACAGTTGCTAATGAATATCTTCAGACATGACTTATTTATACATGTTTTGTACTTCACTAAGTTTTATCATAAACACTTACCTTTGTTACTGGCATTTCCTTAGATTTGGACTCAAATAGGTGTTCCAGTTTACAAGTGTCCAGCTTTACAGAATCCAGCTTGGACCAGAAGGAGTCCCCACTCCACTTTGGGTCTCTGTACTGAGAGTCAATGGGATGCACCTGAGCCCAAACAACACAAGAATGGTCTGAATTAGGTAAGGATATGTTGTAAACTCTAACTTTCAACAATAAAAAGGAAAATGAAAGAAAACAAAACATTACAAAAACATGAACATGAGTCATAGCGCTTTAAACACTATAAAGCTGTTGTGGCTTTAGTTTTGGCATGGGGGTACATCTTCCTGTCTTGAATACAGCTTTGCTCACCTCACTCCAAAAGAGCCTTATGGTCTTCTTCTTCTTGTTAAAGAGAAGTGGCTCTGGAGCTGAGGGCACTGGAGCTGGTGCACTAAACAAGGGGGGAGGAGGAGGCCTCATAATCCCTAACAGCGGAGGAGGTGGTGGACCGGCGCGCAGCATAGGGGGTGGTGGAGGAAAGCGTAGGATACAGGGAGGAGGAGGAGGCGGAGGTGGTAGGTCGCCACATCCACCCATCATCACAGCATCCAGAATGTCCTTGTCGTCGTCTTCAGTCAGATCAGTGAAGCTGATGTCACCAATGCGCAGCTCGCGAGGGCTGGCCAGCAGCTGGTCCCAAATAGTGTCTGATTCCTTTTTGGGTGGGGGTGGAGGGGGGGGAGGCGGCTCATTCAGTGGAGTCTCTCTCAGTGGGTGTGGTGAAGCCAGGTCCTTCACCAAGTCCCCAAAGCGCTCAGCGAATGCCCGAATGCTGCCACGCTGCTCTGATTGGTCCATTATGTTGTCACTGTCCTGAGCCACATCTGTCTGAGTGTCAGCCTCCCCCTGGCTCTCCTTGTCCTCCCCTTCACCCTTTTCTGTTTCTACTTCCTCCTCCTCCTCATCACTGGGCTTCTTGTTTTGGGAGTAAAGCATATCCAGCATGAAGAGTTTGCTGTTGAGCAGTTTGTTGCAAGGCTCGCTCACGTCTGGCTCCTTAAAGCCTGATAAGAGAGAAGAAGAATAATCACTGACTGTACTGCTGTGACATAAAACACTAAAATGCAGTCTATGTATTTCTAGTGCAAAACATGTTTAGTTTGAAATTATAATAATGATAATAGGCATTAATTGTGAAACTTAATTTTTAATTTTCAAATTTTGTTTTCATCATGAATTTTGTGGAAAGTGTCTGAAATGTTGTTGCTGTCAAACCCACCATTGTCACTGGTCCTTTCCTCTCTCTCCAGAGTACTACTGGCAGAGGAAATGCTGGACGCAGAGCAGTTGTCCTTCTCATTCACTTCCTCATTCTGACGCTCCTTGTCACTAAGGATCCCACTGTCCTCCTCCGGTTCCTGTGTCTCCCGTGTCTCCTGTGTCTCCTGTTCTGGCTCGTGCTTGCACTCCTCCACTTCCTCCTTTACTTCCTCCTTCTCTACTGTTGCCTCTTCCTGCTCGTCCTCGTCCTCCTTCTGATCTTCCACCTCTCCAGCAGTGGCCTCTGCGTCTTTTTCCACCGCTTCTACACTGGCACTGGAGTCATCAGCCTCAACTTTAACACAGACAGGATCATTCAGCGTTAGTCAAAAACAACAATAAAGAACATCTCAGATTTTGACAAGCATCATCTGATTCAGCAACTTTTAATATTTCCAAATATAACAGAGTATTTAAAAGATGTTTGCCATGGGAAACAAAATCAGCCACTTCGTCTTATCTTTCTTGCATTTAGTTATCCTAGTGTGACCATAAGCTGAATCTAAGCAGTGGCCATAAATAAATTCATATTGAAGGAGGGAGAATACTTCAGTTCATATAAACTGATATACAGGTCAACAGTAGTTATTACATTGGTGTCTTTGAATAAAATGGTGTTTCTGTCTATATATGGGACACTCTCTTATCACACACGCTAAGGAGAAAAACCAAAATACACGCCCACATACTAAAGTCAATAACGTAGCAGACATAGAAAGGTGGGCTGTCGCAGGCAGGATATGAACAGGAAATGAAGAATTAAGTTCCTGTTTACGTCAAAACACACTGGCGCACACGGTACACACAGGTAAGTTGCTGTACAGTCCATGTAGTGATGCAGGCAGGGTTAAAATAACATGACACGCTGGTCCTTACACACTGGTCTGTTTGAGCTACAGCCCCTAAGCTCAAGGCTCTGCATGCACTCACCTCCAGCACAAGGTTGTTTACTTACGCAAGATGTTTGGCGTCGCCTCTAAAAAGCACTTTCAAATACCCCTTCATCCATTTCCCCTCTATTGATGAGGTAAAATACTGGGTTTCCCTCCTTTCATTTACTGTATATTTTTTACAGTCTACTTCTCTTTTTGACCTTTTATGACTACATGTTACACGCTTTTAAATAACATTGGTAGGAATTGAATTGGCAGCAGTGTTGTTCCAGTGTACACGCTAGAGTCAATTTGAATAACAAATTGGTTAGCTCTAACTCTAACTAAGTGTGTTGTATGGTGAGTCTCCTACCGGTCTCAGGGGGTGTGTAGGGGGCGGGTGTCTCTGCCTCAATGTCACCGTCTGCGTCTTCCTGGGAGGTGAACGAGGATGGGGTGCTGCTGCGTGAGGATGACGGCCAGGCCTCTGAGGGTTCAAAGGTCTGGTCAAGGTTGGGACGACTTTTGGATGGCCTAATGCGCTCCCTTTCATACTCCTCAGCCGCCTGACGCTCCACGTTTTTATACCTGAGACAAACATAGAAACAATCAATGTTCAGGCCTCTTAGTGCTGATAATTGCCAAAAGTGAATCAAACAAACAAAACCTGTTTAGGAGGTGTTGCTGTCACCTCTCCTTCCTTGTCCTATTCTTTTCTCTTCCATTTTCCTGTGTCTTTGCTGTTGTTTTCCTCAACCAACTGCCTACATTGAACCTAGCCAGGATTGTGAGCACTGGGTCGAGCCCCTGGCTGTATTTCTTTTAAACCCCTCCTCTTTCTCATCCAGCCATAAATGTGTGGCACTTCTGTTCAGTATTCATTAGCATCACACCACTTCAGTAGGCCTTAGAAACTGGATACTGTGTTGTAATTGTTTAGTTTTAATTATCTTTTCAGTACTTTTGACTGTATGATATGACTATGGTGTCCTCAATATAAATCACTGTACTTTATCAGTCCAGTCAAAACACTTTATTACCTACACTATACACACCAGCAGTAACTAAATGGTGTGGTAAATAGCATAAGCATTTTCTGATTGTAACCTTGGGTAACCAAAATGCATTTTCTGCTTTCAGTGAAGTATTTTCCTGCTACGGATGATGTGTGAGCTGTAGATGTCCTTGAGTCTAATGTGTGCATTTGCATATCAATTCATTGTAAAAAACCTTGACCAAACTTGGAATCTAATTTTGTATCCAAACACTAACAAGGCTTTGGCAGCTCCTTGGTATAGAGAAGTCAAACAAAGAGCAAGTAAAATGGGTTCAATATCCTCCCAGCTTTTGGCAGCAAAGGGAACCTTTTTAACCTGAAAACAATTAGCCTATTACAGTGGTTCCTAAACCTCAGAGTGAAATGTATTCCTCCTGGGTATAACAGCACTGAGCCCATGTGTTGTTTTGATTTAGTTCACACACTTACCTTTCTTCTCGTGCAAGCCTGGCCTCTTCCATTTTATCCACATAGTCGCGGCTGTGAGGAACATGAAAACAGAGCGGTTCCAAAAATTATAATCAAGCTTTCAATTAAAAAATACATAAATATGAGTTTGAAGACCTGCCTGTGTGTCCCCTATGCAATTCTTGCAAGCAATTAGGGTGCACATACATAGCTCACATCACACAGAGAACAACGGGTCCTTTGTATATTATTACTGTATATAGTTATCTATAATACAAGTCTGAGACACCTGTGCTTGTTCCTCTCTTCTCTCTCAATGCGCTGCAGGCGTTCCTCTCTCTCCACACGGCGCCGCTCTCGCTCAGCTGCTAGAGACTCTTGGTGCTGTCGATACGATGATGACAACAAGCCTCCTAAAGCCGGCCTTTACAAAATACAAAAGCGATGACAGCACACTCACAA
Source organism: Perccottus glenii (assembly GCA_024416835.2). Taxonomy (NCBI): domain Eukaryota; kingdom Metazoa; phylum Chordata; class Actinopteri; order Gobiiformes; family Odontobutidae; genus Perccottus; species Perccottus glenii. Next base: position 15,242,254 of record CM044562.2, on the reverse strand, counting down.
AAACAAACTTTCACAATAGTGGTATTCTTGTAGATGTTGGGGTAAAAAGCTGTCATGATGTACTGTAAATCATTTTCTTTTCAATATAATGCTCTGTCCAACATTTAAGTTTGGATGAGGGACTATATTTCCATTACCATAATGCATTTCTACAAAACATTGAATTAGGTTCAGTGGCTTGGGTGCTTTGCCTGACCTTGTGGGTGTAGGTGGGGTGCTCACAGACGAGTAGGACATGAGACCTCCATTTCTGAAGAAGAGAGAAGATAAGACAACACACAGTTAGTGACCAGACGTGGTGCTAAAAGAACTAGGTGGTCAGACTTGGTGGCCAAAAACGAACGAGACACCTTGTTACATAACAGGAATGCAGTTGGTGCAATATGAGAGTGACCCTAATTACAAACAACAAGGGTGTTTATTCCCTAAAGTTTCTGGAAAATTCCCGGTGCATAATAGGATCCTTTGAAGAAACAATTGAATGACCATGTGCTACATGTGCTAAGAAGCACAAACATCAAGTAAGTGATCATCTCAAAACTATTGAGTTTAGATAAAGAGGTTTGAAACTTATTAGAAAAATATAAACATATAAAACATATTTATGCATACCTTAAAGATACTATTAAGTACCTTTTTTTTACTCTGTACATTTCATCTAATATGCTTATTAGTTTTCTTTATTCATTGTGGCAAATATTAGATAGATACATTAAAAAAGTGCATGGTATAGGTGTAAAGCACCACCACTCAGACCTTGAATTTAAGGCCTGGAAGGAAAAGCAATGACACAGGGAAGAAAAGCTGGAACGTGACAACCAAAGCAAGTGATTATGGAAGGGACGAAAAGAAGGTGGACAAAAGAGTGTGGCCAAAGTGATCACAAGAAGAAGTGACATCACTTAGTGAAGAAATATTAGGAAAAGGGTGATAACTTAATAAAGTGTTGGGAAGAAATCCATGCTGGTGCAAGAACTAAAGTGAGAAAGTGAATTTTAAAAGAAAATTGTGATGTGAAAGAGAAGTAATCCATGGAAGTCCTCATGAGAGAAGAAGCAGCAGGACTCCGTCTAACCTGGGAACAGTGGTTTTGGGAGACTCCTCAGAGGGTTCGACAAGTGATGGCTCCTCCTCAAGGTCATAGGAGAAGAGATGGAATGGTGAGTGGGGTGTGTACAGAAGACGGTCAGGAGGGCGATTGGTGCCACGCTGAGGTGGGCTGACCTCTTTGGAGGCTGGCACAGTCACGGTAGACTTCTTCCTGGCCAGCAGTGTGGCCAGCAATGAGGGTTGGGCCGTTGGGCTCAAAGAGGACGGGGTACTAGAGGGAGAGCTGGGTGCAGATGAAGAAGGCACAGCTGGCAATGGCTGTGGTTCAGTTAGGCTTCTTTGGTCTTCCTCTTTAATATTGTCCTTTCTGGAAGTGATGGTGATGGACTGAACGGTTGATGATGGAACACGTCTAGCCGGGCTAGGGGAGGAGCAATGCAGCAAAAGGAGAAACAAATAAATTTCACCATAGACCATATAAAGATTTAACAGTTATTGGACAAATGTACTTTTTTTTTTACCTTGTGTGTATTTATATACAATTTAATCACAATTTTATTTCCTAGTTGTTAATTTAATGTTTGATGTTAAAATGTAAACGGTATGAGACCAAATGTAAATGAACAAATTGCACTAGCTAATAGAATGCACAGTTTCACTGCTCATTCCCTATACCTGGGTGTGGTCTGACTAGACATTGTTTGAGCCTCTCCCTGCTCATCTGAGTCTGACTCAGTGACCGGAGTCTCCTCTTCCTCCTCCTCCTCATCCTCACATTCCTCCTCTCTGCAGATGCACAGGAGCGAGGGGGGAGAGGGGAGGTTGATAGATGAAACATAGAAAGGTGGCTTGAAGCAAAGATGAAATCAGATGATAACAAAACATGCAAATGTCGGAAGAAACAAGGTAGGATGAAAAATGAAGGGAAAAAAAGACAATCTAATAAAGTGGATGAATGAAATTAGTAATAGTAAAGAAATCATTCTCATGCAAACATCCACTTTATGTGTTGTACAAAGATAAAGCATCAAGAAATGATGTAGGAGACAAATAGTATATAAGTAAGTATATATATGTACAGTATTTAGCCATTTGGTAAAATGTTGATAAAGAAAGAAAGAACCACACAGCACAGTGCTGTTTAAAAAATATGCGTGCTAGTACAAAGTTCTAGATAACATTTAGTTGAGCACACAAATAGCTCTGCAATACTGTTTAAGTTCAAAGGAAACCCCATAACGAGAGCTTAATGTCCCTTGAGACTCAGTAGTAACTGTTACAGCACAGAGGTGGAGGGCAGTGGTTGTAACTGATAGGTAGAAACGCACAAATGTCACAGCAGAACCTTTTTAGGGTGCCATTTCCACTTACATTGGCGGCAGACAACCTGACAGTGCTCTAGTGCAGAAAGTTCAAGTAAAGACAGTCAGAGCCCCTGAGCTCAATAAACATTCAGAATTTTACAACTAGTGTGTTTTTTTTTTTAAACAATCGCTACTCAATAACTCAGGGAGCAGAATGTCTAGACTACTTGTCTCACCTCTCGCTCATGTCCTCTGCTCTGTGTCCACTGAGGGGTGGAAGTCCTGCTCTCTGTGGAGAAGCAGGGCTGCTAGGTGATGCTTGACCAGATCGGCCCAGAGATGCTCTGCGGCTCTTCCTTCTCTGTAATCCAGGCTTCTTGTCTCCTCCTTCAAGGCTGGGTCGGCGTCTGTCCCGCCGTCCTGCTGGTGGAGGTTGGCTATCATCATCCCCATCTTCATGGCGCAGTGTTGACTAATAAAATAAAAAGAATTGGTCTAAGCAAAACACGCAAACTAAAATATCAAACCAAAAAAAAACATTTTTTAAACCTCATAGATGTTGAGCTGCTCCACTAGGTCCAGATCAGTGCCCTTGCGGCCCAGGTGCCTCTGGGACACAGTCTCCATTCCCTGCTCCTCCAAACTATCAACCATATCATAGAAAGAATCCTGGTCCGGCAGTGCTGCGAGTGTCTTGAAAGAAAAGAAAAGCCCATTACAATTTTTTTTTTTAATTAATTGCTGTTTTTATTAAGCTTTTATTGTATACTTATTACATTAATTATAATTAATGCTTTGAAGATCAAAAAGAAGCATGGTGCCTTATAAAGATATTGTTTTATTTTTATATAATGTAATAAATACCTTGTTGATGAGGCTCATAGCATACACCAGTAGCTCTGTATCCACACCATCTTTCTCATGCAAAATTTCCATAGCATTGGACCATGGCTTACAACCTAGACATGAACACATCCATTTGCCCTAGTTATTACGAAGTGCAAAATGTGGCTTCTACATATGGAACATTTGGCATCATTTCACTCTTTGCCACCACATTCTTCCTGCTTTTGCATGGCAAAATGTTTTTTGTACCTCTCTTGGTGTCCACAGAGGTTATGGCCTCTATGAGCAAAGGGGCGTTGGACTCTGAGTACTCCACAAACACCAGCAACAGCTTCAGAGCTGTTTTCACCACTAAACGGAACTAAGAGAGAAAAACACACATGTACAGAGTGACTTAAAATAACCTTTGTGTGGTTTGTTTGTGGTTTGTATGCATGCAAAGCTACCTTTGAGCCAACCAGTGAGTAGAGCCACTGGATTGTCTCAGTGTGACCAATGACACCATTCATCCCGTCCACATACAGCATGATCTGTCCCAGGGCTGAGAATAGAGGGGAAGACAGTGAGCTAATTTAGAAAGATGACTAAACACAAAAAACCATTGGACTAAATGACAACTGTGCAGCAACTGTGGATGTGTCTACAACTATAAATAACAGGGAAAGTCCTCTGGGACTGAGGTTTTTCCTTCTGCTCTGAAACAGTAAACAAAAGACAAAGTTTCAAAGAATTCAATGAGTTGGTGTGTGTTCAATATTAGTATTGTTTAGAAAAACCTTCAGCTCTATTTACTCATAATCATCTAATATGATCATATGTGTAGCTGCTTTGTTTTTCTACTGTTAAAGAGCCTGTAAATGTTTATGTGAAATAAACCAAAAACACACGTGACGTACCTCTTAATATATAGTTCTGGTAGTTCTGGTCAGCTTCTGCTCCCACTTTAATTAAACACGTCAGACCTTCAGCAATCACAAACTCATGCACCAGGTCCTTGTCATCCTAAAGATAAACACATAATATTTGTTTTACAGTACATTTATGTAAAAAAGCATGCATTTTAAACATACTGATGCACTATTTTTGACAACCATGTGGAGGCAGTAATGTGCAGGCTTTAAATCAGAGTTACTTGTGTGCTCAATCATGTGTTTTTATTTTGTTTCATGTATGCTCCAAAATATCCCTAGTTTTTTCAGTAGCTACATCCACAAATAAAGATTTAAGCACAAAAACAACTGCTAACACCTACACAGGGACAGAAAAAGAACAAAACTGAATGATGGACATTCCTGTCATCACGGAAACACACAGTGGCCACAACTATTTGACAGACAGCACTGACAGTTGGTGTATGACAACACTTTGAATGATACCTGAAAAATCTGCTTCAGGGAGAACAGAGCCCTTCTCAAGTCACGGCCATTGGAGTTATACAGCTTTTCTGAAGAGACAAAAGACATGACATTAGAAGGATAGTTTCAATTTATTTAGCAATACCTACCTAAATTACTGGTTTCAATAGGGTAGTTTTCCATTTATTAAGTGATATAAACCCAAACACAATACATTACACATTTTATACTTACTCCCTTTGTTTTATTGTTTTATTTATTTTATATTAGGTTTTTTTCCCCTGTGGTTAGTGAATGTGATTTAAGTTGAATTGGTCCCCTTTTCACCGATATTGTTGTTATGACAGGGCAATATAATGGCAGTTACATCCGGGCTTTTTGGCTTTTATGGCATAGTAAAACAATTGTTTTGTAGTAAAAACATAGCTCTAGAGACAGGAGCCATCTTTTGTACCAGGCTGTAAACATGATTTTTACACTTGTAAAGTCGACTTGGGTTTCTCCTTATATTTCTGTTTTTGGAGCCTGCCCTCTGGTGGACGGAGGTATATCGCTGTATATTGCTGTATGGTGGCGCCCTTACCCGAGGACCTTTAAGAGGTTCCATAAGAGAGGGTTGAAGAAAACTAAATTCTCTGCACAAACTGTAGCTACTTTGAGGAGAACACACTTGCACAGCAGAGTCACCTGAGGCAGGCACCTCAGCTCTTTTTATTTATATATATCTATATTTTGTGTCCTCACAGCTTTACACGTGCAGCGGTTGTCTCTATGACACACACTCACGTCCACACATATACACACACACACACACACACACACACACACACACACACACACACACACACACACACACACACACACACACACACACACACACACACACACTTTGCTGTGGTGATTGGAGCTGTATAGGAATGTTAATGAGTGGCTGGCCAGGCTTCAACAGTGAGGTATTCAGGTCACGACACGGACAGATCTCAAGCGGCGACTGCTTATGATATGAGCCTTGTTATTCCTATACATGAACACAAAGACATAAAAATAATATGTGTCTATAATATGTATGTTTCATTGTTTATTGTATTATTGGGAATGGTATATGCCCCAGAATGACACAACAGGAACTAAATGATGTGATTGTGTAATAGGCGTTGAACTTAACCTTAACTAGTTTTATTTCCACTAGTTAGTGTTAATTTGACTTTCAGGTCATCTAAATGTTATATTAAACTACCACAAAAAACATGAAGTAAACACACAAAACAGGTTTTGCTGAAGATAAGCTACAGTCCCATATGATCTACTTCTAGAACCAATATATTGTGGAATCAGCAATGACAGTAGCAGTACTTTTATTGCTTGTTTGTAACAAATACAATAAAATGTATAATAATTGTACAGTTCCCCTGAGTGCTCTGCATTAGGGTGAGTCTCTTTTCAGTTGATCGTCTGTGTTTGTGCATCTAAACAGTTGTGCATCTGACTGTGTGTCAGCAGGAGGTTTGATAACCTGCTTGCACAAATCCCTTGTTTGCATGTTTAAGATAAATCCCTAGGCTCATAAAGGGGCGGATACAGTAAAAGCCTCGTAGGTGAGGGCAATGCAGGACAGCAGCACACCCCCTGATGTGAGCCAGACCTGAGATGTCCATTGCACAGTTTTCTAGTCTTGCAGCATGTGGCTTAGAGAAAAGCACAAAGATAACCTCAGACCAGGGTTAAAATGATTTCTATCCCCCGCTCACACATGGGCCATGCTTGGTCCATCTGCGCAGCCCTCTGTGAGATCAGCCTCAAAACTGTACATCTGTCACATAATATTATCATTCCATTCATCAGAGCTAAGAGGAAACATACAACAGCCATCCACATGCATTGTTGTTATGACAGTGACTAAAAACAGAGTAGCATTTATTTTTAGTTTAATTCACTGTCGCTCTAGTTATTCGGAAACCTTAACCTGTCGAAAGCTGTTAGCTTGTGTAGGTCTCAGACTCCCAGGAAATCAAGAGGCCACTTGATGCAGGGAACACTTGTGCACCTACAGTAAATTCAGACTCATGGACATGGCCTTGTAAAGGTAACCTTTACAGAAATGTCAGCTGAGTGTCAGAGGCATGTCGGCAACAGTGATAAGACTTGACCTTTATTCATTTTCTACAAGAGTCTGTCTCACTGAACACTCATCATCAGTACCACCACCAAATGTCTAGGAACAAGCAGGTTTGTTTAAAGAGTCAAATTTCTTTCTTTCAGATTTTGATGATGAAAATATACTGTGGAACTAAGTCAACATGAATTTTGCCATGACCTGCAATCACCTAGTGGCAACAAAATGACCTTTTGGCCCAAAACTAAACAGAGCGCAACTAGCTAAATAACCACCAGGGTAGTTTCCAATTGGGACAACGTGCTTAGCTCCTAATCTGGTAATAATTCAAGCAGATAGATTTCTTTCAATGTGATCAAAAACGTAATGACCAAAACATACAGGAAAGAGTATGAGATTTATTGTGCGTGTTGAAAGAAAGAGCACCAGATGCAGTAAAAACTGAAGCGAGAGAGGACAAAATGAGGAAGTACCAACATTGTCAACATTATTTTTATATTATATCCTTTATAAAATTAGGATTCTGTGACAAATATACATACAGTAAATTGTGTTTATATGGTCAAAACATTATCACTGTATAGTACCTTCTTTTATTTAGCAAATTGTCACAGCTCTTATAATAAATCTACTTATGTTATGTAAATAGTGTAGTATTTAGTTTGGTCTTTATGGAAAATGCAGATTAAGAAGCTGTGTGTGCTCTAGTGCATGTGTGTGGGAGTGCTATGAGCATCGGTAAAACAGGAATTCCCCCAGTGCCAGCCTGTATGCTAAGTCATACAGCAGTGGTCACATCCCCTTCTCCTGTCATAATGGGATTACTCTTCAGCTCAGACTAATCCCTCAACATTTACTGCACCATCCACACATTTTCAAAGACCCATGCCATAGCAGGCCTCTTCAACACTAAAACAACTAAATGTTTTGAAATAGCCATTGTTTAAAGTGAAATACAACTGTGACACATTACATTGAAGGCTACAGTGGGTGATTTTAAACAGGTATATTATTGTTTATTCGTAAACAAAATAAACGGCTTCACATCCAGCATCCAGTGTTGTAGTCGAGTCCCCAGTTTTTAAGTCCAAGTCACTTTTAAGTCCTGAGTGTTCAAGTCCGAGTCCAAGTCCAAGTCACCAAAGACTAGTCCGAGTCGAGTACAGGTTGAGTCATTATTACGGAAAGTACAAGTCCGAGTACAAGCCCAAGTCATCCAAAAAATTTCAAGTCGAGTTCAGTCATCTTTAGTTAAAGAAAGGTCCAAGTCAAGTCCAAGTCGAGTCCAAGTCTAGTCCAAGTCGAGTCCAAGTTGAGTCCAAGTCAAGTCCAAGTCATCAAGGTTAGTTACAAATCTGAAAACTGTGAAAGCCAAACTGACACATTGATTGAAATTACATTAAACACATTTAATTGAGTTTTGATTATGGCATATCAATTAAAGCTGTAGCCCATACTTTTTTATGTATTTATTTAGCCTTAACTTCTGGGTCACATTTAGGTGCTGGGAGTTAAATGAGGCAGCAGTTGTGTGGTGTTGTCGCTGAGCCTGACCTGCAAGTCCTTTGTGCTTCAGTCCAAATCTAAGTCCGAGTCATCAGTTCTGAAATTTGAGTCAAGTCACAAGTCCTTGTGTCTGAGGATAAACGAGTCCAGGTTTGAGTCCGAGCCATACAAAGGAGTGTCCGAGTCGAGTCATTGAGGCTTTCCCTCAAGTCAAGTCACGAAAAAGATTGATGACTTGAGTCCGAGTCCGGGACTCGAGTACTCCATCTCTGCTAGCAGCAGACGTTTACTAGATGCAACCTAGTTACACATAAAGCCATAACGCATTATACCCACGTGGAGTTGATGCCAATGCTCAGCTGAAATAATTATTGTGACCCATTATCTGGGTGAGAACCCAGTAGAATGTGGGGTTGATACAGAAAAGGGTACTTTTACAGCTGGTAGGCAGCATTTAAGCCCACTTTGAATTGCTGACTTGTGTTTGCCCTCTCAAAAAGTGTTGTCGTCCGGCTGTCTAGGTCAATCAGTCAGTTGGCTTCTAAGTAGGTCTTTGGTGGGATCTAAAATAAAGAAGCAGCAATGGCACGCTGTAGAGCTGATGTGATCCTAGGAAGTCTCACCCTGAGTGTCGGTATCACTCTAAATATAGGAAAGTGGTGTCAAACATTCAGTGCACACTAGGTTCAATCAGTGTTGAGGTCACACAATGTATTGGTGATTTACAGTTATATTTTTGAAAAGGTTAATTTAACTTTTAGTTTCAGTGTTAGAAGTGCACTGCATGTTTCACATTATTGAATCAACGTGCACCTGGCCCCAGCTGAGAATTAGAGACACCCTGTAGTTTATTTAAGAATAAATACTTCTGTCAATCTGTCAGAATCCACTGTTGTTTAGACAATAGTGCACCATTTGAGTCAATTTCAATGGAAAAAGTTGGCAGGCAACAAAGACCAGACTGCTGCGGGCAACATGGATATTTAGTGGCCGTCTATTTTTTGTCTGTTGCACTTGGCGAGCAGTGTGAGGGCTAGAGAGATGACGATACAGCTCAGCTCAGCAAGTGTGTGTCAGAGTGAGAGCAATCTCCAAGGTTTCAATACTGGATCCAACCTAGACACAGTACACAAGGCCCGGAGTCAAATGTACTGAGAAGAAAAGATTTGGGAGTAAATAAAAACATTTTTTATATGATTCTCCTAAATTCACCATTATACAGTTTCTGTAGCATAGTGATATACACAAATATAGAAATGATATAAAATGCTGTAGAAGCAATGGAGTTAGCCTCTGTGAGCCAATTAGTGTTTTTTTTTTCAAGTTTCAAGTTTTCAAACATTAGGTCAGATTAAGGGTAATAGCTAGCAAAAAGGTTGATTTTTGTTCATTTGAATTACATAATTTCATTTGATGGATTTAATTAGCTTGCGTCTGTGACCATACAAAACAATCAGGGCTGCACAATATTGTGAAGTTAAATATGGTGTTGGTGAATATTGTGATGACCCTATAACCTTATGACATTATTGAATTAACTGTATTGAAAAAAATACAAGCTTTTTGTTATATATATATATTTCTATAATTCTTAAATTTTGTAGATAACTTTCAAGCTATGGTTATTGCCTAAAATACCACAAACCTCAATCTAAACACTGATGAAGGAAAACCACAAACACATGTCTTCAGGAACTTAGTGCAACATCAACAAACACACACATGTGTTCAGAGTAAAGCCACACATTGGAGAGCAGAAAGTGGCGTGTGCCCTTTACATGGCCCTGGCACCTCTGAATCAGTCAACACGCACGCACGCACGCACACACACACACACACACACACACACACACACACACACACACACACACACACACACACACACACACACACACACACACACACACACACACACACACACACACACACACACACACACACACACACACACACACACACACACACACACACACACACACACACAGGAATAGATACCCACAACACAAACAAACCCAGCTTTACTTACAGGCACCATGTGTTGCCACGGCAATGCAGTGAACATATACACACTATTTTAATTGACACAATTAGACTGTGGATAATGATACACATAAAACAATTAACTGTACACTCCATGTTTTTACTGTGTCAGAAATTTCTGCATTGGAATAAAATCATTGATGGTACATTTCTGAGTCTGACCTAGTTCTCCATAGCCAGACACAAAAGGGGATTGTGGGAAATACTATGGTGTTCATTCCCACATACAAATGCACATGCAAAACAAGTGTGCACTGTTTCCTTCACTCCCCAATCCTTTCTGCATCTCTTTTTCTTTCTCACGCTTTCTTTTGATGTCATCATTCATTGGTTGGCATCACTGTCCCTGTGCAGCAGTGCATGTGCTAAACAGGACAGAGATGGGATAACCTATTTGGTAGACATCTAAGGCTTGCTGCAGGAAGCCAGTTTAGGTTTTGATCCAGGTAAGTTCAAGTTTAGTTTGAGCAAACTCTGAGTTTTCTGAGCAGGTATTTTATTCTGGTTTGAAGTCCGCAAAACCAAAGTGGACCAATCAGATGTAAGCAAAGTCACATCAGTCTGAGACATTACAATCCTTTTGTTCTTGGCCTCACCTTTTTTTTTCTTTTAGTTTAGAGACTATAATTTATTAAACTATGCACTATAACAATGTAGGTGACATTAATTACACTTTGAGAGCTTTATGTATTTAATATTTATTTGCTTCCACAATATTTTAGAATTTGGGTCACATTCAGTTCTATTAAAAATAATGTGTAAAAAAAGTGTAAATTGTTTTTGATTCAACTTTTAAGCAGTTTTCCTACAATTTTACATGTTATTTACACTTTGTGTGAAATATCTTGAAATATGTTGAAGCTATAAGTTTTTTGTTTGTTGGTCTATTCTCAATGTGAGACAATTAAAATGATTGTCTTAAAAAACATTTATACAACTATTTTTTTTTCTTTCTCCTGTTTTTGTCTCTAATCGATTTGCTTACTGTTTCTCATAAGAAAAAACCCCGCCCCCTTTTCCTCCAGGTTCAATACCATTGGCCAATCACTGTACAGACACACCCAGTGATTGCTGGGTAAGGTTTAAACTTGAGCAGAGAGAGAAAGTGGATAACCAGCGTTGTGCAACCAAAGTTACCCAGTTTGCAATTACACACCTCTTTTTTGGAGCATGTAAACAGCTAAGGTGCCTGCAAGGACATGCTTTCTATAAACAAGGAGATTTCAAAACCAAATCGATGTTATTCAGAAATTACCTGAAACATGTAAGAATGTGTTCTCAAAAAGTGAGTGTGCTTTTGATCTACAATCAGAAAGTCAATTGGCTTCTTCCACTGGGTTCTAGGCTTTAAATGCATATTGTTGCATGTTTTAAATGTGATTATACAGTTGTGAAGTGTTTTAAAATTTTCTTCAACTATATACTACAGCATTTTACACAAGGCACTTTTAGAATGAAACACGACAAAACAAAATATATTGCAGTTGCAAAGTTTTTGAGCCTCACGAATAGCTGTGTTATCAAATACAGAGAATATTGTAATATTGACGTGATCTGTGATGGAAAATATTGCTTTGGTATAAGCCATGATTTTGATATATGATTGAAATATAGGCCTACAATGTAGAGTGTAAAATGGATTAGCTAAAAAAAAGTAAGCAGAGCAAGCAACAAGAAACAAAATCAATGTGTGCATCTACAGAGGTTGCTAGATTCTAATCTGCACCTGTATATGAGTGAGCTGCAGTACTGTGACATAAGCGCCAGAGCTCCTGTCTTTATCTGGCAGGTGCATTTCCTCCTGCTTTGCTTTCCCTTGTATTTCTCTTCCTAAAGTGATTTAGCAGCTCTCTGGAAAATCTCCTTGTGCCTGTCTCACTCCTAACATCTCTTAAAGCCATCAGACCTCAAACCTCATGACTGCCTCCGATGCCAAGCCTGCACATTCTCCACTGTATTTGCTGGATGTTTACCTTTTGGTGATTGTAATGTTTTATTACATTATGTAATAGCCTGAAAAGTATTCAAACAGACCAGTCAAGAGTTTGCGTAGGCACACAAGGTCCATATGGACAACCATCCAGCCATAATATCACACACACAGATGGAGACACGGAGTGATATATTTTGTACTTTATTCCAGTAAGTGAACCGAGCCTTGGGAGAGAAACCCCAAACAGCAGTGTGCGGTGCCAAATCACAACAGCTGGCTGCTTATGTTTGTCAGTGAAACTAGAGCTTAGAGAAAAGCCTGCCACATCCACAGAAGGTCTAGCAGTGTGCCAGTCGCTGCACAACTCACCAAAGGCAGTTTCATAGCATCACATTTCCAAAAAGACACAATTCTGAAATATTGCATCAAATGATTACAGAAAAAGGAAAGAAAATCTTAACTGTCATCTCTTCTTTGCCCTCTTTGGTGAATATCTTTACAATGAAATACCGTATTAAATAGATATTGATATGAACAATGTTTTTTTTATGGTAAACAAATGTTCCTCCTAAAAAAACAACATTGAAAGTTAATAACATTTGTAGCCTAAAATAAAATAGAAAATATTTTTTGTTTTTGTTAGCGGTAAACAAATGATGACAGAAGGACATGAGAACAGCTGCAGGATAGATGCGTGTTACGAGCTCCTGTACAGCAGCTTCTGCCGTTAAGTTATTCCCCTACTTTTACCGCTCTGCACTTCCTTCCCCAAAGCCTCATCAGCCCATGTCAGCAGCCTGTGAGGCATGAGTCATGTGGGTACAACGCTCAGTCACTCCTCGGGGTCCCCGGCGCTGGTCAGAGCAAAGGGGAAACTATTTCACTGTTTTCTTTTTCATCGCTTCTTTCCCTCCGTGAACAAGAAACCAGGGAAGGAACGGATCTAGACTACTACTACTGATTTCAAAGTTTTAAACACACAAAAACTAAAGATATCATAGCCAGGCACAGAAAAACTAGATGTCAGGAGTAAGCTTGTTGTTAGAGACATTTCTGCATTGACTCATGAGGATCAGAGAACCAAACTTTGAGCCCGTGTCACAGGTGTCTATGAGCATCATGAACAGTATGTGGAGCTGCACTGAGTAAATATAGGTTCAGAAACCTAGGAAGAAAAACACATGCAGGGGTAAGACACAGACAGTTTTAAATGGACTAAGTATTAAAACAAATAAAAATATCTTTAATCTCCATGCTGTGTACTTTTTAGGATTGGGGAAAGATAATAGATTTGGAAGTAGTATTTGGCAAAGAGCAGGACACACACCGCACAGCAGCATGTCAGAAAAAAATCATCTAATGTGTCTGGACTTTTACAAGGCTCAGATGTCCCTCCAAACTCAGCCATTACTGAGCATTATCTCTCTGTCACACCATGCCATTACCAGGCCTTATCTCCCACAGCGAAAGTGAACTCACAGTAAATCACTGTTACAACCAGCTGTAGTCACCTCTTGTGCTGCTTCTTAAGACTAGAGCAACACATGGCTGTGACTTTGTGCTTTAAAAACCATCAATCCAAATGAATCTCACATTTAAGATTTGTGTGCCTCACAACCACTTTTCTTTATGACTTCATTATTTTACAAATTTGTTGCATATATACAAGAACAGTGTACAAAATATAATGGACAACACTACAGTGCCCCCCAACCTCACCCCCTACATCTCCTTTACAGCCCAGCAGGGGGTGATTAGAGGCAGATAATTGGCACAGAAATCCAAAAGCATGGCAGCCACATTTTTGGGAAAGACTAAATTCCAGAGCCAAGTGCCAAGGGATTGAATCAGCTCCAAAACACATGTGGGCTTTTGTTCTGCTTTAGTTGCATTGGGGCTTGCCATCTATGATGTATGTGTAATAGCAACCTTATACTAAAACAATACCAAATTACTATTAACATTATACATTAACGTATATTGCTGACTATGTGCTCTTGGATCTTCTCATCAGATCAGTGTCTGTAGGAAAGCCACACTCAAGTTCATTATTTCTTAATGATGTAATCCATTTTCTTTATTTCCAGCATTTTCCTTCCTGTAACTCACATTTAATGAGGCAAGCTCCAGCTTGGCACCAGCCTTCCTCACATGTTTCTGTGCTGTCAACACTTTCTAAAGATAACACCTCCACCTCTCCTCTACGCCTGCACCACCTCTCTCTACCCCTCTGCTGTAGGCTGTAGTCCACAGCAAGCCAACTGCAACACAGAGGCTAAAATTATCCCCCAAACACTCTGACAAGACTTAGGGGCCAAGACAGACATAGGGTTGGGACTTGGACAGAGGTCATATATAACTAGCATCAACTTTCCTTGGGCACAAGAAACATTCCCAGCACTGAAGTCCGCTTGTACTCTTTTCCTGTATAGCAGAATTTGAACTCATTGACTCACTGTACACACATCAGAGCATCCTGATCTCAAGTTTACAATCCTTAAGCGTAATCTGATCTTTTGCACTGGTGCAAAGAAATGCCAAGGACTGTTGTGATTCTCTTGAGCTCCACATATTTCCAACTCTGCAGCTTTAAAAGAAGATCAATAAATGAATGATTGAAGGTCTCCTGACAACAACCTCTGTAACATACTGTACAGCCCTAATACAATCAAAACCACAGCTAGACCAATCAAATCTGACAGTTGATAAAAAAGATTAAGAATCTTAAGAATTCTAGTAAAAAAACACAGTCATTCAAATAGCATTTCATGAACCTAATGTACCATAATAGGGCTGATAGTCCACACAGAAGAAACAAATACTAAATACTTCTAAAAACTACATTGTTGATTGTAGAAGATTTTTTTCATTTAGACGCCAGCATGCTGACCACGACTCGGGCGAATGTAAGGTCAAGGCTTTGAAGGATTAGAGAGCGTTAATCGAATGCGATGAGTGGACCGCTGATCCAGCTCTTCGAGGCTACACTAATGGCAGAGGAAATGGACAGTAGATCTCTAAAGTGAATAGAATCATCTCCACAGTCTGTTAAATGCAGCAGAATTAAACTTCAGTTTGCACCATCTGTGGCAAGTAGGATGTGGAATGTTATAATTTAGTTCAGCAAATAAAAGCCAAAGGACTAAACTGAATCACAACTCCATTAGAGAAGAAGAGATCTTCTGTTTGTTCTAACTTTTGACATACCAAAATCTGAATGTAGAGCAACCACTAGTTCAGGTGAGGTGTAGAGTACAATGGGGAATTATGTTAAGGAGGGTGGTTTAGTGGCTATATGTTAGCTTCAGAGTGAATTACATCTAAGCTTGAGAACATCCAAGGCATTAGTAGAAAGTCATTCAAGATTTGTATTTATCCAAATTTTTAGATTCAGCATCAGTCAGCTATTTACACTCTAGGGAACCAAGTAAACAAACAACTTTTGACAATTCTAAATCTAAAAAAGCAGACCCCTAATTGAGTTCTGTGTGAATCTGTGTTTTACTAGACTCAGTATCATCCACACTGCTCCGATAGAAGATGAGATGAGAGTATATGTGGAAGTATACTGTACATAGGCTACATACAGTATATTTTGGCTACGTATGCAGCAGGTGTTTGTTGTAGGTCACGTCAAGAGTTGAGTCAGTTTCTCCTTTAACATAAGACAACAACCACAAAGTCAAGACCAAACAGTTTAAACAAAAGGAGGTGAATACAGCAGAAGCAGAGACAGATGCATGAGCCAATGAACATTACTATTTTTTTCCTCTGCTTGTCAGTCTCAGTCCCAACAATCTGTTGGACTCTTGCTGGCATTTAAAATTAGCACAGTTATCACTCATTTGAAGAATGTCAACATGCAGTCAGGGCTCAGAGGAGAATGGATTTGTGGTGGACAATGAGTTCAGTGGACTTGAAAGAAGCAGAAGGAAATCTGTTTTAAAAAGACCTTTTTGTATAACATCCAAACCTATCTGTTTGGGAAATAAACCATATAATGTCATATTTTAGCAGTTGGTTGATGACACAGTGAATGGCATCACATCAGGAAGCCTTCACCAAGCCAAATTGCACTGGGCTACTGTAATAACACCTTCAGCTTTAAATCCCTTCCTTTCACTTTACTCAACCGCACTGCCCTATTTTGACATGACACACACTTCCCACTGCAGAGACATCTTACCCCACAAGAGGGATGGGCAGCCCTGGGTGGCCTTCTGAACGTGTAGTATGGCGCGTTTGTATGTAGGCCCACTGTACATGTACAATAAAACACAGAGAGACAGTGCACTCACCAATGCAAGAATGGACACGCACGGTCAGCTGGGTCCGTAAAATAACGCTGTGCTTCTTCCCTCTTGACCTGAGATTAAAAACAAAAAAACATGTTATGGTTGGGGTTCATTGTAAGCAATTAAATGTTTTGGAGACCAATAATTGTTGTCTTACTGTCAAACACACATTGTCACTTTTTTGTATAGGGATTGTTTTTAAATAAGCAACTTTTTTTACTATTACATTTTTTGTTGTTCAGAGGGGGGATAATTTTCCTACAAGCCGTTGCTATGGTAATGAAGAGTACAAACAATGAGTAACTAGAAATCTCTGCATGAGAGGTGTACCCATATACTGATATACATCTCCTGAGCCCTGAAGACAGACAGCAGACTGGAGGGGTAGACACAACACACACACACACACACACACACACATACACCTCCATATACCAGCATGCCACTTAGCACACATCCACAACATATTGTAAATATGTAAATATAAGTCAAGTATGATAGCATTTTTGGACACAGTGCTCTGTCCAAATTTGAATGCTCCAATCTGTGCCAGTAAATCAGTCCACTTTATCTCTAACATGCCGATAACATCCAGTCCAAACAGAGGCACTCTGATAGCATAGCTGATAGTTTATGAGTAACAGGTATAAAGCCAACAAACTTATCAAAACACAAGCAGAGATGGCTTTGTTAACTGAAGAATAGTGAGTTCTTCATTGGCCACATTAAGAAAACAGTGAAACAACTTAGAGTGTTATATTGCAAAAAAAACAGCATACACAACAATTACACAACCTGCAATTAGTTAAAGGCAGTGTAATAATAAGTAAAAATAAACAGTAAAGTTAGTTATTTCACATTTCAATTCAAGCAGGGCAAATAGAACCACATTAAACTAGTATAGTAAGTAAGTTAAAATTAATCTTGGCCAATCAAATTGCATGATTCAATTAGCAGTTCATTAATTATTTAAACCTTTGCTTGAAAAGGCACACTTGAGATACTGTAAATACTCATTATACTTATTAATGTTGTTTCTTTAAATCATAATATTGCTTGAAAGTGAGCTGCTGTTTGTAACATTAACAGATGCTATGCTGCAAAGAATACTCCCAGTGCTGACAATATGGTGAAATATTATTATTTATGGTCATCTTTGAGAGAGTTTACACACTTTTTTACATGAGAAATGACAAACCTAGCCCAACCTGAGAACCATTTCTGACTTTTTTTATGGCCTACGTAGATTTTACTTGCTTGGTGGTTTCAGCAGGTGACAGACAGACAGGTCTCAATTAACCAGTTCCCCTAGATCTAAGTCAAGTCAGAGTCAAACATGCCTTTGTTTACCTGGCCATCATCTGTCACATAGATTACCAACTTGAGTAACAAAAAAAAAAACACCTAAAGGTCCTACACTCATCATTTACAAACAAATAAACCTTTACATAGAAACCAAACTCTTTGGCAGCCATGAGTTTATTTTGTCTGCTCCCAAGTGCCAAAAAGATCAGCATACCTCAATTCCCACATGCATTTACATACAGTATGGTGTTACAGTCATTTACAGCTACTGTCTGAGCTGTTTAAGTGACAACAAATTGTTTATATAAAGCACTGTCACGTAATACAATGCTGCTAATGCCACAGGTGTGAACAGAAAGCTCGCTTTAAGTTACCTCAACAGAACCCTACTAATTTAAAGCAGGGGCAGGCAATCAATCAGTGTTAGCAACATCTTATAACCTTTAGGCCTAGTGAATATACCAAGATTTAAAACACAGATTTTGGTTAAAAATAATTATTTTCACACAATATTGGCAAAATATCTCGGTAGGTTCCATTACAAATGCTTTCAGTATCAGAGGTAGTTTTTGAGTTTAATATGAACAGACTCATTACATAAAACTACATTGAGCTTCCCCAAATTGAGCTGTGATGTCACATCACCAAGTAGAAAAGATGCTCTGTTTTGTTTCAAAATTGTCTGTGGTCCGGTCAGAACAGCCACTCCACCTTAATAAACATACTTCTAATGTGTTACTGTATTAAATCCACATTAAATATGCATGTATAAAAGGTTACTAGCCAACTTAAATGCTACAGAGACAAATAAAGATGTTAGGATTTGATGGGTAAAAAGCTGAAGCTATTTAAATCTCACCTTCTCTTTTAAACAATGTATTTGATTTATTGTTTTCAAATCTGTTCAACTAAGGTAAATCAGAGAGTATAAAACTGTGGACTGTGAAATTGCAGTAAAAGAAAAACTGGAGAAATTGAGGGTATATCAGTCCGGCTTTCCACAGTGCTTCATACTTTCCGTGGACATTTGCTTCCAAGAACTCCATATCCAGCAGCTTATGATTTTTCCCGTTTTAAGTGTCAAATCATGCAACAAATGTGTGTACGTGTTTGATGAGGAGCGGGGCATGGCACTTGTCAAGTTGTCTCCAGCAGGTAACTGTGTTTTGACAGTGAAGAGCCGTTCTTCTTACCCTGTGTCATCCTGCTGAAATCCCTCCAGTTCATCTCTTTGCTCGGCCAGAGACGACTCTAGGTCCAGATATGTGCCATTATGTGACAGCTGGAGTGCACAGTCATCAAGCTGAAAAAAGAACATTAACACATTTATAGAAGTGGACATATTCTTAAAATTGACAGATATACTGTAATAGGCTTGGAAAATTTAATTGTGCACATCAACGCATAGGAATGGCATGTAAGATTTCCCTGGCCGAGGTGTGGCGTGCGCACACGAGCCCACAGGAATGACACTGGTCCCTGAGCCCACTTTTTAACTGTTCCCCCACTTTGCCTCTGGATGTGATTCACACCCTGTTCCTAAAACCACTCTGCCTTGTAAAATAATGTTGCTTTACGGGGCGTCCTTTGAACACAAGCAAGTACAATGGTCCAGGGAAAGAAGCAGGTTTTCAATGTGGTGTGGCTCTGGTTTCCACATTACTGTTAAAAGGATTAAGTAGATGAAGCTGTAAAGTCTGCAAAACCGAAATGAGAATAGAACATGAGAAAGAAATATGACTTGTAATGTACTGTATAAAAAGGCTGAAGTAACATGCACAGTTGATATGTAAAGAAAGTGATGTGCAAACGCGATGCTTTCCAGTTTTAGATTTTAGACTTATTTATTTAAAAGGGACAGTGCATATTGATGAACATGTCAATAAATATGTAAATATGCCAGAAATAGCCCAATGGCTACTTTACATCTGTAGTCCCTGAGATATTGGTGTAATAGTCGAAGGATATGCCATGTGGGGATTGGTAAAAGCATTCTCTGCCACAATTGGCCTAGTCTACTGTGTAATGAGAAACCCTGCTCATTCAAGACCAGGTGCACAGACATATTTCTGTAGTGCCTGCCACTATATCTGTTTATGAATACAGACCCAAGATGGTAGCAGGTGTGAGAAAGCATCTTTGCTGCAGTTTATAAAAATAAGCATACATCATTGTTCTGATCAACCACAGTATGTGCTAGGACTATTGTTACACATTGTAACATTGTATGCAATCAGTGTTGGCTCAACCTCTGGTGTGGGACTTTCAAATGGCCCTGTAATGGTCCGGTCAAGCAACATGACGACACTTTCAGCTCAGATCACAAGACCCAGGCTGCTCCCGGTCTCTCCCTCTCTCTCTTTTGGTAACTGAGAGACAGACTGCTGGATGGACTCACAGTTTAAATATAACCCTGCTATATTTACTCTGCTCTGAGGCAGCATACTCACAGGAGCTCGGGGGTGGGTGTGTCCACACAGGAGCTCACCATTCAAAGGAGAGAAGGTGCAAAATCTAACAGAAAGGAGCCACACGCTTCACAATATAATTGTATATATATCCATCCAATAAGAGTGTTTGTTTGAAACAATAACCATGCCATTAGTTTGTCACTAGTTTACTTCTATATTATCCAAGTTTTGTTTAATGCAATACTGTGTTAAATGTTGTAATTTATGAAAAAACAAAGGGTGTCTCCTGTTATTCATGTTCATTTGCTTTGTCCCGTTAGGGGTTGCGGGTGACTGGAGCCTATCCCAGCAGCTTTGGGCCTGAGGCGAGCAGGGCGGACACTTACAGATACTGCATTCACTCTCATTCATTCACTAGGGACACTTTAGAGTTGCCAATTTACCTCGCTGGTGGGTCGGCCAGGGTTTGACCTTCTTTTTTGACCGTTGCAACCTTTTTGCTGTGAGGCAGGAGCGCTGACCACCATTACTATGTAATATTACACTAAATAGGTTTTCTTTTCACAACAAAAGGGTTGTCTCTTGAGTAATCTCAGACAAGGGCCGGATCAAATGAAGGGGGTGGGCACAGCTGCGTTAATCACAACCTGTCCCAGTGCCCCACTTCTCCATAAGCAGTTTTCCAGAGTGAGGACAATCTGTTAGCATTATTCAGCAACAGTATTTGTATTTCACAATTTTATGTGAAGTGGTGTCCCTCACTGAGCAAGCCTTTCAGGGCTTAGTTTGACACTCGTCTGCAGTCAGAGTCAGTCCCCAGCTTCCATCTCCAGCTTAATGCTTTAACAACACATATTACACAATCACATAAAAAGTGCTTTGATGGCAAGAGGTGATCTAAGGACCTTTTGTAACACTAGATGTTAACAGCCCAAAGAGTATCTCTTTCCTAAAACACTTCATTTAGGAAATAGAAGGAACAACATAACAAAATACATCATGCTGAATGGTAGCTCCAGAACAACCACATGCTCCTCACACTGAAGGTTTGGGGCCAGGGATACACTTAAGTGCCCAGGATATTTTGCACTCATTTGATCAAACTCCCTCAGCAGAGTGAAGCAAGGGAAAGGGGCTAGGGGAGTAATTACTAGAATGTAAAAACAACACAGAACCTGGCAAACTGTTAACGCCTTTACGTAATTTTTAAGAACTTGTGCATCGCAAAATCATTACGCTGTTTGAAAACAGAGGAGGGAGTGCTCAATGCTCACCATAAAAAATGCCCACATAGTTTTGATAAGAGCGCTTAAGTAATTCCATAAATGTTAGATTGTTTTGGGGAACACTGGTATGGGATGTTAGCAGCACCTCAGAACTTAAGAGAATTATATTTCATCATATTTCAGAAGTTATTAATGTGTGTAAGAAAAATAATTGGTATCAGTTCATTTGGGATGGCATTGTCTTTGAGTGTACAATTTCAGTTTACATAGAAATGTATTTTAAGTATTCTTAATTACGTACAAGGTCCTTTAGCAATTTGATTTGGATGTTTATAAACTACAGCCATTTTGATATGGGCATATAGAGAAATGAGAACATTAGTTGTGTACAAACTCAGAGTCAGTCAGCTCCCTGTGTTGTATGACAGTGCATGGTTGGAGTGGAGGAATGGATGGAGACGGAGGGAGCGGTCAGGAAAACCACTGCAGCCAGAGTGAGGAGAACAAAGTGTCGTAAAGGATCCAGACTTTGGCCACAGGAATTCTGGGACAAGTGACCTATACTTTGCATGTGAGGCAGCCAGCACACAGCTCTACTATCATCTGAATATAATGATACAGTGGCCCCCAGGCTTTTCTCAGAGGAGCACACAAGGTTAAAACAAAAGAGTCCCCTAAAGCTCAGCTGGGTAAACAGGTAAAACTGCGCTGCTTTGACATGTTCCGATCACGTTCGAGCTGCATAAATGCCATGTGGACGTATCGTACAGTCAAGCCATGTCTATAATCTAAAAGTAATAAGTACAGGAGTTTCCTTTGCGCACTATCTTCCTTCAGATGTGAACAAAATTGCAAACAAGAACAAGGGCTGTGCCATGTGCCCATGTATAGGTAGTAATCATAAGCTTTTCTGCTCCGCATGCAATTTTTCATTTGTGGCATTTAAAGATGGGGCAGCGAAATATATTGGTCTGGAAAAGCGATCTGCTGTTGAAAGCTGGTTTACTGTCAGTGGTTCAAAACCCTGTCATATGGTCTTCCTTTAATTTAAATCAACAAATCTAACTTTTACAACAATTGATTTAAAGATGCTCTAAAACATTTGAGCTACAAAGCAGCAAACTGTGTCTGAACTACTCCAATACCTAACTCTAATCTAGGTATATCTGCCAACACTTTTTCAACATACCAGGGGGTTATGTAATATCTTGGTAGGCAGTGGCAGACTCTTATGCCTTGCTTTTGGGATATAGTAATGTGTGTGTACTCTTTTAAAATAAGGGGAATCCTTAGAGAAAGTAGACAACCTGTGACGTAACTCAAAAAGTGTTGTTTTTCTCTGAGTGGGACATCTCTTGATAAGGCTAAGTGAACATAGCAGGTCATTTACTACCATCACTACGCCTTTTACAGAGCCACCAGATCTACAGAACAAGCCACGGGACACTTGTCATGAATTAAATCCGTTCTTTTAAAGAAACATTACCTGGTGCCCCAACAATGACCTCTTCCTTTCGACATGTGGATCAGTCAGTTGATAGAACCTGCTCAGTATTCAAGACATGCCTCTGAGCATGTCACTGCAGACATGCACCACGCAGTAGTCTACACCTGTTTCTCCTACTCCCATGTTGATGTTGTTATTGTTTATGGATTAAAGTTTTGGATTAATCTCAAACTATTCTGATGTCCTGTGTTTGATGCTGTGGACTTTTAGACAAACATTTGCAATCGTGTTTCATTCCTGGGGCTGGAGAACCAATCTCTTGTGCTGGCAAGTGTTAAATATAGCAGTGGTGGCCATGGAGTTTATTTGGAGGTAGCTTGATGTGAAAAACAGCAGAGCTTAAATTAAATCTTTTGCAGACACTAAGATAAATCTTCAAATAGTTTGTCACGTGTTATTTGTTTGAATTGTGAGTGTATAAGTAGAGAAATGTATTAAGCTATTAGAAGAACTAGTTTTTCTTCTAATAATAGCTTAAGATATTTAGATATTTAGTAGAAGATATTTTTGTGCACACAATATTTCTCTCTACATCGTGCTCCCAGCAGCAGTATAAAAGGCTGCAGTTAAATTTGTAGTAGTTCGTGGAGAGTGGTCTTTGTACCTTGTGAGGTGCTTTGAGCAGTCGATGGATGCCTGCAAGCTGGTTGATGAGGGGGATGTCCTCTCTGAAGGTGTACAGCGGGGGTCGGGTCGGCTCTGGAAAGTTTGTGCTGTTGAAAGGATCGGTATCATCTAAAAACTGAACCCTGGACACAAACGTGGCCATGGTTTATCCATGCAAGTGTCTCTGAGGAGCGTAGCCTGGAGTCTGAGAGCTGAGGCAGCTCTGAGTCCTCTCCTGGTAACGACAACAAACCCGGGTAGCCAAGTGCGCCCAGCAGCGAATAGCTTGGCTTGGCAGGACGAGGGGGTCAATCGATGCGTGGGGAGGCGCAGAAGCCGGCTCGTGTCTTCTCTGGACTCTTCGCTGTGACTCCTGTGGTGTTATTCTGGTAGAGGCAGGTGGCAGCAGTCTGCAGCCGGGGTCCGGCCTGTGAAGGATCAGCGCAGCTTGGGACAGCCGGCCTGCTGTCTGTCTGAGTCCTACTAAATCCACCCCCATATCTATTTTCCCCTCTGTCGCTTCTCCTCCTCCCCCTCCCTTCAAATCACTGTCCCGGCTTAGCACTGGATTCCAGCATGGAAATAAACAACAATCACATAATGCAATCTACTAAACAATGGATATTGATCTGTAGTTTAGCCTACACCATTTGACAACTGTATGTAAAAGTAAGATGTTAATCTAAATTAAGCACAAATCCAGCAGGATAGGTCAAAACTGTCAACGCAAAAAGTTAATAGAAGTTATTAGTTTAGTATCAAAGTGGAACTGCCCTAAAACTTCCACGTGTCTGTATGTCTCACCTCTTCATTTCTCTGTTTGCTGGTAAATTTCAAACGTTCAAGTTCAAGCAAATTATTAATTATTCAATACTACCCTCTAGTGGTTTAAAAGTGCAGATGCAGTTGAAATTTCTGCAGTTGTGACCTTAAAGCCTGTTTATTTAAGTCTAGCCTAAACTAAAGTATTTTGCAAGAACGCCTTTCAAATTAGACTCACTTTGAACTGTTTCCAAGCTCTAAAGAATCTCTGGTCCCAACAAAGTAAAATATTTTCATATTTTTCAATTGTTTTTAACGAGTAAAACAAAATAACACTTTATACTTCTTAGGGAGAGAAAATGGTAGGCTAAATTTTTCGTTTGCTATCGAGCACAAAACACTTTTTTCAACAGAGAATCATCTGCAGTTTTCTAATGACCATTATTTGTCTCCAGTTAGAAGTGTGACTGTAGAAAATATGGACGTCTTCCCTGTTAATCCCCTATTCACCGATATTGTCGTTACCACAGGGCAAAAAAAAATGGCGGTTACATCCGGCTTTTTGGCTTTTCTGCATAGAAAAACAACAGTTTTCAGTTAGCACAATTTTTATACTAGTAAAGTCGCCATTGGATTTCTCCTTATATTTCCAATTTTGGAGCCTGCCCTCTGGTGGACGGAGGTATATCGCTATATATTTCTGTGTGGTGGCGCCCTTACTCGACGACCTTTTAAGGTGTTCCATGAGAGAGACTTGGTCAGAACACATCAAACACACCAACCCCTTCGCTTGTGTCCACAAGGGGGCCTCCTAAGCTTGTGGGCCCTACCCATTTGTGTGGGCTGCGTGGTGGTAAAAACCTCTATTGCCAGTAAGAAGAGTAAAGTGCAAGATTTCCTCACCCTGAGAAGCAATTTCTGTGGTCTCTTATTTACAGCTGTTTTTATTTTATTTTATTACAGTTTCCAGCCAGGATTAGCCATTAGTAGGCTATTACACATAACTTTTAACATTGTGGTCCACGTACAAAAAGTGCTCTATTTTTAAGTCCATTGTTTATTGTCAAGGCTATACTTAAATGGTCTTCTATGACACATTTTACGGGATCTACACCTTAATGATTGACATTAACAGTTATATCTCAGAAGAGAAACAGACTTGTTAAAAATTATATTTTGTTTTGTGCCGCTGCATTTATGACATGACATGACACTATGGCAGCTACAAGATGGTTGATGAGCTGGAAAGATAAGCCTTTCAGTGCCCTAAGCATGCATGAGCAAACAACTGTCCTTAACTGTGTGCACCCTCCACTGAGACAGTTTGGACTTTTACAAATACACACCGCAGACATCATGAGCTTTGCTTTTCCCAACCATGGGATTGAGAACAGGCCCAATACCTGCTCACCTGTGTGGGCTTCTGCATGGGACTGGGCATTGTGTGGAGGTTCCCATATTTATGTCAGAACCATGGGGGAGGTAACCCACCGTTAAAATGATACATTATAATATAAACAAGGAACATTTTAGGGCAGTATAATATCAAAATTGTGTATATTTGATGTAATGATATATGTATGTATATTGAGTGTCTAAAAAGCAAGGAGAAACACAACTGCTGAGAACCACAAGGCATGACTTCAGATTAATCTGAAAACAACAACTTTTATGTCAATCATAATTTGATTTGTGATTCAGCTTCAGTAGTTTCTAATCAGCTGATTTCAATCTCTCATGCCGTCACAATGAGATGAACTTTCAGCTCGCAGCTCTCTCCACCTGGATCAGAAAGATAAGGACCGTAATAAAAATCATTATTCATTCGGCTTTTTGTGTTACTGTTTCTATCTTTCATACGGGTTCTGTAGGAGGAACATTTTGTAATACAGGCTATTGGAATAAACTATAAAATACAAGTTCAGCCATTTAGTTAAGTCAGTAAAAAGAGAGATGTCAAAAGACTCTAGATGTAGATAAATGTCTCTATTGCTTAATATTAACTTTCTCCCCTTTGTCTCTAGGTGCTTTTATGATCCCTTTTCTGATACTACTTGTTTTGAAAGGCATCCCATTGTTGTACTTAGAGATTGCCATTGTTCAACAACTTTGGATGGGAAGCCTTGGGGTGTGGAGAGCAATTAACCCCTATTTGACTGGTGTCGGTGTTTGAATTCCAATGCAGTTGTAGTGCAATGTGCATTAATCCAGTGAGTTTGAATACAATGAAGACTAACGGGGCGGCAGTAGCTCAGTGGGTAGAGTGTATAAACCCACAACCCGAAGGTAGTGGGTTCGATTCCCGCTCTCCCCACAATTCATACTGTCGTTATGTCCTTGGGCAAGACACTTAACCCACCTTGCCTCCAGTGACTGTAACACTAATTACATTAGAACAATGTAAGTCGCTTTGGATAAAAGCGTCAGCTAAATGAATAAATGTAAATGTAATGGCTGGGTCTTGCAGGGGTTGCATCCATGGCTGTGTCATTCCTAGTGGGCATGTACTACAACACAATCATTGCTTGGGTGTTATGGTACTTCTTTAACTCATTCCCGAGCCCCCTGCCATGGAGCCAGCCAGTGTCCACTCAATGACCATTTCACAAGCATGGCACCATTTGTAAAAGCCTTTTATCAACACTGATTACTGTTCACTAATTCTCATTTCTATAGATCTGGTATCCGAACGCAAGCGCAGTAGCCCAGTGGACTACTACTGGTACAGAGAGACACTGAACATCTCAACATCCATCGAGGAGTCTGGCGGGCTGCTGTGGTGGATGGTGTTGTCTTTTAGTTGCTGCTTTGACAGTCCTTTATGTCTGCTGTATTAGGGGCATTGAGACAACCGGCAAAGTACTGCAGCTCTACTGGTCATACAAGAGATTTGTAGCTGTTTATTTGATGTTTTTCTCTTGTTTTAGGCTGTTTACATCACATCCACTCTGCCATATGTGGTCCTCACCATCTTCATCATCAGAGGGCTGATCCTTAAAGGCTCTGTAGATGGAATTAAGTTCCTCTTCACACCTGATGTTAGTATTAGCATTTCAGCATTTCATAATCAAATCAAAGTCAATACATGTGACATACCCTTGGATTGTTTTCCATTAACCAGCTCGATGAGCTCATGGATCCGTGCACATGGCTTGACGCAGGGGCTCAGGTTCTCTACTCCTTCTCCTTGGCCTTTGGAGGGCTCATTTCTTTCTCGAGTTATAACTCTGTACAGTGAGTCACAACTGCCCTAATCTTATCAGACTGGATAAGAATAAAAGAACACTAAAAGCTCACGTGAGATATGCAGCACTGGTGAATTTAAAAGTGAACCAGTATGAATATATACAGTATAATAAAATAACAAAATTTAGACAGTATTTGGCAGATTTGTAAATGTGAGAATTCAGTAACATAAAATATTCCTGTATAAAATCTGTAGACATTTGAAATGTTGCAAAAGCTCAACAGTACATTCCCGGGGTCAGAAATAATCCAGGGGCTAAACCTAAGCACCTGCAACCTAAAAACATTCCTCAGTGATGTATGTTTCTAAAGCACGTCTTTCATGGGACTTTCTTTTCCTGAACATCTGTGTTATAATTCAGGGAGTGGAGGGAACTGGCCTGACCTTCATTGTGTTTACAGAAGCCATCACAAAGATGCCACTTTCTTTTTTTTGGTCTGTGCGCCCCCTCCTTGAACTGCAACCTTATCGTGGTGGAGGGGTTTGAGTGCCCGAATGATCCTAGGAGCTATGTTGTCGGGGGCTATATGCCCCTGGTAGGGTCTCCCAAGGCAAACAGGTCCTAGGTGACGGGCCAGACAAAGAGCGGTTAAAACCCCCTTATGGATAGAATAATATCAAGGACCGTGATGTCGCCCGGTATGGCGCAACCGGGGCCCCACCCTGGAGCCAGGCCCGGGGTTGGGGCTCGCATGCAGGCGTCTGCACCACAGGGCCCGAAGGAGCGACGTGGGGCCGACCTCCCGTGGGGCCGACCTCCCGTGGGCCCACCACCTGCGGGAGGAACCGTAAGGGGCCGGTGCATAGTGTATTGGGAGGCAGTCGAAGGCGGAGGCCTCGACGACCCAATCCCCGGACACAGAATCTGGCGCTAGGGACATGGAATGTCACCTCGCTGGCGGGGAAGGAGCCTGAGCTTGTGCGGGAGGTTGAGAGATACTGACTAGAGATACTCAGGCTCACCTCCACCACAGCTTGGGCTCTGGAACCCAAATCCTCAAGAGAGGCTGGACTCTCCATTACTCTGGAGTTGCCTGCGGTGAAAGGCGGCGGGCTGGGGTGGGCTTGCTCATAGCCCAACCGGCCAGCCGCCATGTGTTGGAGTTCACCCCGGTGAACGAGAGGGTCGCTTCCCTGCGCCTTCGGGTCGGGGATAGGTCTCTCACTGTTGTTTGTGTTTACGGGCCAAATGGAAAGTGCTCCGACCGGGGACTCCGTCATTCTACTGGGGGACTTCAACGCTCACGTGGGCAGCAACAGTGACACCTGGAGGGGCGTGATTGGGAGGAATGGCCCCCCGGATCTGAACCCAAGCGGTGTTCTGGTATTGGACTTCTGTGCTAGTCACAGTTTGTCCATAATGAACACAATGTTCAAACATAAGGGTGTCCACCAGATGGCAGGGGAGAAAGCTGGACAACTGTGAGGGTCTGTTGGGACAGAGCCCCTGTTAGAAAGATCTTTAACTCCCGACCAGATCCCAAGGGAGGTTGGAGACATTGAGTCCGAGTGGACCATGTTCTGACCACTTGAAGCTGTGAAGGGATTCCGTCAAGCTGAAGAAGGAGACCTACCGAGCCTGGTTGGCCCGAGGGACTCCTGAGGCGGCTGATAGGTACCGGCAGGCCAAGCGGACTGCAGCCCGGGTGGTCGTAGAGGCTAAAACTCGGTCTGGGAGGAGTTCGGTGAGGCCATGGAAAAGGACTATCGGTCGGCCTCGAAGAAATTCTAGCAAACCGTCCGGCGCCTCAGGAGGGGGAAGCAGTGCCCTGCCAAAACTGTTTACAGTGGAGGTGGGAATCTGCTGACTTCAACTGAGGATATTGTTGGACGGTTGAAGGAATACTTCGAGGATCTCCTCAACCACACCGCCACGTCTTCCACTGAGGAAGCAGAGGCCGAAGACTCGGAGGTGGACTCGTCCATCACCCAGGCCGAAGTTGGGAAGCTCCTCGGTGGCAAGGCACCGGGGGTGGATGAGATACGCCCTGAGTACCTCAAGTCTCTGGATGTTGTGGGGCTGTCTTGGTTGACACACCTCTACAACATCGCGTGGCGGTCGGGGACAGTACCTCTGGACTGGCAGACCGGGGTGGTGGTCCCTCTTTTCAAGAAGGGGGACCGGAGGGTGTGTTCCAACTACAGAGGGATCACACTCCTCAGCCTCCCCGGGACAGTCTATGCCAGGGTACTGGAGAGGAGAATGCGGCCGATAGTTGAACCTCAGTGTCAGGAGGAACAATGCGGTTTTCATCCCGGTCGTGGAACACTGGATCAGCTCTATATCCGCTCCAGGATACTGGAGGGTTTATGGGAGTTTGCCCAACCAGTCCACATGTGTTTTGTGGATCTGGAGAAGGCATTCAACTGTGTCCCTCGTGGCACTCTGTGGGGGGTGCTATGGGAGTATGGGGTCCGGGGCCCTTTGCTAAGGGCTGTCCGGTCCCTGTACGACCGGAGCAGGAGCTTGGTTCGCATTGCCGGCAATAAGTCAGACTTGTTCCCAGTGCATGTTGGACTCCTGCAGGGCTGCCCTTTGTCACCGGTCCTGTTCATTATCTTTATGGACAGGATTTCTAGGCGCAGCCAGGGGCCGGAGGGAGTCTGGTTTGGGGACCACAGGATCTTGTCACTGCTTTTTGCAGATGATGTTGTCCTGTTGGCTCCATCAAGCCAGGACCTTCAGTGTGCACTGGGACGGTTTGCAGCCGAGTGTGAAGCGGCTGGGATGAGGATCAGCAACTCCAACTCCACTGCACAGTCACACACTGGTGGTAGTAAGCTACATCTGTAGCCACAGCTGCCCTGGGGCAGACTGACAGAGACGTGGCAGCCATTCCGCGCCTACGGCCTCTCCGACCAACACCATCAACATTCTAACACATTCATACGAGGCAAGGTGGGTTAAGTGTCTTGCCCAAGGACACAACGACAGTATGAACTGTGGGGAGAGCGGGAATCGAACCTACTACCTTCCGGTTGAAGGACAGCCGCTCTACCACTGAGCTACTGCCGCTAATGCGGTCGATGTACTGGTCTGTCGTGGTGAAGAAGGAGCTGAGCTGTAAGGCAAAGCTCTCGATTTACCGGTCAATCTACGTTCCTACTCTCACCTATGGTCATGAGCTTTGGGTCATGACCAAAAGAACAAGATCCCGGATACAAGCGGCCGAAATGAGCTTTCTCCGCAGGGTGGCGGGGCGCTCCCTTAGAGATAAGGTGAGGAGCTCTGTCACTCGGGAGGAGCTCAAAGTAGAGCCGCTGCTCCTCCACATCGAGAGGAGCCTTTATCTTTGTGCAAATCTTTTCTTTGTCTTTATCTTTGTGCAAATTCCAGTCAAGTCTGTCCATCCAATGCACTTCACAAGCTAATGCAGTGGTTCATGTATAAAGTTGTACCAATCTAGTGTCATTTCATGTAATGAAATTTAGCAACATTTATGTACAGTTGTGCTCATACATTTACATAACCTGGCAAAATTTGTAATTTTTGGGCCATTTTTCACAGAATATAAATGATAACACAAAAACATTTCTTCCACTCATAGTTAGTGGTTGGGTGAAGCCATTTATTGTGTATATGTTAATGTGGCTGATGAGAATGTGAGTGTACAAATTGTTAAAGAAAAACGTGTTGTAAAAATAAATTCTAAAGCGTTTGAAGAGAAGCTTGAAAGGTTGCAAAATGACCGTAAAGTTAAGTTAAACAAAGCAGCCATTGAGAAAAAATATCCAAGACCTTGTGAATACTAAATGTGATATTGTGGGTATTCAAAATGTTTTTGGTAATGTATGTGAGGAGGTAAAGGGTATTCATAGTACACTGCTCAAAATGTTGCCTGATGATGAAAGGGAAAAACATGAAAAACAGGCCACTTCCATGTTTCACAGTAGGAATGGTGTACCTTTCATCATAGGCCGTGTTGACTTCTCTCCAGATTTAATGTTTATGGTTGGTATACAAAAAGATTTTCAGAGTCCTGTTTTTCAGCTAAAGTTATTTCAGGGTTTTTCTTTGCATCCTTAACAATTTTTCTGGTAGTTGTGGCTGAAATTTTTTCTTGGTCTACTTGATATTGGTTTGGTTTCAACAGAATCACTCATTTTCCACTTCTTTATTAGAGTTTGTACATTGCTGATTGGCATTCTCAATTCCTTCGATATCTTCTTATATTCCTTTCCTGTTTTGTAAAGTTCAATTACCTTACCTACTAACTTGTGTGCATGTTATCAGGCCAAAATCACTAGAGTATGTAGTAAACCTTTGATCAGGGTCCTTTGGGTAGTTTCTGTTGTCATTATGATTTAAAAAGAGTAAAAACAATTGATTGACAATAATTGTCTTCACCCTACCACAAACTAAGAGTGGAAAGAAAGGTTCATGTCTTATCATTTATAGTCTCTGAAAAATGGCCCAGAAATGACAAATTCAGCTATGGTATGTAAACTTATGAGCACATTTATGAGCACTGTACATATGTATATGTATATATACAGTGCCTTGCGAAAGTATTCAACCCCCTTGAACTTTGCAACCTTTTCCCACATTTCAGGCTTCAAACATAAAGATATGAAACTGTAATTTTTTGTGAAGAATCAACAACAAGTGGGACACAATCATGAAGTGTAACAAAATTTATTGGATATTTCAACCTTTTTTAACAAATAAAAAGCTTTTCAAAACTTTCAGTGCAGCAAACTCTCTCCAGAAGTTCAGTGAGGATCTCTGAATGATCCAATGTTGACCTAAATGACTAATGATGATAAATGGAATCCACCTGTGTGTAATCAAGTCTCTGTATAAATGCACCTGCACTGTGATAGTCTCAGAGGTCCGTTTAAAGCGCAGAGAGCATCATGAAGAACAAGGAACACACCAGGCAGGTCCGAGATACTGTTGTGGAGAAGTTTAAAGACGGATTTGGATACAAAAAGATTTCCCTGCTCTGGTCAGATGAAACCAAAATTTCAACAATGCAAAACGTTATGTTTGGCGTAAAAGCAACACAGCTCATCACCCTGAACACACCATCCCCACTGTCAAACAGGGTGGTGGCAGCATCATGGTTTGGGCCTGCTTTTCTTCAGGAGGAAAAGGGAAGATGGTTAAAATTTATGGGAAGATGGATGGAACCAAATACAGGACCATTCTGGAAGAAAACCTGATGGAGTCTGCCAAAGACCTGAGACTGGGACAGAGATTTGTCTTCCAACAAGACAATGATCCAAAACATGAAGCAAAATCTACAATGGAATGGTTCACAAATAAACATATCCAGGTGTTAGAATGGCCAAGTCAAAGTCCAGACCTGAATCCAATCGAGAATCTGTGGAAAGAACTGAAAACTGCTGTTCACACCCCATCAGTCATCGAAGCCCTGAGACTGACAAAGGCAACATCCAAGTCATCTGTACTCATCTTATTGGATCTGTCTGCTGCCTTTGACACTGTTAATCACTACATCCTCCTGTCTTCGCTCAGTGCGATGTGTGTCTCTGGAATGGAATGGCAATCAACTCTTACCTCTCGGATAGGTCATTCAGAGTATCCTGGAGAAATGAGGTCTCTGAGTCTCAACATCTCAACACAGGAGTGCCACAGGGTTCAGTGCTTGGACCGCTACTCTTTTCCATATACATGACATCCCTTGGCTCTGTCATTCAGAAACATGGCTTTTTCTATCACTGCTATGCGGATGACACTCAACTCCATTTGTCATTTCAACCTGACGATCCGACGGTCTCTGCCTGCATCTTGGCATGCCTGAGTGACTTCTCACTCTGGATGAAGGACCATCACCTGCAGCTGCACCTTGCAAAAACAGAACTGCTTGTGATTCCGGCCAATCCAAAGACCCACCACAACCTCTCCATTCAACTAGGCCCATCAACCATTACACCGTCCAGCACTGACAGAAATCTGGGAGTGGTAATTGATGATCAGCTAAACTTCACAAGTCATGTTGCCAGCACCACCTGGTCCTGTAGATTCATTCTCTACAACATTAGGAAAATTAGACCTTTCCTTTCAGAGCACTCTACGCAAATCCTAGTGCAGACTCTTGTCTAGTCCAAACTGGAGCAATGCTCTACTGGCTGGACTCCCTGCCTGCACAACCAAACCTCTGCAGCTGATCCAGAATGCAGCGGCAAGAGTGGAACCGAAAAGAGCACACGTAGCTCCTCTCTTCATTAGGTTACACTGGCTCCCATTTGATGCCAAGTTCAAAGCTATGCTCTTGGCCTACAAGACCACCACTGGTTCCACACCCTCATGTCTTCACTCACTAATACAGACTTATGTTCCTACCAGATCCTTGCGCTCTGCAAACAAACAAAGTCTTGTGGTACCATCCCAAAAAGGTAAAAAATCACTCTCCTGTACCTTCTCTGGATCTGTTCCACATTGGTGGAATGCTCTACCTGCTGCTACAAGATCAGCAGATTCTGTAGCCATCTTTAAAAAAAACGCCACAGGTCATGGTAAACAAACTTTGTTCATAATGTATATGGACATAGAGTAGTTTATAAACTTGTGTGACTGTAAACCCTGCAGTTGTTAAAACTAGATAAAAGGGAGAAAATAAGTACACTGTAACTGAAGGTAGGGAAAAAAACTTATTATTGCTATCATATAGTGCTGAACAATGTCAATGCAGTGTCTTTCGCTGGTTAATTATTGCATTGAACAAAAACACTGATTAGATATGGATTACAGTGATTACTATAATACGTTTACAGTGATACTACAATGTACTTTCCTTTTGTATAGAAGTATATCACAATTTTGTCACATATTTAGAAATAAAATCTGAAATTTATGATATATATCGTGACATTTTGGAGTTTTTAGATGGATTACAATCCATCTAGAGTTCAAACATTTATACAAACAAATATTTTTCTTTTTTGTTTTGATCTCTGCACACTCTGGTGGTTGTCCCCACTTGGTCTTGCTTGATGCCGTCCCTATAACTAGCCTTTGTCCCACTGGAATTTCTTCTCAAGGACCAAGATAATGCTCATTAACTTTTCATTCAAGAAATAAAAAATGTTAACAATGTAATGTGATGTGGTGCAATAACTATAATAAAAGTGGCTGTGCCTTTTAACGTTTCAAATTGCTGACATAAAAAAAAAAAAGCACAGGCTTAATAAGCTACTGATAAGTGCCGTTTGAGTGCCAGGGGTCAAAGTAAGCACTTCACTCCTGGTACACACTGTGAGAGTCAAACCAGAGACAATCAGTAACAGAGAGGACCTGTACATTACACCAGGAGCGGAATTGATTAACCAAAATTTACAGTAAATTTATTATTTTTACTCTTGTCTTTGTCTTAATTAAGCAAAACAATGAAGCTGAAGTTGCCAAACCCAGGCTTGGACAACAGGATTCCCAATTTTGTGGACCTGGAGAGGATGGAGAGGGAAGAGGCTGACGACAGGCCGAAGTGGGACAATAAGGCCCAGTATCTGCTCACTTGTGTGGGCTTCTGTGTTGGACTGGGTAATGTTTGGAGGTTCCCCTACCTATGCCAGAGCCATGGTGGAGGTAAGCTAATGCATACATTTAAAAGTAATGCATACATTTAAAAGCTAATGCATACATTTAAAAGCTAATGCAATGGAGTGAACACTACATATATCTATTCCTGTACATTTATTAACTTCTCTCTTAGTTAAACAGTAAACAAATGTCCAGTATTGCGCTAACTGAAACTTACAAAAATTTTATGGCCAATCAAATTTTTAATCTTTTGCAACTTTAAGTTTTGCAACTTAAATAAAGACACTTTCCATGTTGGTATGCAGTAAAGAAACTCATCTTAAAAAAGTATGTTGTTTCAGTTCAATTCAAAATGTATCCCTAAAGCCAAATTTAACATAACAAAAATAAAATTGTACAAAAATAATAAGATTATAATAACATTTATGTCACAAATTTGAAGATTCTTGATTGCAAAATATAAAGTACAAATGTATTTCAACTTATCCACATTTTCCCCACATGCTAGCCAGTGGAAAATGACAAAGCAGCTTTTTACAGTTTATGGGTGTGTTTATGGGAACAGTTATGTGAATGAAGTGGCCTGTTGAATGTTTGCTTACAGCCATTACATTGCAAGATGAAGTCATTTATAAAGTCATTATTGCAAGGTAAATGCTTCTTTTCTAGGTGCATTTATGATCCCATTCCTTATCCTCCTTGTGCTGGAGGGAATCCCACTGCTGCACCTGGAGTTTGCCATCGGTCAGAGGCTGCGGAAGGGCAGTGTAGGAGTCTGGAGGTCAATAAACCCTTATCTCACTGGAGTCGGTGAGTAAAAGCAATATAATATTATGAAATTTTTTAAAAAGACCAAAAAAATATTAGTTTTTATGTGTTCTGATAGGTTTAGCATCGCTGATGGTCTCTTTTTTGGTGGGAGTGTACTACAACACCATTATGGCCTGGATCATGTGGTATCTCTTCAACTCATTCCAGGACCCCCTGCCTTGGAGCCAGTGCCCTCTTAATGCCAACAGAACTGGTTTGTCTCTGAAGCTTTAAAAGCAAATACCAATTGCATGTTGTTTGCTAAGCTTTCAACACTACATATCTTTGTGCAGGTGTGGTAGATGAGTGTGCCCGAAGCAGCACTGTGGACTATTTCTGGTACAGAGAGACTCTCAACACTTCAACGGCTATTGATGAGGATGGCAGTCTGCAGTGGTGGATGGTGCTGTCCCTGGTGGCTGCCTGGACACTACTTTATGTCTGTTGCATCCGAGGAATTGAGACCACTGGCAAGGTCTCAGACATTTTTTGTTCTTATCACTTTGTCAATATCTGTCCTCTTAGATATTATGTATTATACAATGAAGTATGCCATGTGTGTCATTTTATCCCCCTTTCTTTGTAGGCTGTGTACATCACTTCCACTCTGCCATACCTTGTCCTCACCATATTCCTCATCAGAGGACTGACCCTTAAGGGCTCATTAGAAGGAATCAAGTTCCTATTCACTCCAGATGTAAGCACTGTCCATTAGACTATTATACGTAAATGTGTAATATATATTCCAATGTCACCAGGTAATATCTATCACTGTCAGGGTGATGTAGACAGTCTATTTGCTCCACTGCTGCTTTGTAACCACAGGGCTCAAAGGATTTTAACCCACTGTTTTTGGCAAAAGTTAAAAGTGACCTGAAAATTTACTGTCCATACTTAACTGTTTCGTTATATATTTATATATATTGGCTGCTTTGGATCCCTTTAATACTTGGCCAATTTAGGAAGAATCTAGTTCCTCATGGTCACTCTCTTATTCTGTATAATTGGGAAGAGTGCATTATTATCTATACCAATGGCTAGAGGACAATCTGAGATCTATGTTTAAGGAATTATTAAAAGGAAAGTAATCGTTAGCTGTTTTCTTTTAGGTGAATGAGTTGATGAACCCATCTACATGGCTGGATGCAGGAGCCCAGGTTTTCTACTCTTTCTCTGTGGCCTTTGGGGGTCTCATCTCCTTTTCCAGCTACAACTCAATACAGTCAGTGAGAAAAGCTGTTCATCAAATATACATTGTTGCTGTACAACTTGTCTGATTTTGGATCTCTATTATTCTTTTGCAGCAACAACTGTGAACAGGATGCTGTTCTAATCTCTATCATCAATGGCTGTACATCAGTGTACTCAGCCACTGTCATCTACTCCATCATTGGTTTCAGGGCCACACAGAACTTTGACGACTGCATGTCAAAGTGAGTGGAAATGACTTTACAGTGACATTTTGTAAATGTCATTACACCGACTCTACACATCCATGTGTTTTTTTTTTTTTTATAGCAACATATGGAAGTTGTTGAATGCCTTCAATTTGCCTGAGAACCAAATCACTGATAGTAACTACAATGAGGCCCTGAGCTTCCTCAATCAGACAAATCCTGCTTTGCTTGAGAGTCTAAACTTAAATACATGTGACCTAAAGGTTTTTCCTCAGCCAGGTCAGTAGAGCTTTAGTTTCCAGCAAACATTTTAATTTAATTTTTTTAATTGTAAAACTTTATTGTTTATTTGTTTGTCCAGGGTGTAGAGGGAACTGGTCTGGCCTTCATTGTGTTCACAGAGGCCATCATCAAGATGCCCATCTCTCCTCTGTGGGCTGTGCTTTTTTTCGTTATGCTCTTCTGCCTTGGCCTCTCCACTATGTTTGGCAGCATCGAGGGAGTAGTTTCTCCTTTGCAGGACCTCAATGTTTTGCCCAAAACATGGCCTAAAGAAGTTGTCTGTGGTAACTGTGTTTGTTTGTTTGTTTGTTTGTTTGTTTGTTTGAGTATCCATCTTAAAGTAAGGTTTTTGTTTGTTTTTGGTATGTTATAATTGTATGTTATTTTTCAGGTCTGACTTGCCTGATCTCCTTTGCTCTTGGACTTATATTTGCTCTACGTTCTGGAAACTATTGGCTTGCGCTGTTTGATAACTTTGCAGGCTCTATTCCTCTTCTGGTCATTGGATTCTGTGAAATGATTGCTGTTGTCTACATTTATGGAATAGACAGGTGAGTCTGTCCGAAAAGTGACTTCTAAAACAATAAAAAGGAGAGAGGCACGATACTTTAGTGCTGTGATTGGCAACATGTTTCCAGTTAATACAAAACACAGTATTCTGACCTTGGTGTTGAGATAATCTGTACATGTGATAAGAAGTACGCCATTTTACGTCAGTGATTGTTATTGCACTTGTTGTGCTGGCACTTTTTTTTATTTCTTCTTCCTGTGGTTGATCAGATTTAACAAGGACATTGAGTTTATGATCGGCCACAAGCCCAACATATTCTGGCAGGTTACATGGAGGGTGGTGAGTCCAGTCATTATGATCGTTATCTTGATCTTCTACTTTGTAACCCAAATCACCAAGAGTCTCACCTATCTGGTCTGGGATCCAGAGTCGGTGAGTGTATTTCATTTTGAGATATTTGGAATAAATGTTTTGTAATCACCCTTAATTTGCTATGCCATTTATTCATCTTTTACTTTAGGATGTTTTTCCCACGCTGGACAAACAACCATATCCTTCTTTTATTTATGCCATTATCTTCCTCTTGGCTGGAGTTCCCTGTTTAAGCATCCCGGGTTTTGCCCTCTTCAAATTTATCCAGAAGAAATGCTGCAAGCACAAGAACTACAGCAATGACTCAGTGGACTCTATCTCAGCCAAACTAGAAATGAATGAAAAAATGAAATTCTAGTTGGCCTTTACTATACTAATTATTAAAATGAATGTATTTAAGATGAATTTTATTTAATATATTAGGCATTTTCTTTCTTAATACCTGTACTATATTATATTATAACCATATTGTACATTATCAGATAATGTTTGGTGTCATAATGTCTGACAGTGTTTGATCTTATGTAACACAAAAGCTTTTTGCTGCTTCTGTAATTTAACTAATACTATTGCTGTATTGTTAAATTGTGAAGTTCAATGCTATGATGTGAAATATGTAAATGTCTCAATGTAAGTACTTCCATAGTTCCTGTCAATCTCTTAACCATTTGACAGTTTGCACCACATTTATACATCACTAAGCATACTGTGAATAAAGGTTTGCTAATTTGCCTTATCGATCAATGCACATGAAATCTAGTAGCAGAGTGGTCAGTGATACACTATAATGTGAAAACTGTTGAAGATATTGTTCTTACAATACCTTATTAAGTATTATGGTCAGTTTTTAAAGTCTTTCAGCTGAAAAAATGAGGTTGATGTGGCAACACTGAAGAAAATCTGCCAGTGACTACATTTTAATCAATTCTGACCAACGCTTTGGTAAATGGTAAATGGCATGCATTTATATAGCGCTTTTTGCACCCTCGTCGGGCACCCAAAGCGCTTTACATCGTGCTTCCACTCACCCCATTCACACACATTCACACCTGGGGCAGACAGAGATGGGGGCTGCCATACACACGGCGCTCAACCTTCTCCGACCACCACCAAACACACCTCTACAGTCACACACATTCATACACCAGTGCTACTGACACTGGAGGCAAGATGGGTTAAGTGTCTTGCCCAAGGACACAACGACAGTATGAACTGTAGGGAGAGCGGGAATCGAACCTACTACCTTCCGGTTGAAGGACGGCCGCTCTACCACTGAGCTACTGCCGCCCCGAAACTTTACCAAAACAAAATGGTAACAGAGTTTTTATAAATCAGTCTCTCCCTGCATACATAAAAAGCAAGGTATGTTTAAAATGGCATGTGATATTTCACAAGCATAATTTAAAAGGTTGTAAAAGGCAAAGGTGCAAATCTAATCTGTGGGTTGTAACAGATAATGGCATGGTGGTTAACACTCCTGCCCCGCTGTTGTGAATAGTGGAAGGCAGAAGGCTTCAAGAATGACCGGATTCAAAGTTGTGAATAAAACCTTTG
Source organism: Perccottus glenii (assembly GCA_024416835.2). NCBI lineage: Eukaryota > Metazoa > Chordata > Actinopteri > Gobiiformes > Odontobutidae > Perccottus > Perccottus glenii. The sequence goes on along the minus strand of CM044562.2, from coordinate 15,202,315 downwards.
GGAGATAGTTAGGGTGAGGGTGCAAAATAAACTTTGACCAGCATGGGCAAAATCCAGGCAGGATGACAAGACCAACAGAGCCTGCAAATCCCTGAATCTCTTAAGAGAAGTAATTGCTGTTAGGAAGACCATCTTAAGACTTCTGACTGTTCGAGTAGAGGCATAAACCTGAAGATAGTTTACTCTGCAGAAACTCCAGCACTGAAACAATCTGGCTGTGAACTGGGTCTGCATGGTGTGTAATACACCAGGCCTCGAAAGCACACCATTTAATGGCGTAATGTCTTGTAGTTTCAACCCCAGCTGGAAGTCCATCATCTCTCACTCAGGGGCCAAACATGCAGGTTCCAGAGCTCGGGTTGGGGATAAAACACTGTTCTCCGCGCCTGAGAGAGAAGGTCTCTCCTGACATGAACCGTCCAGGAGTTCCATTGAGGCGAGATATTAGATCTGAGAATCATACTCTGGTCGGACAAAGGGGCACCATGAGTGAGAGGCGAGACCCTGTTGACGGACCCTGGCCAGGACTCCCGGGAGCAGTGCAATCTGGGTAAACCATAAAGACGCAGTCTGGGCCACACATGGGCTATCATTTCCAGGGAGGCTGGGGGACTCAGAGAGAAATAGAGGGGACATTGTGCTGTCTTTTCAGGAAGCGTCAACACAAGGTGCCCATTTGCGATTTATTTAAGAGACTACCACCGTATTGTCCTCTTGGAATAGGATATGGCAGCCCCATAGCTGCTGGAGGAAATATTTTAGGGCCAGAAATACAGCCATCATTTTGAGGCAATTGAAATGCCATGCGAGAAGATGGCCTCACCACATTCACTGGGCTGGACGGCCATCCAAGATCGCGAGTTAGAATGACATCCTGATGGCAATATGGCAACACATGAGACTGAGCCAGAATTAAGCGAGGCATCTTTGTAATCAAAAATATGGATGCCCTTGAGTAGAGGAGAGGAGCCACATTCATGCATTTTGTGTATGTACGGGATGACAAGGCCAGACTGACTGGAAGCACTATAGTGGTATGCGAACCTCAGAAACTTCCTGTGCTGTGGCAAAATGTCTATTTGAAAATGAGCATCCTTCACGGTCCGTAATTCTTGGGTCAACAAATGCACTCTCTCCGGTGTCACGGAAGTGGAGACCACGTCGTTAAAACGCACAGGTTGGTGCGCAAACTGAAAACTGTAGCCATTCTCTACAGTCCTTGGGAACATATATTTGGCAGTAGTTTCCACGCTGCCAGGCTCTTCAAAAGTGGCACTAATACTGACACCCGGCTCCCTGAAATATATATAATATATGTAGTATTTTGTTGGAGTTGCCACTGTTCCCCGCATACCCTCTAGATCCGCAGAAGCAGTGGAGAAGGTGTCCCCAGCCTGCTCACTGGAAGCACGCCTGTAGAAAAGGAACAGGGATCCACCTGCTCTGGTGAGAGCGCAAGGGACAGGGGAGACTGTGGTTCCCGCACCTCGACCAGATGAACATGCAAGCCCTGGGATCTAAGTGGGAGGAAGGGGGGCACCTCTTCCTCTTTCTTCTTCTGCCTGAGACATTCACTAAGTACTGCTTCCATCAGGGCCATTTTCTTGATGTATTCAAGGATCTTGGGGGTTTCATCCTAGATGGTGGTTTGGACACTAGTCCTCTGCCTCCATCATTGCGCTTAGTGTACAGTCTCAGGGTGCTGGATTTTGGGTGGAACCCTCCATGCATGGTGAGGAGCTTCCTTGCAGGAAACTGATGTCACTGCTAACTGTCCTGTTATTGTTGGCCTGGGTGACAACAGTGGAAGCCTCAGACATTCAGGAAGAACAGGAACTTGTCTTGTCTTGAACTTGGAGAAGACCACCCAGTTTATATTGTCCGACCCGTAGGTAAGGAGGGTCAAACTCCTTCCACCTTCCACCATAATAACATCCGTCCTTGCCCCCTTGGTGCTTTGCAGGAAGACGTTGCTCCCAATCGGGGGCCGGATTGCCTTGAAGTACAACCCCCACTGCCATCTCCCACCTGGTGGCTCCCAGGGCTAACTTTGGCCTCAATGACCCAGCCACCACCACAGCAGGCAATCCCACCTGACCCTCCAGAGGAGCCCCCTCCAGTTCGGCACTCACAGCATCGTAATTTTGGCGCTTGGCCTTCAAGATACTATGAGTAGATTGGCCGGGACGACCAACGACCTCCTTTTTACTATTTTATTTTTACTTGCTCGCCCAACTGCATGTTGTGTTAGTTTTGATCTGCTTTTATGAGACTGCATATGATGCGCGGTATGATTTCTTGTAGTTCTTCTTGCATGGACCGACGTTTTTGTGTTTTGAGTGGATGCGAAACAGCAGTGATTGGGCTACACCCTTATTAACTCCCAGGGTCCTTCCTATTGGTTGCTTTGGCACATTGACTCTTTAAAAAGTGCTGACAGTGGAGGCAAGGGGGATGGAAGGAAGATGCCTGGAAAAGGAGGGCGCTAGCAAAGGCTCGTGAGACTGAGGACCCAGAAGTTGATGTTTGGGGAAGTGGACGGACACGATGAAGAGATATTTGCCCAACATGCATAGAGAGATAAGTTAAGGGACATGTCCCAACAAGTGTCCACAGTGTGGATTGGATGACTTAACTGGGACCATTGCTGAGTGCGCTGTAATTCCTCTCTGCAGCTATCGAGCGGGGGCGTGACAAGACTTTGTACATCGCGCTCTAAGGGACAAGTAGAGGGAAGTCTCCAAAGTGGGAGGTTGTGAGTGTGTGTGTGTGTGTGTGTGTGTGTGTGTGTGTGTGTGTGTGTGTGAGGCTGCGGCTTATGCTCACAGAGTGCTGAGCATCCAGTCTGTGTATTTTCCAGTGCTCCTTAACGTGGGACCACTACGAGGAACCGCAGGAGGCAGTAAAGGAGTGTGAGGTGGTAGCGCTGGCGTCGATGCTGTCAGGCCTGCTGTGGGGAGGGAAATAAGGACCGTGCCCGGCTGTGGGGCCCTCTTATGGACATGGTTGTTGTATAAGTATCAGCGCTATCGCTTGTTTTGTTTTTTTGTGTTATTTTCTAACCTATAACATGAATATGTTTTAAAATTCAGTACTACACTGAATTTAGTGAGCCACTATTTTATCTTTCTTGGCGTCCGGACGATTTTATAGCCTACTGTCTGAGTTCCTCTTTGTTTTATTCCTTTTATATCATACAACTTTTATAACAGTAGTAAAGTTATTGTAAAGTCCAGTTTTGACTGTTCCTTAGTAGTTTGTATTTGGTGATCAAAGAACTGTGTATGTGGTGACAAGTGCACAGTAATTTCACCATGAGACTGGTGCTTCCTAACCCTGGGCTGGATGAGCGGATACCAAACTATGACGCACTGGAAAAAATGGAAACTGAGGGGGCTGGGGAACGACCGAAGTGGGACAACAAAGCGCAGTATATCCTCACCTGTGTGGGCTTTTGCATTGGACTGGGAAATGTGTGGCGGTTCCCCTACTTGTGTCAAAGTCATGGAGGAGGTAAGCTCAAAGAAATGTGAGGATCTGTGTTATAGTTAGTGGGAGGCTTGAAGGTTGACATAGTTTGGGATGAAGGGAGTACATAGATAAGCTGTCCTCATAAATATAGAGACACCTTGTTTTAAAGGTTGAGTTTTTAAACAGTCACTCATTTTAGCAAATGATTGTTGAGCTGTGGACTCATCCATTTGTATTTTATGAGCAGCATATTCAAGGGAGAGAAAATAGAAGTAGCAGTAAAAATAAAAATAAAATAAAAAACCTTTGGGAAATTGGGGCAGTAAAATTGTATAATTGAAATATCCTTGACTTGGCTATAGTTAAATTATGTATCAATAATGCTATTTTCTTTAGCATACTACAAAGTGAGCCTATGAGATGGGGCACAAGGGCTTTTATATGTAGTATTTTTTGTACTTTTTTCTAGAACAAACTTTCTTGAGTGGTTAATGATATGCAACATTCTCCAGGTGCTTTCTTGATTCCCTATCTAATCCTGCTGGTGCTGGAAGGAACTCCTCTTCTTCTAATGGAGTTTGCTGTTGGTCAGCGTCTGAGGAAAGGTAGTGTCGGAGTGTGGCGAGCCATTAACCCTTATCTGACTGGTATTGGTGAGTGAAAGTGTAACACTACATCAATATGACTGTATACTGAGCATTAAGTCCGTTGTAAATAACGTTTTATGTCTTTTAGGAATTGCCTCTATGCTAGTGTCCTTTTTGATTGGACTGTACTACAATACCATAATAGCATGGATCTTGTGGTATCTTTTCAACTCCTTTCAAGACCCCCTTCCTTGGAATCAATGTCCTCTCAATGATAACAAGACAGGTAAAATGCAGACTGTGTTTACATTTAATTCCTGACTCACAAAAATCACAGCGAATCCTTTGTTGCAGGTTTTGTCAAAGAATGCCAAGACAGCTCCACTGTGGACTACTTCTTTTACAGAGTGACTCTGAATAGTTCTGCCTCTATAGCCGACTCTGGAGGTATTCATTGGTCTGTAGTGGTTTGCTTATTTGCTGCCTGGACAATCATCTGTATTTGCTGCATTAGGGGGATCAGTACAGCTGGCAAGGTTTGTGGAGCCATAGTTACAGTAAATGTGATTAATTTTACCAATACATAAACTGGCGGTTATAAACCTTTTCTGGCTTTAAATTTTTCGTTAAATTGGCCTCTAGTATATAATATTTCCTGTGGGTATGCCTAGCTTCGGTTCAGTTGCTAACTAAATATATTATGAATTATTTTTTTTTTTTTCTATTTCCAATTTTCTCCTTAGAACATGCATCAAAACAATGTGTCAGCTGCTATAAATATGATTTGTGTTTATGTTTTTAATTTAAGGCAGTGTATGTCACGGCTGTCCTGCCTTATATTGTTCTGGCCATCTTCCTGATCCAAGGGCTGACCCTTAAAGGTGCTCTGAGTGGACTCAAGTTTCTCTTCACACCAGTTGTGAGTCATTGAGTCACAAAATGGACATGACATACTTCCACCACAAAGTCAACCAACTACTTTACAACAATTGCTGATTTGAAGCCACCTTTAGCTGGTTCAACTCTTCAACTCTTGCAGGTTGATGAGTTGATCAACCCAAAAACATGGCTGGACGCAGGAGCTCAGGTCTTTTTTTCCTTTGGTTTAGCATGGGGAGGACTCATCTCTTTCTCAAGCTACAACCCGCTTCAGTAAGAAACAGACTATCCTGGTAACAAGTACGACACAACTGTAAGGAAAATAAAATAATATTTTTTTCCCCCATTTCTAGCAACAACTGCAAGAACGATGCTGTAATCTTGTCCATCGTTACTGCTGCTACCTCTGTCTATGCAGCCATGGTCACCTATACCATCATAGGCTTTAGAGCTACAGAAAAATTTGAACTATGCATCAGTGAGTAAGTACATTCAAACAGCGTCTGGGAACAACTCAGAACTAGACATACACAAGGGTTAGGACATCTGGCAAATAATCTGTTACATGATTCAAACATTTTTCCTTATAGTTGGTAACCCCTGTTTCTTCATAGAAACATTGAGACCTTATTAAATGCATTTGACCTACCCGAGGACAACATCACTTCAGACAACTACGAGGAAGCTTATATTAAACTGAACAGCACATTTCCAGAAACTATTCTGGGATTGAACATTAAAACCTGTGACATGCAAAAACTTCTTAGTGAGGTATCTTTTCTGTGCCTAAGAAGGATTCTTGCAATAAGTGCTTTATAGTCTACAACTAACAATCTGCAGCCTTTGCATTCTTGTTTTTTTCTAGGGTGTAGAGGGACCCGGTCTGGCTTTCATTGTTTTCACAGAAGCCATTCTTAAGATGCCTGGTTCTCCAGCCTGGTCCATTATGTTTTTTGTCATGCTTCTCTGTTTGGGTCTCTCAACTCTTATTGGCACCTTTGAGGGAGTGCTCGTCCCATTAAGAGACCTGAATGTGTTTCTAGAAAATGGCCGCAGGAAGCAATAACTGGTAATTTAGTGACACAAAGTTATCCAGAAATTAATAATTTGTCATTTAATACATGTTGATTGTCTCATTGTTTGTGTTTTAGGTATAACATTTCTAACTGCATTCATTATCACCCTGCTGTTTGCTCAGCCTTCTGGGATTTATTGGGTGACACTCTTTGATAACTTTGCTGGATCTGTTCCTCTCCTTTGCATTGGGTTGTTTGAAATTATAGCTGTTGTCTACATCTATGGCATAGACAGGTAAGTAAGGAAAGGAAAGTTCATTTTGAAACTACTTTACTTTAACTACTCTACTTTACACTGATCACAGATATAGGCTGATGATGTGCCAATATTATTTCATTGTTTGGCAGATTCAATGAAGATATCAGGTTTATGATTGGGTATAAGCCCTCCATATTCTGGCAGGTAACGTGGAGGTTCATCAGCCCTCTCATCATACTGGTCATCCTAGTTTTCTACCTAGTGACCCAAGCACAAGAACAACTGACTTATTTAGTCTGGGATCCCAATTCTGTAAGAAAAAAATGCATCCATTGTAACAGTAGAACAGTAGAATATACAAATTCTTACTTTTCCCTTTTGCTTCACAGGAGAATTTTCCGGCTCTGTCTTCAGTCCCTTACCCAGTATGGATTAATGCAATCATCTTTTTGTTGGCTGGAATACCTAGTTTGGCAATTCCTTTATATGCTTTGTGTAGGCTGAGCTACATTAGATGCAAGAAATAAAGAGACACACAAAGTGAACAAACTTTGTTAAACTGAAATAAAGTATAAATTAAACCCGTTTAACTACAGCAGTTGTATTAGTTAAAATTAGTCACTATCATAATTTCCTTCCTTGATTTTACCGTTATGCTACTGCTAACAGTGCTAACTTCACTGCTAGCAATAGCTTTGGCAAGCAGCTGTTTGGACAGAAAAGTCATCTATCCAATCATTCACCTGTTAATTTTTTTATGTTTCTTATGGGCTAACATAAGTGGCGCCTGAAGATTATTTTTATTAGGGTGGCCAGGTAGGGCCATATAAATATTTAGGAATGGCCAACCAAGAAAACATTTTAATTTAGTAATTCTTCTGATGTAGTATGGTATTCTGTGTTTATAATTTTTAGTATTGCAGAAATTACTAGATCAGGAGTCTTCAACTAAAATCAATCGAGGTCTGCTAAGATAACTTTTCTCGCCGTGAGGGGTTCGGAAAATTTTAATAAAAGGATACATGTTTAAATGAACTTTAATTTTAAGTTAAAATTTTTCAAAATCAGAAAACAAAGATTTATTTCCTGTGTTTTCACCTTCTGGGGTAACATTTTCAATAAAATGTTCATGATTAGTCCTGTAACAGTAGTTTGGATTCGCACAGAAACTGACACTGAACTTAAAGGTGCACAATCTGGCAGATCCAGAGTTTTTGTACTTGTGCCACCTCTGGCGTTATTGGTACTGCATCCAGTGTTGTGTGCGTTCACAGTGTGCAGGCTTGTACGAGCATGAATGAACAACAACCACAGAAGAATCTGCCGGTTTCGTGTGCGCTGGAGGCCTGTCTCTTGTTCGCAAGATTCATTTTCAACTTTGCCGCAAGCGTAGCTTAGTTTACTTATGGCGGCAAATCAGGAAGTGAGAACCAGGTAAACAAGCATCATGTCACGTCCGCTGAAACAGCGCAGGAGTTTCAATCCTGAAACCTTCTCATTTAGTTGACTGTACAGGCTTACAGAAGCATCCGCGGAGAATTCACATTCAGAATGCTCATTCTGCACATCAGGCTGTTGCTGATGCATGCATGGGTTAAAAAAAAAATGTTATTTGAACCCTTAAAACTCTGAGCTTATTATGTGAACAATGCAGACTTATGTATTTGTCACTCATTTCCAACATGCCTTCACACCTTTCGTACGGGTCATATGCCCAATGTCAACTCGCCCTGTTTCTAGGGCTGTTTCGAATGCCATTTTTTGAGCTTCGAAGATTAGGTGGCAATCAATATCGAATATTCGAAGCTTCGGTGGGTGGGGCTAAATATATAATAATAGTGTCGATTTGCATTTGTATCATCTTTCACGGCTTTACGTTTCACTCTTCGGCATCGTAAATGTGTTTTTTTGCCGCGTGCTACTTACCAGAGTGTGTGAGCGGAGCTGAGCGGGAAGAATTTGCGCTCCACGCTCAAAGTATTTCATAATGACTCCGCTCAAGCTCCGCTCTGGGTGGACAATTTTCCGCTCCTCGCTCCCTCCCCTACTCCGTCCTTATACGGCTCGCTCCGTTTTCGCTCCATGGTATTTTTTTTTTTTTTTAATAACACCAGTGTCTGATCAGAAGATGCATGTAGTGAAAACAAAAAACATTACATTAAATAAAATAAATCACAAACTAAAATATGAAGTTAAACAAATTGCCAAACGAAAAAAATAAAGATCTCTTTTAGCCAACTTTTAGCCTATATTAATATTGAGAAATAGGCCTATGAACAGAAAAAAATGCTGGCGGGTTGAACATTAGCGAGCGAAGCTAAATCTCCAGTGCTGCATTAACAAATGCAAAATATGATTAGAAACATTTTGAGTCCCCCTCCGTCTCCTGACAGTGGTTTAGTCCTGGGACTCCTGGCTCGTGATTGGTAATTGAGCGATAGTGGAGCGTTTCGGAGCGGGAGAAAATCACAACGCTCCAACATTTAAAAAATCCGCTCCTCGCACCTGGCAAAATCAAACAACTCCGCTCCCACTCCGCACCGCTCACATACTCTGCTACTTACAGAACTCAGGTAATTTTTCAAACTTGTGGTGCTGTTGTGGTAGGCCAGTTTCAAATCACATATTTGACACACTGCCTTTGTCTTGTCATCCTCACTTAATTTAAAGTGCTCCCAAACAGCTGAGGTCTTGGGCATTTTGTACCTATTCAGTATGAGATGAAATAAATCACTACGTTCGCCAACGGGCGGTTCAAGCATGAGTGAGAATGAGTCCGCGACGGAAGTCACGTGTTGAAAAAAAAAAAAGAATATTCGAATCTCAAAACTGAAAATGGAATGCCACCCAACCGAACGAATATTCCAATATTCGATTATTCTAGTACAGCCCTACCTGTTTCCTGTCAACCTACTGTCAGCTGGCACTGTCTGTTCTGTCTCTGTGTTAGTGACAGATTATGTTGCCCCTAGGGGCAAATAAATAAATAGGCAGTGGTTTTGGGGTTCACAGAGAGAGCACATGGTGAACGCCTGCAGCAGCAGTACAGGACTGAGGAAGCCTGCTCTGTCATCAACTTCAGTCCGGGATCATCCTCTTAATAGTGGCATCAACTGTATGTATATTATTTCTATCGAGGTTCTGTTTTTTCCATGCATATAATTAATATCACTTGTTAAGTTTGATCATGATTTGTAACACAGTTTTATTTGTCTTGTTTTGTTTGCAGATTTTTGATTAATATGTCCGTTTATGCTATCTGAAAACTATTGTTTTACTATGCAGTAAAAGCCGAAAAACCCGGGAGTAACCGCCATTTTATTGCCATGTTGTAATGACAATATCGGTGAATAGGGGGCCAATGGGCGGATTACATCCATTTTTTTACAATTTATGGTCTGAACACCATCCCTTGTGACATGCAGAAACGTCTTAGTGCGGTATCTGCTGTATGTGAACTAACAAACCCCAGCCTTAATATAGTTTTGGGGATTTGACCCTTGGGTTTCCTTGGTTTCACAGAGGCCATCATCAAAATGTAAGTTCCTCTGCTTTTCCTATTTTCATCCTGCTTCATCCTACCCAGGGTAAATAAGGCAAATGAGATGAAGAGCAATAAACTGTCCAACAGAGGGAGACATAATACTTTTAGAAACTAGTGAGAGGTTTGATCACAGTCAAGGCTGAGGAAATCAACTTAAGATAGTTAACCATCAACAATCGGAGTTTCTCGGTGACTGAAGTCATAATGCAATAAAAGAATAAAAAGAAAGCATCTGAGCATAGTTCTGAAGTAGATGTTTTTTCCCCATTTCTCATTGTGTAATAGAAACTCATCTCACCGATCATTTGACAATGACTGACAGTCCCTTGGATGAAGGCCAAAACATCTTCTGCTTCAAAACTATGTTCAGATGCCTTCGTTTTATTCTTGCCCTTGAGGCTTAAACGTCTGTTCATATGTAAAAGCACTGACATCAAGGAACAGTTTACAGTATAACCACGGAAAAACACTGCACCTGAGGGAATAACAGGTTTAAAAGCAGTCTAATGTATAAGTATTTATTTTCATCCAGCACATAACTTAGACCCATTTATACAGCAACACAGAAAAGTGAGGTTTATTATTTAAATGTTACTATTCAATTATTAAAAACCATATACATTTTTACAATTCTAATGATAAGAATTTTTCCACCAAGTGGCAGGTGAACCCTTTCTCAAGATCAACTTTTGAACTTAATAATGAACACTGTATTATACTATAAATGAATTTTGGTTCTTATATCTGTCCACTCACACTGTCTGATTCTGCACTCCATATATAGTTTTCTGATGATAATTTAATTTAGCTATGAAGTAAAGCTTTTCACATTATTATCATCAACAGCTTAGAGAACTCTGAAATTGTTGTTGGTATCAGTGCCCACTGCAAGACTAAAAGCCAGATTAAAATTGTACTACTGACTTCAAACCAAGGATCGGCTTATGGAGACGTGACTGCGCTGACTGTTCACGTGCCCTTGCTTTATATGATTAATGTTTACATGACTATATAAAGGTAATTTAGCAGTTCATGTGGTGCGGGATCCAACAGATAAAGAAAAAGACCATAAACCTGGTTCCCAACTGTATTGACTCATGCTCTTTTGAGGAATACATCAAGGATTCTCTTACAGGACTGTCAGGTCTCTGCCTCAGTGTGGTCACAATGAAACTGTTGCTCCCTAACCCGGGACTGGATCTCCGCATCCACACATATGAGGACCTGGAGAGGATGGAGGTAGAAGAGGCTGAGGACCGGCCCAAGTGGGACAACAAGGCTCAGTACATTTTAACCTGTGTGGGTTTCTGCGTTGGGATTGGCAATGTGTGGCGCTTCCCCTATCTGTGTCAGAGTCATGGAGGAGGTAAGTCTAGATAAAAAAGAACAAATGACTTTGATCAGGAAATACTCCAATAATTGGCAAGTAATAAATGAATAAAGTTTTCCTTGGCTGAACAGGGTATGTATTTTTGGCCCTATTCTAATTCAAGCAGTTGGCAAGGCAAGGCATTTTATTTATATAGCACAATTCATACACTGGGTAACTCAAAGTGTTTTACAGGAATTAAAGACAATTTACAAGATTTAGATTAAGAAACATTAGAAAAATTAGTGCAGATAAAAGCACTTTAAGTTGTAGTGTAGGCGGAGCTAAAGAGGAAGGTTTTTAACCTCCCCTTGAACATTGTTAAAGTTGAGGCTTGTTTTACTTCATCTAGGAGGCTGTTCCAGGTTTTTGCTGCATGAAACTTAAACGCTGCTTCACCTTGTTTAGTTCTAACTCTGGGCACAAGCAGAAGGCCTGTCCCAGATGTTCTCAGAGTCCGAGGAGGTTCATAAGCAACTAGCATGTCAGAAATATATTCTGACCAGTGAGCAGGCCGTTACAGTAATCTAACCTGCTGGAGATAAAAGCATGGATAAGTTTCTCTAAGTCTGGTTGAGACATCATCCCTTTGACTCTGGACATGTTTTTAAGGTGATAAAATGCAGATGATGTAATTGACTTATAATGTGGCTGTGGAAATTCAAGTCTGAGTTCATGATGACCCCTAGATTTTTAACCTGATGTTTAGATTTTAGAGAAAGAGACTCGAGGTGACTGCTGACACTTTCTCTTTGTTTCTGTGGCCCAAAGATGATTAGTTCAGTCTTTGCATCCACACATCAGTTCGATGCAGTGACACAGTGAATGGATTGGTCCATTTTCACCTGCTGTGAGTGAAATGAGTGTCATCTGCATAATTATGGTAGGATATGCCACAGCTGCGTATTAACTGACCTAAAGGAAGCATCTAAAGATTGAATAATAGAGGTCCCAAGATAGACCCCTGTGGAACCCCACATGTCAGGGCCATTTGGTCTGATACACAGTTACCAACCGAAACAAAGTACTTCCTGTCTTCAAGATAGGACTGAAACCATTTAAGGGCAGTTCCAGTGATACCTATCCATTCCTCTAATCTTTGTGACAGGATTTCATGGTCCACTGTATCAAACGCAGCACTCAAGTCCAACAGAACTAAGACAGAGACTTTGCGTCCAGTGTTCAGACGGATGTCATTTGGGACTTTGATAAGTGCAGTCTCAGTGCTGTGATGGGGCCTGAATCCTGACTAAAAGGGATCAAAACAGTTGTTAAGTAATAGAAAGTCATTAAGTTGCTGATATACAACTTTTTCAATGACTTTCCCTAAAAATGGCAGGTTTGATATGGGCCGATAGTTGTTGAGCGCTGTAGCATCTACTGCTCTTTTTTTTAGGAGAGGCTTAATGACAGCAGTTTTTTTGGGGAAATGTTCCAGACTGTAAGGAATTATTGACTATATCAGTGAGTTGTGGTAACAAACTGCTTAGTACTGATTTCAGAAATCTAGTGGGTAAAACATCGAGGCAGCAGGTGGATGAACTCAGGCTGGAGACAGTTTTTTGTCATTGATGGGTGTAAAATGTGTTAACTCAACCAAGTGTCTCCTAGGTGGCCCTTTGAACTGTATCGCATGTTTAATGCCTTGAACCTTGTCGTTGAAAAACAAGGCAAACTCATTGCATTTAGTGGTGGAAACTAAATCTGGAGGAAATGAAGCTGGGGGATTTGTTAATCTGTTCACTGTAGAAAACAGGACACGCAAGTTGTTACTGGTGTTGTTGATGATCTCTGAGAAGAATATTTCTGTGCCCTGACAGAGTGAGCATTGCTCCAAGAAGCCTTCTACCTCTTCCTGATCATTTTAACCTTAACAGGAGCAATGGTGTCCATAACATTTAAAACACCTGAAGTATAACAATTCAACAAATCATCAACCTGACCTGATGAGGCATTTTCAAACCTGATTGCCTCCATAAACTGTGTCCTGGTGTTATTATTAATGTGTCTCTTTTGTACAAGTGTAGGTCCAACAGCAACTTTTGGAATTATGGACAGATGAAAGACACAAGAATGATCAGATAGAGCAACATCAATCACAGTGACATCTGAAATATGAACACCTTTAGTAATGACTAGGTCCAGAGTGTGACCTCTGTTATGGGTCGGCTCATTAACATGCTGACAAAGACCAAAAGTATCAAGAATAGTGCACATGCACATTAAAATCACCTGATATGACTATTTGTTCAAATTCTGTGCAGATAACCGAAAGCATTTCAGTAAACTCATCAATAAAATCATGACATTGTTGGGGTGGTTTGTAAAGAACTACATATAAAATAGATGGAAAAAACCTCAACTCAATTCAACTCAACTCAACCTCAACATTTTGAATGATACATATTGTACTCAAATGATGAAAACTCTCCAAGTGATAGCTTCTGGATAAGAATATTATCTCTAAGAAAGGCACATACACCACCACCCTTTTTGTTTCCCCGCATTTTGGATAAAAATATGAAATTCAATGGGGTGGATTTAATAAGGACCGCATTTCCAGTCTTGCTGTCTAACCATGGAGGTCTGGGAGGAGGGGGTGGAGGGGGTCTGACAGAGGTGTATTGGGCTCTAGGTAGTGGCCGAGGTGGAGAAGTGGTACTCCTGGGTGGTATTGGGGGTGATGTTTTTTGACAGTACCTGTGACCTGGCCAAATTAGGTGTAAGGGGTAGTTCACCTATGTCATGTCACCATGTCCAGGAACCAAAACCAGGAAGTACAATTACATCACGCCAGTTTTAAAATCCCTGCACTGGCTTCCTGTTGCTCAGAGAATAGACTTCAAAACAGCACTGCTGGTTTACAAGTCTCTAAATGGTTTAGCACCAGAATATATCTCTGACATGCTAGTTACTTATGAACCTCCTCGGACTCTGAGAACATCTGGGACAGGCCTTCTGCTCGTGCCCAGAGTTAGAACTAAACATGATGAAGCAGCGTTTAAGTTTCAGCAGCAAAAATCTGGAACAGCCTCCCAGATGAAGTAAAACAAGCCTCAACTTTAACAATGTTCAAGGGGAGGTTAAAAACCTTCCTCTTTAGCTCCGCCTACACCACAACCTAAAGTGTTTTTTTCTTTTATCTGCACTCTTCTTTTTAAAATGTTTTTATATTTTTTCTTATGCTTCTTAATATAAATCTTGTAAATTGTCTTTTATTCCTGTAAAGCACTTTGAGTTACCCAGTGTATGAATTGTGCTATATAAATAAAATTGCCTTGCCTTGCCTTGCCATGTCACCTGCATTTACTGCTTTCACCTTTAAGGTTAATCTGCAAACCTATCACTCACTTACTTTTGTTTTTACTGTTGTGAGGGGATACTGTAGCAATGCATTAAAAAAAGTTATCTCCAATATTGATTATAGCTATTTATTAACATCTGAGTTTGAGCTTATCAGGAACTCAGTATCCCCGGGTTAGGAAACTGACCACTATCTTTGTTCTATAAACTGTATATGACTGCATATGACTGTTTTAGCCGTTGCCAATACATGTTGCTATGATTTTGTATGAAATGCAGATTACATTCTTGGCTAATGTAATTATGTTCACCCAACTTGAAAGGTAAATTATCAGTGTTTCTATTAAAAGAATTCTAAAGTGGTAATTATTGTTATAATATCTGAAGGTGTGTCTGTTTCTTTATATAGACCTAGCAATGAATAACTGAACTGAAACTGAACTGCACCATCACCAACTTTCTGACCCTGCATACAATGAAAACAATTAAACAAATTTTTGCATGATTGCATAAATTTTCCAGGTGCCTTTTTGATTCCATATCTAATCCTGCTGGTGCTGGAAGGAACTCCTCTCCTTCTAATGGAGTTTGCTGTTGGTCAGCGTCTGAGGAAGGGTAGTGTGGGAGTGTGGCGAGCCATTAACCCTTATCTGACTGGTATTGGTGAGTGAAAAAGACTGAAATATTCATTGCAAAAAAGCAACACAGAAGTCCAGTCAGTTGCCTTCTAATAACTTCTACTTAGGAATTGCCTCTATGCTGGTGTCCTTACTGATTGGACTCTACTACAACACATTAATAGCCTGGATCTTGTGGTATCTCTTCAATTCCTTTCAAGACCCTCTTCCTTGGGCGCAGTGTCCACTCAATGAAAACCAGACAGGTATAAACACAATCACTGCAGCACACTCTAAAGATAACACTGGCAATTTATCACCATGTTTTTAGTTTATCATACTGGCACAATACTAAACTTTTGCAGACATTTGTTTCCTCAGAGTTCAAAGTTCTTTAATTGTCTCCCATAGGAGAAATTTGTCTTGGACAAAAAGGCAATACTGCCCAAGACAAATTTCTGTAGCAATTCTTATATGGACAGGCTACTAATGGAATCACAGGTTACTTTATGACATTGTTGACAGAAATAAAAACTTGCAAATTGTTTGTAACTAACAACAAGTAAGATGGTTAGAAATAAACACATTTGTTTTAGACAAATGTGGTAAATAAGGAACAAATGGAAAATATCAATGAATAGTCTTTTTAGTAACCTTTTACTCATTTGCAAATTCACAAAATTCTATCTAAACAAATCCTTTGTTGCAGGTTTTGTCAAAGAATGCCAAGACAGCTCCACTGTGGACTACTTCTTTTACAGAGTGACTCTGAATAGTTCTGCCTCCATAGCCGACTCTGGAGGTATTCATTGGCCTATAGTGCTTTGCCTGTTAGTTGCCTGGACAGTCATTGCGATTTGCTACATAAGAGGCATAAGCACTTCTGGAAAGGTTTGTTGACTGTTTTGACTACATTAAATCATTGTATCACACTAAGCATCCTATTAAATATTGGATTTGTCCCCAGGCAGTGTATGTCACAGCCATACTGCCTTATATTGTTCTGGCCATCTTCCTGATTCTGGGACTGACCCTTAAAGGTGCTCTGACTGGAATTAAGTACCTCTTCACTCCAGATGCAAGTTAAAGAAATATTTTATTTCAATTGTATGTATAGTATATAAATATGATCATATATTATTGCTGAAAATGTGCTCTTTTCTTGCAGGTAAATGAATTAATCAACCCAACAACATGGCTGGATGCAGGTGCTCAGGTCTTTTATGCCTTCAGTTTGGCATGGGGTGGACTTATCTCATTCTCAAGTTACAACCCTGTTCAGTAAGAGACCACTTGCCTGTTAGTGATGTTTAAGAGCTCCCCAGGTCATGTCACTTTTAAAACTGTATACTATATAACATTGTAAAAATGTTTATAATATAATAATACAGCTTGTAAAAATCTTTATTATCCTAATTGTCAGCAGCTGCCACCAGGGGGTGCCCAAGTACCCCAATCATGTCACTAACTGGAAACTATAGCATGTTTTTGAGTTTTGGATTTCTGTAAAGTTTCTGTTGCAATGTTCCAGGTGTCTTGTATAGATTTGACCACCTCGCCTGTTCATGCTCAGAACCCAACCTTTACCTTTAGAGCATCCTTTTTCTTTTGTTGTTATTGAGACTTTTTGTTGTTGTTGTTTTCATCAATGGATATATCAACAAAGTCCAAAAATCTTTTTCCCCAGTAACAACTGCAAGCAAGACGCCGTGATTCTATCTGCAATAACTGGCTTTACCTCTGTCTATGCAGCCATGGTCACCTACACCATCATAGGCTTCAGAGCTACGGAGAAATATGAACAATGCATCAGTGAGTGAGTAAGGCACAGACATCATACATGATAATAAAATGCTAGAGGTTGTATTGGTGAATATTTGATGTACAATATTTGACTAATGTACCCACATTTCATGAAATGTACATTTGTTTCTGTGGTAAAGACCGACAGCATTATTTATTTTCCTAGTAATATCCAAACACTACTAAATGCGTTTGACCTGCCTGAAAATAGCATTGCATTGGACAACTATGAGGAAGCCTTTAACCATTTAAACAGCACCTTTCCCGAAACTGTTATGGGGCTGGACATTATTTCCTGTAACATACAGAAGCTTCTTAGTGAGGTATTGGTTGTGTGCAAGTGTTTTACGGTACAATTAATTCATCATTAGCCATTCATTTTTTTCACACACATTTGTTTTTCTAGGGAGTGGAAGGAACAGGACTGGCCTTTATTGTTTTCACAGAAGCCATTCTTAAGATGCCTGGTTCTCCAGCCTGGTCCATCCTATTTTTTGTCATGCTTCTCTGTTTGGGTCTGTCAACACTTTTTGGCAACATAGAAGGAGTTGTAGTCCCATTAAAAGACTTAAATGTCTTTCCTAAACATTGGCCCCAGGAAGCACTAAGTGGTAATTCCAACTTAATATTCACTGTTAATAAATACATAACTAAATAAACCTACAAGATAAGAGTTTTTAATTGTAGTTTAATGTTTTTTTTTTTTTTTTTTACAGCAGTAACATGTGGCATTGCCTTCATCATCACACTTCTTTTTGCACAGCATTCTGGTCTCTATTGGTTAACACTATTTGACAACTTTGCAGGATCTGTTCCCCTTCTTTGTATTGGGTTGTTTGAGATGATATCTGTGGTTTACATCTATGGAATAGACAGGTTTGTATGAATAACTTGGTAGTTACATTGGCCCTATTAAGGGAACCACTGAATTTTAAATTAAGTTTCTAAATTTAAGCATATTTTTTAGTGCATTGCAACTTTGATTATCTGGCAGGTTCAATGAAGACATAAGGTTTATGATCGGGTCCAAGCCTTCCATATTCTGGCAGGTGACATGGAGGTTCCTCAGCCCTCTCATCATACTGGTTATCCTGGTTTTCTACCTACTGACCCAAGCACAAGAACAACTGACCTATTTAGTCTGGAATCCCAGTTCTGTAAGGCCACACAACATAGTTTTTAATTTCATTAATCATTCCACAGGAAAAAAAAAATGTTTTTGTTCACAGGAGAATTTCCCAGTCCTGGAATCAGTCACTTACCCAACATGGATCAATGCAGTCATCTTTCTATTGGCAGGGGTCCCTAGTCTGACAATGCCTATATATGCTATATGTAGGTTATTCTATGTTAAATGCAAAAAAAAATAAAATAATAATGACAAAAATAAAATAGCCAACTCTAGCTGTTTTAAGTGCACTCATTTTATTTATGTGGCTTATAACCAACTGTGTAAACTACAGACTGTTTAATGATCTAAGATATGAATATTATTATTACATTACGTTGTGTAATTGTTATACGAGTTCATATTATGAGTTTAAAAAATACACTAATTTATAAATGTATATGATCCATTATCAATATTTGGTTAAGCATCTGAGCCTCATGTTTGACTGTGCTGTATTATGTTTTTATATGTGCATCCAAAAAGAACATTCCAGACCAAAGGTAAAGGGGTGTTTTTATGCAAAAGTCACTCAAATACTAAAGCTTGGTCAGAGAGCATGCCTTTCAATGGCTGAATCGTTTACTGAGCTTCAACTTTCCTGGTAATGGTCCAATGATCGTTAGGGCCATTGTTGTTTTGTTCAGTAACCTGGGCTGCACACAAATGATTATGTTGTATGCACCTTGTACTCCTGTCCTCTTTGAAGTATATTCTCAGAAGATTTTGATTAACCAATTATTTAATGTGACGTTAACACTAGATGTCAACATTTACACAAACCACAAGAGTGTAATTCCACAAAAGGTTACTGTTGTGTTTATGTCAGCACAAATGGGTACTTCACGTTCAGCACTTGGTATGAGTGTAGTGAGTGTCAAAACAGACTTGAAACAAATTACATTTAAAAATGAATTAACCTTTCCTGATCCTTATTTAATAAATGTATTCATCACTTGAATTATTCATTCATGTTTTATCACATATTTAACTGTTAAATGAATGAATCATGTGCTCTTTTTTATTGACTCTATAGGGCTTTATGTGTAACATTAAAACAAACAGGTTATCCATTAATTCGGGGGCTTAACTTAACTTTTTTATTACCATTCCTAATGGTGTGATTTATTAAAAAAAAAAAAAAAACTAAATCTTAATCCCTCACTCAATGATGTAACTGATAGGGCATTAAAGGACAACCCACTGAGCACACATAAGACAAAGGACACACAGGAGCGCTTGGTATCACTGATTAGAAACTATTCAACAGTTTTCTCCATACACAACAGGAGGTTGATTTTGGACTTATTCAACATTATTGCTAAAATCAACTGTTGATGCCTTTGGTCAAATTTGAAACAGTTGTTAACTGTGAAGATGGACAAAACAAAAAAGTCTACTGAGGAAGATAGACCCAAATGGGACAACAAGATACAGTACTTGTTGACTTGCATTGGCTTTGCAGTAGGACTTGGAAATGTTTGGCGATTTCCCTACCTATGCCAAATATATGGAGGGGGTAAGCTATGACAAATACAAATATATTTGTACTGTATCTTTATCTTTGCTGTATGCTTTAAATCACTTGTCAGGATTAACTGTTTGATTTTCTTTAGTCTTTTGTTTTTGTTTAATTTAACCATCAAATTTTATTCTTTATAAAATGCTGCTGATATTGTATATATTTTTTTTTATTCTGTTGCATGTGCACCTTTCTTTTACTTTTGCACTTTACCTGTACAAGTGGATTTCCCCTCTGTGGGATCAATAACGGATGGACACTAGACTAAGGCTAAAATCATTAACATGCACTGTCCCGATCAAGTAAATGATCAAATAAATTCTTATCTTATAATCCACAGAAAACGTCCTCATAGTTTCCAATCAGATACAGTATCTTAAGTCCCAGGCTCCAAATGGGCCGGGGTCAGGGTTAGGCTAAGCAAATAACCTGTTCTGTAAATGTGCTTTTCATATTTACCTTTGCTGAAATACATCCCACACTGATAAATCTTTTTGTTTATATGTAGAGAAGGGCCCATGTTTGACCTTGCTTTGTGAACTGTTTGGTCACCAAAGAACCTGAATATATTTTAAGAAGTGTGAACTATATTTCCTTGCTGTGTTCAGGAGCGTTCCTCATCCCCTACCTAATAGCGTTGGTGTTTGAAGGCCTCCCTCTGCTCTACTTGGAGTTGGCAATAGGACAAAGACTCCGCATGGGAAGCACTGGTGTCTGGAACTCTATCTCACCACTTCTCGGAGGAGTTGGTGGGTAGCCTAAAAGAAGTTGCACAATTTTAATCCCAAGTTGTTCTTAAAATTTATCTTTACAAAATTGAGTGTTGTGTGTAGAGACATAAAGCATGTGTTATGTGTGCAAACAGATTTTTAGTGTCATATTATATTAGATTACTTATGTATCTATAAATGTGAGACCATTTTTTATTTTGTATGTCAAGGCATCGCATCAATGATTGTATCACTGCTCGTGGGCATATTCTACAACACCATCCTGGCCTGGGTGCTTTGGTACTTTTTTCATTCATTCCAAAATCCTCTGCCATGGAGCACATGCCCCCTAAATGAAAATCACACAGGTAATATTTGGAACAAAAGCCCAGAGGCCACACACTGTACACAAATCAAAGCCTGGGTCAAAATCCCTTTTATGACTATTGCTTTTGCCTGCTTTCAGGCTTTAATGAGGAGTGTGAGAAAAGCACTCCAGTGAATTACTTCTGGTATCGTGAGACGCTGAACATCACAGCTGACATTGAAACAAGTGGCTCCCTGCAGTGGACAATGGTCATCTGCCTGGCAAGTGCCTGGTGCATTGTGTACATCTGCTTTATCAAAGGACTACAATCAATGGGCAAGGTATCTAAACATAATAAAACCACACCTTCAATCTTACTAATGAAATTACAATACATGTTCAATATGTTTCCAGGCTGTATATGTGACAGCAACATTTCCCTACCTGGTTCTGACTATTTTCCTGATCCGTGCCCTCACTTTGCCTGGTGCTGTGGATGGACTCCAGTACCTCTTTACTCCTGATGTGAGTAGGGTCAATTGTTGTAGCAGTCGTGACACATCATTAACTTAATGACTTGACACAATGTTTCATACTTTCTACAGTGGGACATCCTGATGGAGCCACAGGTGTGGCTGGATGCTGCCACTCAAATTTTCTTTTCTCTTTCTGTAGCCTTTGGAGGACTCATAGCTTTTTCCAGCTATAATGATGAGAAGTAAACACTTGAACATTGAACAAAATTTGAAAAAAATTCTAAAAAACATAATATTTCTGTCCTCTTTTAACGAAAAGAAACAATTGTGAGAGGATGCTGTTTTGGTTGGAGTAATTAACAGCGCTACATCTCTCTACGCCGCCATTCCAATCTTCTCAATTATGGGATTTAAGGCAACCAGTGCTGTCAATCATTGTATAAAAGAGTATGTATGCACATTTTTTCACAAGATGACTTGAATGATTGACTTGAATCTCTTGAGTCTTTTTTTTCAAACATTTTTTTCCTTTTAGAAACATTATGCTATTGACCAACCACTTTGAGTTTTCAGACCAGAACATTACTCATGAGAACTATAAGCACTGGTTTGAGTATTTAAATAAGACATATCCAGATCAAATCACCACTTTGGATCTAAAGGAATGCAACCTACAGACATTCCTTGACCAGGTACTGTGACAATATAACTAATGTCAGAATTTGCAGTTTCTTATCTCATTATTTCTTGGACTCCAAATGTTGTTCTTGCCTCCCTGTTCTTTCTAAAAGTACATTTTATCAAGTACTGGTTACAGTGTTTGGTACTTCCTTTTTGTCTAGAGTGCATCAGGCACTGGACTGGCCTTTATTGTGTTTACCGAAGCAGTGATTGAGATGCCAGGTTCGCAGATATGGGCCGTCTTGTTTTTTATCATGCTCTTCAGCTTGGGTCTCTCCTCAATGTTTGGTAATGTGCAGGGTGTCCTGACACCTATCAGTGACCTCAAAGTTCTGCCAAAATGGATCCCTAATGAACTTGTAACAGGTACGTAGTAGTTTTTGTGTCATGCCAAGAAATAAAAGTCCTCAATAACATTTATCTAAAATGTTTTGTAGGAATTGTCTGCATAATAAGCTTTCTCGTGGCGCTTCTTTTCACTTTGGGTTCGGGGAATTATTGGCTCGAGGTTTTTAACAGCTATGTGGGCTCAGTACCTTTGCTCATTGTTGCTTTATTTGAGCTTATTGGAGTCATCTATATATATGGAATAAAAAGGTAAGACTTATTTGTTAACTAAATAAATCTGCATTTAACATGGTGGTCATTTCCTGTGTGCTTCTTGTGTTTCCTGCCAGATTTAGTGATGATATATTGTTCATGACTGGGAAAAGACCCAACATTTACTGGAGAGCATGTTGGATGGTGATCAGTCCAGTTATGCTCCTGGCTGTGCTTGTTGCATATGTAGCATTACAGGCAAAGACACGCCCCACCTATACAACATGGAACCCAGTCTATGTAAGTCAAACAATACATTACTAGGAACATTACTAATAACAGATTTGCTCATTTTAATGTTGCTTTCGATATACAGGAACTCTTTCCTCAAACTAAAACTCTACACTATCCTGAGTGGGTGCTTGCCATAATCATCCTCCTGTGTGTGATCCCTGTGATTTCCATCCCCCTGGTGGCTCTCTACAGACTAATCTGCTGTGGAATAAAGAAGTCTTCCCCCAGGGCTGAGCTGAATTCCTATAGCAATGGTGGATTTGAGGTTGATGTCAGACAGAACAGGACACAAAGCACTTAGACACTGTTATAGTGTCCATAAACAAAGAAAAGACTTCCTGAGTGCCGTTTATCTCAGAGATACAGAACGTATGAGGTATACAGCGGAATTTACCTGGTCAGTAACTTTTAATCAGTGTTTATTCATTTCATGAATAAAAATTGTGTATTTTTACATGTGTTTGTTATGTTATTAACATTAATATTAAATCTATGTCAATTGTTTGTATATTACATTGTGTCTGCAGATCAAGTGCGATTTTTTATGTTTTCATGTTGCTCTTATATTGTTAAATAAAAATGTGTGTGCAGAAGTATTGCACATTTAAAAGAACAAAATAAAATAAAACAAATAAATCAGCTTTAGATAAAATGTTTCCTCTCATTTCAATTTTTTCAAGAAAAAAAAAAAAGTAGTTTGTGGTGGTAGTTTAGGCAAAATAAGTTGTAAATGTTGATGCATGTCAACACATAACATGGCCAAACATGGAAGTTAAACAAAACATATGGTTAGTATTTCAGACATTTTATCTTTGTTGATGACAATACCACTGTCAATATAAAAGGCCAAACAATAACCTGTTGTATATCCAATGATGCAGTGTGGAAAACTACCACTACCAGTGTAACTCAAAGAAAGGGCCAGTGGCTGTGGATGATGCAGTGGTTGTCCTTTTGTAAGGTGTGTTTACAAACAAGGTTTATCACTTAATTGGTTTATGTCGGATGGCTGAATATTTGTTTGACTTTTGCTGCACCTTACCATTTAATTTTCAAGAATCACAGAGAGAAAAAAAATGCCTGTCTTGATCTTGATCATGGAACAATTATCATTCAACATTAAAGAAAAGATAACCTAATGGGCCAAGTGCTGAGATTTTTGTGATCCTAAAAAAAATATCTAAGTCTGAATAGACAAGAAGTCAACTGGGATCCCACGACCGACAGCTTGTCTGACTCTGGCCAACCTCAGATCCCCAAGGCGTTGTTCAAGACTGCGCTTTCCAGTCAAAAGGTGTAAATACATAATTGAGTCAAAGCAACAATAAAATGGCTTTTATTGTTAAGCATTAAGTTTCCAGAGGCAAATCTTAGCAGGACTGACTCTAAATCTATTTCTTATTAATCAAAAAGAAGCTATCACGCTGTTTGTGTTCACATACTTTGTTGCAGCTGAGGCAGGACATCCTTGTACAGAGAACAATGTTGTGACAAGACGAGCAGAAAGGAAAGGCAGAAAAGCAGTTCCACTGCTTCATACTGGATGATGCCTGTTTGGGTTTTACTGCCTAAAATCTGCCCTGGAGGAAAAAATGCAGGATGTCAGGATAGAGAAAGTGGTTCAGAACAAATTAAATGACAAATCTGATGTCAAACATTGCCTTTGTTGCTCTTCCTGATGAGCTGATTTGCATACTCGGCCATGTTCCATATCATTTGCAGGAAGTAGTTGGGGATCCTGGCAACCGTCTGACCAAAGGGCAAACTCTGGGCGCACACGTGAAACCTAAAGAGAAATGCATAAATAAATTATTTTAACAGACTACAGAGGCAGGGTCGCAGCCACTGAAATATTAACACTCAGAGATAAAAAAGTTGGGGCAATTACTTCACAGTTCAGTGCTGATATTGATTAAACACTATATGAACGGTTTTATGGCATCATTATCTAGGCCAGTAAATAAGAAGGACAGACATTATTATTATTATTATTAGTTAAAATTCTTAAAAATGGTAATAAATACTACCATGTGTATTATTACTAAAAGCCTATATGGTATAGTGTTTACCTGCTTGCATGTAGTAGCACTAACTTGTATATGTTCTGGTAGACTGCCTCCACGGAATTGGTCTGTAAAGTAATAAAAAAATTATATATGTCACGGGGCAGCAGTCTAAGCAGAGACGCCCAGACTTCCCTCTCCCCAGACACTTCCTCCAGCTCTTCCGGGGGGATACCGAGGCGTTCCCAGGCCAGCCGAGAGACATCGTCCCTCCAGCGTGTCCTAGGTCTTCCAGGGTCTTCCTCCCGGTGGGACATGCCCGAAACACCTCCCTAGGGAGGCGTCCAGGAGGCATCCGAAACAGATGCCCGAGCCACCTCAGCTGGCTCCTCTCAATGTGGAGGAGCAGCGGCTCTACTTTGAGCTCCTCCCGAGTGACCGAGCTCCTCACCTTATCTTTAAGGGAGCGCCCCGCCACCCTGCGGAGAAAGCTCATTTCGGCCGCTTGTATCTGGGATCTTGTTCTTTCGGTCATGACCCAAAGCTCATGACCATAGGTGAGAGTAGGAACGTAGATTGACTGTAAATCGAGAGCTTTGCCTTACAGCTCAGCTCCTTCTTCACCACAACAGACCAGTACATCGACCGCATCACTGCAGAAGCTGCACCGATCCGCCTGTCAATCTCACGCTCCTCCTTCCTCACGCGTGAACAAGACCCCAAGATACTTGAACTCCTCCACTTGAGGCAGGATCTCTCCACCAACCTGAAGGGGACAAGCCACCCTTTTCCGACTGAGAACCATGGTCTCAGACTTGGAGGTGCTGATCCTCATCCCAGCCGCTTCACACTCGGCTGCAACCTGCTCCAGTGCACACTGAAGGTCCTGGCTTGATGGAGCCAACAGGACAACATCATCTGCAAAAAGCAGAGAGATCCTGTGGTCCCCAAACCAGACTCCTCCGGCCCCTGGCTGCGCCTAGAAATCCTGTCCATAAAGATAATGAACAGGACCGGTGACAAAGGGCAGCCCTGCCGGAGTCCAACATGCACTGGGAACAGGTCTGACTTACTGCCGGCAATGCGAACCAAGCTCCTGCTCGTCGTAGACAGGGACCGGACAGCCCTTTGCAAAGGGCCCCGGACCCCATACTCCCAGAGCACCCCACAGGGCGCCACGAGGACACAGTCAAATGCCTTCTCCAGATCCACAAAACACATGTGGACTGGTTGGGCAAACTCCCATAAACCCTCCAGCACCCTGGAGAGGGTATAGAGCTGGTCCAGTGTTCCACGACCGGGACGAAAACCGCATTGTTCCTCCTGAATCCGAGGTTCAACTATCGGCCGCATTCTCCTCTCCAGTACCCTGGCATAGACTTTCCCGGGGAGGCTGAGGAGTGTGATCCTCTATAGTTGGAACACACCCTCCGGTCCCCTTCTTGAAAAGAGGGACCACCACCCGCCTGCCAGTCCAGAGGTATGTCCCTGATCACACGCGATGTTGTAGAGGCGTGTCAACCAAGACAGCCCTACAACATCCAGAGACTTGAGGTACTCAGGGTGTATCTCATCCACCCCCGGTGCCTTGCCACCGAGGAGCTTCACAACTACCTCAGTGACTTCGGCTTGGGTGATGGATGAGTCCCCCTCCGAGCCCTCGGCCTCTGCTTCCTCAGTGGAAGACGTGTCGGTGGGGTTGAGGAGATCCTCGAAATATTCCTTTCACCGTCCAACAATATCCCCAGTTGAAGTCAGCAGATTCCCACCTCCACTGTAAACAGTGTTGGCAGGGCACTGCTTCCCCCTTCTGAGGCGCCGGACGGTTTGCCAGAATTTCTTCGAGGCCGACCGAGAGTCCTTTTCCATGGCCTCACCGAACTCCTCCCAGACCCAGAAGTTTTTTAAGTTTTAGGACCACCCGGGCTGCCGTCCGCTTGGCCTGCCGGTACCTATCAGCTGCCTCAGGAGTCCCACGAGCCAACCAGGCTCGGTAGGTCTCCTTCTTCAGCTTGACTGCATCCCTTACTCCGATGTCCACCACCGGTTCGGGGTTGCCGCCACGACAGGCACCGGAGACTTTACGGCCACAGCTTCGAGTGGCTGCATCGACAATGGAGGTGGAGAACATGGTCCACTGACTCAATGTCTCCAACCTCCTCAGGATCTGGTCAAGCTCTGCCGGAGGTGGGAGTTAAAGATCTTTCTGACAGGGGCTCTGCCAACGTTCCCAACAGACCCTCACAGCACGCTTTGGGCCTGCCGAGTCTGTCCAGCTTTCTCCCCGCCATAGGATCCAACTCACCACCAGGTGGTGATCAGTTGACAGCTCCTCTCTTCACCCGAGTGTCCAAGACATACGGCCGGAGGTCAGATGAAACAACTACAAAGTCGATCATCGATCTCCGACCTAGGGTGTCCTGGTGCCACGTGCACTGATGGATACCCTTATGCTTGAACATGGTGTTCGTTATGGACAAACTGTTGCTAGCACAGAAGTCCAATAACAGAACACCACTGGTTCAGATCCGGGGCGTTCCTCCCAATCACACCCTCCAGGTGTCACTGTCGCTGCCCACGTGAGCGTTGAAGTCCCCCAGTAGAACGACGGAGTCCCCGGTCGGAGCACTTTCCAGCACCCTCCCAGAGACTCCAAGAAGGCCGGGTACTCTGCACTGCCATTTGGCCCGTAAACACAAACAACAGTGAGAGACCTATCCCCGACCCGAAGGTGCAGGGAAGTGACCCTCTGCTCACCGGGTGAACTCCAACACATGGCGGCTAAGCTGGGGGGCTATGAGCAAGCCCACACCAGCCCGCTGGCTCCAAGCAGGTAACTCCAGAGTAGTGGAGAGTCCAGCCTCTCTCGAGGATTTGGGTTCCGGAGCCCAAGCTGTGCGTGGAAGTGAGCCCGACTATCTCTAGTCGGTATCTCTCAACCTCCCGCACAAGCTCAGGCTCCTTCCCCGCCAGCGAGGTGACATTCCATGTCCCTAGCGCCAGATTCCTTGTCCGGGGATTGGGTCGTCGAGGCCTCCGCCTTCGACTGCCACCCAATCCACTTTGCACCGGCCCCTTACGGTTCCACCTGCAGGTGGTGGGCCCACGGGAGGTCGGTCCTACGTCGCTCCTTCGGGCTGAGCCCGGCCGGGCCCCGTGGGGAAAGACCCGGCCACCAGACGCTCGCATGCGAGCCCCAACCCCGGGCCTGGCTCCAGGGTGGGGCCCTGGTTGCGCCATCACGGTCCTTGATTTTGTCCTATCCATAAGGGGAAAAGTATATATACATATATATATATTAGGGCTGGGCAAGTTAACGCATTTTTATCGCGTTAACGCATTAATGAATTAACGCCGACAATTATTTTATCGCGCGTTAACGTCGGCCGATTAGTATGGGGAAAGACGAATGACTGCACGCATGAGCCGCCCTCATACAGTGCTTTAAGTGGGCCGCACGCACCTGTACTCAGTACCGCCACTTCTCCGTGCGCCCAGAACGTGCTTTTAGCGTACTGGTACGCTCATTTCGACATCTGTTTTAATAGAGGTTTTAATCCTTGCCTGCTCTGCCGCTTTCCAGAGCGCCCTTCACAATGCACGCTTCCTAATTCGTCCCACCAAGAGCAGAGACTACATTACCCATGCACCCTTGAGTTTGGCAAGTGAAAGGGAGAGGGTGTGTGAAACGCGCGGGAACTGCATTCACATGCTTTGACTGTAATGAAAACACAAGAGAGACATTTATATTGTTTATATTGTTATAATGTTATGATTGAAGCTCTGGACATAACTTGTTTTTCTATAACAAACTAAACAAAATATTAATGCCTGTCAGTGGCAAATATTTTTGGTTTTAATATTTAATTTGATTACATTAATGTTTAAGTTCAGATTTACAAGAAATGTTTTAACTGCTGTAAAAAGCACATTATTTGTTTAAAGTGTTGTTTAAAGTGCAAACCAAATGTTATTGCACTTTTGTTCATATAGCAGTTCTTTAAAAATGTATGCAGTAGATTAATTTTAAATTCATTAGTACATTTTGTGTATAATGCGATTAATCGCGATTAATTACAGAACATTGTGTGATTATTCACGATTAAACATTTTAATCGTTGCCCAGCCCTAATTTAAATATTGATGATAACAAGCTTGGGGGAAAACACAATTAATTGCAATTAATTACAGAAAATGTGCAATTAATTAGTTAATTTTTTTTAATCGATTCCCAGCCCCAATATATATATATATATATATATATATAATAAAGGCAGATCCCATGTGACTTCTCACAAGTCCACCAGTGGTAAAAAGGGCATTATGACAGTAAACATTTCTCTTAACCTCGTGTAGTCCTTGTATACATCCAGAGTGTGTGTCGAGCAACAGGCCACACCAAGGGAACAGGCAGCGAGGGGGCAACACACGGATCTCAGGACAATTGTCCACACATTGTCCTGACATTTGGAAGTTGACCACCACTTTCTGTGGATTGATCACTAAACCATACTGTGGTACTCCAGGGAGCAGAATCCTATAAACAGCAAAATGTATATTGTCTGTCAACCTTTTTTGGTAGACACATGACAAATATTTTTTCTCTGCAATATTATTATAACACTCACATGACATGAGCAATAATAATGTGGTAACATTAGTTTGTCTCATACTTTAGAAAGTTTTGTGCTTCATGAAGGTCCGGCATTATAAGAAGGAAGTCATCAACCAGTCTCATCAGACATCTATATGTCAGACAGGAAAAAGAATACTTCAATAGATCTGATAAAAGACTGCCCTCTGCTGTAGGCAATAGGGCATTTCAGTAATGGGCGATTATGATGAACTAAACATTAGCTATACCCTTTTTATTGGGAAGGTCTTTAAACAGCATATTCTCCATGTGGCCGTAGCAGAGACAGCACAGCAGACTGGAGACAACAGATCCCTGAGGAATTCCTCTGCACTGACAATATGTACTGCAGCAAACAAATGTAATCACCCTAATGTAACAAATTTAACACTTTTGAGAGGCATAATAAAATGATTACTAACTTTTTACCAAACTGAACAATGCTTCCAGTAAGCATTTGAGTAAAGAACTGCAATGTTTCCCTGCCACAAAGATCTGAGCAGAAGTGCTTAAAAAAGAATAAATAATAATCAAGTGGTTTTCATAATCCATTTACATTTACATTTATTCATTAGCTGACGCTTTTATCCAAAGCGACTTACATTGTTCTAATGTAATTACCAGTGTTACAGCCACTGCAGGCAAGGTGGGTTAAGTGTCTTGCCCAAGGACACAAGGACAGTATGAACTGTGGGGAGAGCGGGAATCGAACCACCTACCTTCCGGTTGAAGGACGACCGCTCTACCCACTGAGCTACTGCCTCTATACATCAGCATTACTATTTTACTATGTAGTCTTTTTGGTCAATGTCAAGTACAATAATGAAATCCAAAAACTAAATTGTAAAGTTGAAATAAAATCCAGCACTCCCCTAAATATATGTTAGAATAGTTAAATAAAGGCTTCATATTAATAGGGTGTAAAATGGTCTCACCTGCTCGACCAATATGGCATGATGAATCTTTACCTTTTTCTGCAGAGACGACACAAACCCCTTCATATTACTGGAGTCCATGTTACCTTCTAATAAATCGGCCTGCAATTGCAAAAAATATTAACGAACAGTCATTTATTTACAGTGTACAAATGTGTACCAGTTCAGTACCTGTCTAAGAAATGCCTTTTTCAGACCCTCGTGGGAATCAGACCAGATCTTAGCATAGCGCCATATGGTAAACAGTTCATCCTGGAAAGGGGTCAGAGCCTGGGTAATCACCTCAATAAGTTTGTCATGTGGCAGACTTTCATAAGCTCCACTCACATCCACCTGAGACACACAGAAAAGCTCAAATATATAAATGAATTAATAAACTGGTCTACTGTGTTAATAACTATTTGTAATAGTCAATAGAAATGTTAAAAGATGAATGAATACCAAAACGAAACCTTATGTTTAGGGGTTGTGGTTTTTCCTTTTGGTGTGGTGCCAGAGAGGTCAGCACATTGTGGATGTCAGTCATTCCCCATACTGTGGATCCAAGGATGGACGGAGTGGAGCGCACACAGGCTCGCAGCATATCCAACAGATCACGGATACGTCCTCTGTACAGCTACAGGACAAAACGGCAGTCTTAACCCACATCAAAACAATCCAAACATGAGTATGTCTTGTCACAAAGACTGATGAGAGAAAAGCTGGTTCCCTTGTTTTTACATCAGCCCCTATGACTCTCGTAATTGGCCTCATTACGTCTGTCTTGGGAATGAAGCGTAGACGGGAGATAACAGTGGATTTGGGGAGTGAAGCCACCTGAGCTGGGGTCAACTCTTCCAATTGGCTTTTGGAGAGATGGCCTCTTAATCACAACAATAGTTTTGGTGAATTTTTCGGTTGAAATGAGAAAAGAAAGTGATTTTCTGGAATGCGTGTGTAAATTTCTGATCTGAGAGTGCATACTTGAAAGCCAAGTCCTGCAGCTTGGCCCAGATTTCTTGTCTGTAGAATCTCAGCGCATTTTTCTGTCCCATACTCTCAGTCACATAGAAGCAAGCTCTTACTAAGCCCACAACATAGCCATCTAAAAGCCAAGCCAAAAACTGACCCAGGATTTTGGTTCGATATGTAAGCTCACTTGGAGGGATGCGCCCTACAGATTAAAGTAATTAAGTTGTATTATTGATGACTAGAACTATAGGAAATACAAAAATGTATTAAAGAAATCTTACCTGTCTTACTTATCTTTATCCAGTCACAGTCATTCACCTTAATCTTCCACATCAAGTCACTTAGTGAGAGTTTCTCAAACTTGCCACTGGACAGGAAACCTCTGACCTGGCCCAGGAAATTAATGTGATTGTGCTCAGAGCCCCAGAGGTCCGGAGGTATCACAACAGTGAGGCACTCCCTGACAAACAGGTAGACCCGATGAGGTGCACATTGTTGAGACAAAAGAGTCCCAAGCTCGCCTTGTACCACATTATTCTGCACTACACAGGGACACAATTTCTGCAATATTCTGCCATAAGGAAACCTTCTGTGGCGTCTCATCAGCTGATTAAAGAGTGGAACCATGTTAAAAAATCTCTGGGGAAGATTTTTTGGTTTCCTCTGTAATCCACTTAAATAACCCAACCCCTCAAAGAATATGACTCTTATCAAATCCTTTGATGTAGGCTGCACTTTGAGTAACATCTCCTTGGAATTTGAAGTGGTCTGCATCCTCTCCTGTTCAGCATGGGACAGTAAGTTGTAGCCGTGTACCAATACATTCTTTTTCTTCTTGCGTTTTAGATTGTTAAGAACAAAGGCCAGTAGTTCAGGTAAAGTGCAGATCTGTGAGACAAATTTTATATTTTTTACAGTTTATTTTTACATACAATGCAAAGGGCAAACATTAGATATTACATAGTATTTTACATATTATAGCATTTACATTGCTTTTCCTTTCTTGTTCATATACAGAAAGTCTTAAATCATATTAACCTTTTTATGGTTTTGAAAGACATTAACTTGACTTTGTAAAGCAATTAAAGTAAATTTAAAGCAGCACTATGTAACTTTATTCCCTCAAAATATGGAGCTAAACACAAAAAAAAAAGAATTGGCTCAGATTGTTTTTGATCACATTACTTTTTAGATATACAAGATATTATTGTATATATTTAGAGTTAACAGTGATTTTGCAGAAGCATTTGTCCATCTTAAAAAGTGACCCATTGTATCTTTAATATAAATATTCATATATGTTAATATTTAAAGTGATAATAAGCAAGATTTTTAGGAAAATGTATTTTTCTTTATATATATATTATATATATATAATCGCAATTTGATGTCATTTAAAACATTGATACACGATAGTTTCATATAAGGTTTGTAAGGCATTATTAAGCAACCCAGCTAATCATTACATGGAGGTTTTTCATGGAAGACAATCAGACATCTTTCTGGACAGTTCTGAGCAGTTACCTGGTTGCTACTTGGCACCTGCTGCAGTTCCTTGTCAGAACAGACATAAACGCCGCGGACAAAAGATAAGAAGCGTGTTGTGTCGGACTCTTCAATTAGCCGTGCTCTATGTCCCTCTTTGAACACGATGATATCTGCAAAGTCCTCCAGCGTTTCTACTTTTCGGTAGAGTGACCGCAAGATGTCCAGCACATGACACAAGTCGGTAGTCGTCATACGGACAATGTCAGTATGTTTTCTACTAACTGTGGCTACTTCTCTGAGCCAGTGATAGTATATAGCTCTGAGCACGAAGTACGCAAAAGTTTACCGCCTCGAGTCCCGTTTAACCAATAGGAGCTCGGCTTATTGGAACTATCCAATCAGATTGTGCTATAATCAAACTGGTAGTGTACTCTTACCCAATAGAAACGTAAACATCCATGTTGTCATTTTTCAGCATATGGCATATGGCTCATATGACAAAGGAGGTGGTCATAGCTTGGCTCTTACAATAATATTTTATGACATCAAAACAACTAATAATTATGATGTTGAGATAGTCGTTATTAACATGAGCCTGATAGAAGACCAAATAAAAATGAGACAGAAATGCGCTATCCAGGTTTGATACTTGTTTCCAGGTAAGAGGTCATTAACGTAAACCGACTCCCTTTACAATTCTTGTTTATTAATATTAAATATAATTTGTATACATCCCAATCATCTCTCTAAAGTTTTGGATTGAATAAATTCAATTTAAATTACGTACCCTACACGTAAACCGTGTTGTTTCCATATTATTCGAATTTATGAGTCGTCTTTTATTTCTTCTTCTTTTTTAATGGCAAATAGTTTTATGCATTGGGTGGTATAATATTATTGTCCTATGCTGTCTCACTCTGTTTGCACTGCTGTGGAGGAGACCTATTCTTGTACACAAATCTGTAAAGTCTTTATTTCAAAACGAAGCAGAAGGCTGTGCAAAAGAGCATTGCTTGTAACAGTTACAAATATATCACATAGACTACCAAAATTCTTGAAATAAAACATCAAGGTGAGAAGAGATTTATTTTAATTTCTTGTTCCTTTCTGTCCTTTGGGCATGGTTCTCAGTAACAGACCTGTAAGAGGAAGATATTTAAAGCTTATGCTTTTTAGAGAGCCTTTCTTTTAGCTCCTCCATCTCCTTGGTTTTAGTCCTTTGAATTTTCAATTCCATCTTCAGTTCTCTGCAGCTCTCTTCCAGCAAGTTCACTGTTTCCTGCGAAAAAGTTTGTTTTAAATTGTAATTTTAGTTTCAAGTCCATACTTTGGGTTAGCGATAAGTTATTTTTGACATCTTCCTCACGGTGTGTACCATACCTTGTATTGCCCAACATCCTCTTTTCTTTGAAAATGAATTAATTTTAGTTTTTCATCCAAACAAGCTTTCTGGAGTTTCAACTTTTGGATCTCATTTTTTAGAGGTGCCACCTGAACTCTCAGCTTCTGAGCTTGCTCTTTGACCTTGGCGCAAGCGTCCACTGCTGCCTCTCTCCTCTTCAGCAGTGCTATTAGAATAGGTTCATACCTGTCCAAAAGAGCCACAGATTCATGTAACATTCAAAAACAATAAATAATCCATTTGAAATGCAGAAATATTGCAGTGAGCGGACCGTTCTTCCAGGGCTTTGAGGCTGTCCTGTAGGTACTTCTGGATGTCCTCACATGAGTCCCTCCTGCTCTGTGTCAGCTCCTCTTGATTGTTGCTCATATGGCTGGAACCTGTGGCAAGGAGCTCTGCTTTTAGGCTTAAGAGCTCCTGTTGATGTCCCATTTGAAGCTTGGTGCTATCTTCACTCAGTTGTACCACTACAGTCTGTAGCTCCTCCATAAACATAAAAAATTAAGTTTGTCTTTGATTCTTGTCTGTAAATAAAATACAGTTTTTATTTTATCTTTACCTGTTCTTTTTTTAGTATTTCCATATGTTGGTGCTGAGCACTTAGCGCTGCCTGACTGAGAGCACACTCCCTGGCAATAGCAAATAGCCTTCTCTTTAGCTTCCAGAGCTTGTTCTGTAGCCCCTGTCTCTCCACATTCACCCTCCACAGTTTTCTTTCTTCCTCTGCACGTTCCCACCTAAGGCTCTCAATTTCACTGTTGCTTTTATCTCTTGTTAGAAGTTCCTCTTTCTTTAGTGTCCTAATCACTTCTGCCACTCTGTTGTCCATTTGATCCATGTCCTCTTCTGTCTCATTTGTCATGGCTGTCCCCTTCTGATAACTAAGTCCACTTAGTTCTAGCACCTCAGCCAGTTTGTTGCACATTCGCAGTAAGTTGCATACAAATTGTTCCAGCAGTTGATACATGAAAATAGTTTGTTCTGAAATCTGTTTGTTGTGCTTACTCCTACTTTAATTCTATTGTGGGTCTTTCCTATTTCAAACTTATCCTTACACTTGTACAGTTTTGCTGATGTAAACCCCATGTCACACACACAGTACAGTATTTTCGGCAGAGGTCCAACCTTTTCTCCTATCTGGTGGTTTTCTTCTACATACACAAAAAAGTGGAACAAGCTGAGGAAAAGCTATTGTAGCGCAGTGTCAAAAACGCTGTACTGTGACTTGGAATATGTTTCTTCTTAAAGCTTTTGCTGATATAGTTTCTCTTATAAGCCTTCCTGAGCTAACTTTCATTCTGACTTACATCCCTGTTCTAATTATGTTCTATTTGGCAATTTAAGAAGGATTCTTGCAATAAGCGCTTTATAGTCTACAACTAACAATCTGCAGCCTTTGCATTCTTGTTTTTTCTCTAGAGTGTAGAGGGACCCGGTCTGGCTTTCATTGTTTTTACAGAAGCCATTCTTAAGATGCCTGGTTCTCCAGCCTGGTCCATTCTGTTTTTTGTCATGGTTCTCCAGCCTGGTCCATTCTGTTTTTTGTCATGCTTCTCTGTTTGGGTCTCTCAACTCTT
The DNA here is from genome assembly GCA_024416835.2 of Perccottus glenii. Classification (NCBI taxonomy): domain Eukaryota; kingdom Metazoa; phylum Chordata; class Actinopteri; order Gobiiformes; family Odontobutidae; genus Perccottus; species Perccottus glenii. Next base: position 15,166,780 of record CM044562.2, on the reverse strand, counting down.
ATTGGCACCTTTGAGGGAGTGCTCCTCCCATAAAGAGACCTGAATGTGTTCCCTAGAAAATGGTCCCAGGAAGCAATAACTGGTAATTTAGTGACACAAAGTTATCCAGAAATTAATAATTTGTCATTTAATACATGTTGATTGTCTCATTGTTTGTGTCAAGTGTCTTTTAACTCTGAGGTGCCCTACACTTGAAAAGGACCAGACTTGGGATTTCACTCAGAAAAATATTTATTTTGATCAGTTGATGTAGTAGTAGTAGGATCAGATGTAACAGGTGAAAAACCTTTAAATAAATAAAAGAAAAATAAACAAACATTTTAAATAATCAGGTATTTTCTTAACACAGGAAAGGTCAAATGCATTTTACAGGCAACACAGCTTGGTCTTTTACTTTACAAGCAACACTATACCAACCTAAGCATTTAGTCTTAGTTACCAGTTTCTCTTGTTTAAACCATGCAGTATTAATTGCTTTCAAACTTCACTTGTAACATTAACACATTTACCACATTAAATACCAAACAAATTAACAGACAAAGGATTCAAACGAGAATCTGTGAAACAAGAGTCAATGTAAGCTTACCAATAGTCCGTCATAATCAAAAGAAAAAAGGAAAAGTCCCAGTTCCTCACAGTGAATGAATTTGCACCTCTGCCGACCGCTCTTCCCGTTGTACCCCTCTCAAATGACATGAAAATGTATTTTAAACACTGAACCAGGTGCGCTTCCAATTTTCCCAATTAAAATCACCTGGTTGAGCCTGAACCAGAGCGCGCACAGTCACGTGCGCGCCGGCATACAGAGCGCGCACAGGGAAGGCGGCACGCAGGAGAAAGAAACCGACACGCTGAACTACAACACAGCAATACACACGGAAGACAGCCACACCTCCACCGGGTCAGCGCGACACCTCCCACTCGATCTTTTGCGTGGCCATGCCTGGAAAGATCGCACTCTCAGGTGGGCTGGTCTCTGACCTGATCTTCCACTGGCACGAGGACCACAAGGCGCCGGACATCTCGATGCAGAATGGTGCTCAACTCGGGATCTCTGGCAGCCGGTTTTGGATTTCTCACCGAAATGCTGGAGCTTAGAGAGACCCTCACATAAACATCTCGAACAACACTTTTGGAATCAGGATTAACGCCGACGACTCTTGCAAGTCTTAACTGCCCTCTCAGTGCGTTTTGGTCACAGAGCCAAACTATGTCTCCAACGGCAACGTTCCTTTCAGCAGTATGCCACTTACTGCGAATGACCAGGTTCGGGACAGCAAGTTGGCTCCAGGACTTCCAGAAATTTTTGACTATAGTTTGTACTTCTTTGAGACTTTCGAATGGATAAATGGTATAGTCAACAGTTTTGAAGTCTCCACTTTGTGTGGCTCGACCAAGCAACAGGTTGTTCGGCGTGATGTAGTGGATGCGCTCTTCTCGGCTTTGAACTCTGGCGTCGATGGGTCTCTCATTAGCAAGATTAGCAGCTAGCTGGAGCTCAGTCAGGAACTCACTGAAGGTAAGGCCCCCCACATTGGTAAGACTTTGGAGGGCTCTTTTAGTGACTCTGACAGCAGCTTCGGCGGCCCCGTTTCGGTGAGGTGAATCGGCCGGGAGGATTTTCCACGTTCAGGTGGTCTCATTTCTGGCAGCATACTCTTCAAGCGACTCTTTGTCCTGTTGATTCAGGTAAGTATACATTTCTTTTAGGACAGGTCTTGCTCTGACAAAGTTTCTACCAGGATCAGACCAGATTTTCCGGGGATGGCCTCAGACAGTGGTGAACCTCTGATAGGTAAGCAGAAAGCTCTCTGTTGATAATGTGTTTGCTAACTCGACATGGATGGCTCGGCTGGACATACAGCAAAATACGACACCCCATACTTTCATAGTTACTCTCTTCTTGACATCATCCTTCACATAGTAAGGTCCAAATAGGTCAACAGACGTGAACTTGAATGGTGCAGCAGGACTTGACCTCTCCTCAGGTAAGTTTCCCATTATCTGCTTGCAGTTTCTTGCTTTTGCTTTCCTGCAGAAGATACACTTGTCAACAACTTTTCGGGCAATAATTCTTCCCTTATGACCCACGCCTTCCTTCTCATTCGCAATAGAGTTCCCGCCACTCCATCGTGTCCCTCATGTGTGCTATGTGCTTCTCTGGCTAGCAGGGTGGATAACCAAGCTTGGAATGGTAGAAGAGGAACAGCTCTGCGGTCATCTCCAAAGGTCTGAACTCTGCCACCACAAACCAGAAGTCCACTTGTCTGATCCCTGTAAACGACAAGTCTGTTTATTGTGGCACTTGGGAAGTTGACACCCTCTTGAGCTGCTAGGCAAAGGTCTCGGAACACGTCTCGTCTTTCGCTGACTGTAAGGACACCTGAGGATGGTACTGCCTCCCACTTTTCTTGTTCTCTGATCTTAGCACTCAAGAACTTTTTAGCTGCTCTCCAGATCCACGCCACAGTCCCGAACAAATTTCTCAGGTTGCTGAAGCGCCTTTTATCAACAAGCTGTCGAATTGCTAATCCTGCTGGTCTTCTGGACTCTACCCGGGCTGGATCATATGCTGGATCGTATGATGGATCGTGTGCAGTCTTCAGCCGACTTCTGGTAAGTACTGCTACAAATGTCTTTTTCTGGATCTTTGTGACTTTGTCTCGGGTTTGGGCTGCAACGTCTTTAGCGGATTTTTTCGGCCACTCATCATCAGGAAGTTGGAGGAACTTTGGACCCGACTGCCACTCGGAGTCCTCAGTTAGGGCATCTGAATTGGCACCTCTGGTGATGATGTCTGCGATGTTTGCTAGCCCTGGAATTCACCACCAGTCCTGGACATCGGTGCTGCTCTGAATCTCGCCAACACGGTTTGCGAAGAAGTTCTGGTAGCCAAAACTCTCACGCTGTATTGTGCCCAGGACGGTCTGACTGTCGACAAGATGGTACCATTTCTCAACCTGGAGTCGGCAGTGTCTCTGGAAGTAGGTCTTGAGACGGGCTGCAAATACGGCTCCGCATATCTCAGCTTTCACAGGATCGCCTCTATGGTCGAGAGGGGTCAACTTGGCTTTGGACTCGACCAGTCTCACAACAACATCATGGCTGCAGCTCCAGCGAAGATACATCACAGCGCCGTAAGCGTTTTCGCTGCCATCAGAGAACGTGATGGCACTGGGCTTTGCGCAGAGATCTGGTGGAGTCAGAGATCTGGCGAATCAAAGTTGGCTCAGGTCAGCATATTCTTCTAATAGCTTTGCCTTGTCTGAAGGTCTCAGAGAAGACGCAATAACAATACATAACAATTCTCTGAGACCTTCAGACAAGGCAGCGTCCCACGTGTCTTCTAAGCAGTACCATACTTTGGCTTCTTGGAAAGCTCTCCTAACCAGAATGGCACCCTTTTGCTTAACAGGAGTCACAAGGCCGAGTGGGTCATACAGTTGCTTCTACTGCTTTCTTGTTGTTTGGTAGAGTTACTGGGTCTTCTGTCCACGGATATTTAGCGTGCCAGTGTGGTTCAGTGCTGTGATCATCTCCAGTTCTATATGTCAAGCCATTTCTCACGAGCTCCATCTCCCTCTCCTCTGCAAGCGTCATTTCTTTACCTCCTGGCTGGCAGTTCCTGCAGCGACAACCTCCACATCTTGGCTGGCAGGCAGCTCCAATACTTTCCCACCTCCACCACTTCAGAAAATCTCTGCTGCTGATGGCTGTGCTAGCCTGAGATTCGGAGTGATCTGGATAATGGCAGGGAGCTGGTTCTTTTGCAAACTCTCGATACTTGACTGATGCGGTTCTCATAGATCTCGCAAAATGAGTCTTGGATGTGTGGGCCCTCAAGATGACTTCCTCGAAGAGATCTGGATGTGTGCCCCCGACTGTCTTCCCGAGTGGACCATCCCAGAGCACCAGGTCACCAATAGAGCGGACTTTTTGGGGCACCAGTTGGCCTTCTTTGTGGCTGATCAGAAGCTGGATCTCTTTAGGTCTAATGAGGTCTTTGAGGGAAATATCTGGGAAGATCTCCTGCAGCTTATTAGGTGGAACATGCCTGTGCACTTCTGCAATTCTGTCAAGTCCGTAGCAGATCAGTGGGTGAGACTTGACGGTCCCTCTTAAAGTGCTGATACGGATCTTGAGGAGGTAGCGCTTGGTTTCCACAGACTTCTTCATCCCTCCGACGCCATGGACGACCAGTGTGACATCTTCACTGCGAAGGTTCAGTTTGCTTGCAGCTTTATGAGTTATATAAGTCGTGTCAGATGCCAGATCAATTAATGTCCCGATTCTTTGCCCATCGTTGGCGGTGACATCAAGGAACATCAGGATCACGGGGTACTCATGCAGACCAATCTCCTCCAGAAGGCCTCGCTTTGCTGCAGTGGAGTTGTATGCTCGGGATGCGATGTTGCAAAAGGCATTTCGACCCTGCTGCGCAAGCTCAGGTGGAAGTTTAGAGAGGAACTCTTCTTGGGCCTCAGTGCATCTTCTCCTCTCAGCTCTCACTGGACCGAACTTGGGTCTTTGGGACAGCTGTCTGGGCAAGGGACAGAGAAGGTAGTGGTGTTGGTCTCTACACTCTGGATTCCCACACAGGTAAGTAGTATTTCTGCAGGGTTTGTCATGGACTTAGAGGCACCTCTTGCAAGCTCCGAGCTGTTGCACTGCGTCCTTCTTCTCCTGAAGCTTTGTGGTAGTTTTAAACCTTCTGCAGAAGTAGAGTTTTCTCTTATGCTTTGGGTCTCCACAGATAATGCAGCCTGCTGATCCACTGCTGGAATTGGTTGTCTTTGTTCGGGCATACTTTGTTTGAAACCTGGTCTTCTCCTTGGCAGGGTCGATGTCTCTCAACTGCTCTAACTGCTAATAGATGGACTCTTGGGATTGAAGATATGCAAGTAACTTGTCAAAGCGGTTCTGGTGGTTTACAGCGTTGTTCAGGTCAGCAGCGTGGGTAAGCCAGTCTTTTTTCAGGGACTCTGGCAATTTGCTCTCGATAGATTTTATTACTAGTGGGTTTTTTATGTCATCTGCATTGTTTAATTAATTTAAATCATAGAGGGCTTTTCCAACAGCTTGGATGAGCTCTACGATTCTTCTCGGCTGGTTACCACGGACAGGTGGGATAGCGATGTAGTAAACTAACTTGAAGTGCTGTGCATTTAAGTTAGCCAAATAGATGTTTACATTTACATACTGATTTTTCTTTATTTGAAATTTTAAAAACAAAATAAATCAACAGAATTTCTACATAAGGTTAACAAACCAGGGAGATTTAAATTTTTTTTTAAATGACGTGAACAACGTTGATTCAACATGATTTTAGCGTACATACCAGACGTAGATGGGGCAACAACCAGAGACGAGCTAGCTAGCCAGTTGAAAACTTTGCATTTCTCTGTCTGCACAAAATGCACTTTTGAAAGGTGCTTAGACAGATTGCTTGTGTTTCCGCCCTTACATGCAAACATTTTGTTGCACTTATGACAATGAGCGTTGTCTGCATTAACTCTAGAGACGTGTAACCACACTTTGGAACCTTATGCTCTCTCCGCCATCATCACTCTTTGTATTAAGCGCAGGTTTTTGTACTGTTGTGCGTGCGCCGCGCTCGTTGTGTTGTGTGTGTGTGACAGAGCGCTGTGACAGACAGCCTCCGCGGCGCGCATGAGAGATCTCGCAGATCTCACAGACAAACGTCTTAATATGATCCACATTAGAAATGTTTGGTGAGATAAAATGTGCACGATAACATATTATTAAGCGAAAATACATAGTACGTTCATTTTTTTCTCCTCCAGTACCGAAAGCAGAACCGATAGCATCAGATCTTATTGATACTACGGTCTTTCATAATTTAGCCCCGGGGCCAGTTTAATACCGGGTTTCGGTACCCATCCCTAATAGCTCCTCGACAACCTCAATGGCAATAGTGGCTTGGTTCCCATAGCGGTTTTCTAAGACTCTGAAGATCTCATCTGCTGAGGTGGTAAATAGACAGGCGTAGATCTTTGGCCACTCTTTCACCGAGACTATCAAGCAGTTGGAATTTCTTCACCTCCATAGACCCAGTTGGTTCGCCTTGCTTCTGCAGAGCCTCTCATTCTTTCCTCCATCTGTAATACTCACGTTGGTTGCCGGTAAACTTTGGTAAAGCTGTGGCTTTACTGTCCTCTTTACTTTTTGCTGCTTTAATCAGGATGGCCTTTCCTGACACCAGCTTGGGAAGCAGGATTTCTAGCTTTGTTAGGCGACGATTTAAGTCTTGCCTCTCGGCTAGTGGAGCCCAACGGTTCCAGGTCCGGTACGCTTCTATGGCTTTATGAACCAGCTTCTCTACATGATGGAGCATAAAGTCATATGCCTCCAGAGGTGTGTCAGGCTGAATGAAAGAGGCATTCTCGCACTCTCCCTCTGCAGTTTCTAGAGCCAGAGTCAGTTCCCTCTCACCAAATGAGGCCCATAATGTCTCTTGGATTAGGTGCTTTACCTCTTTTAACTTCTGCTCACACTCTTTCTCTGTCTTCTCGAGGTTGGCTCTCTGCTGGTCGCCTAACTCAGGTGCGCCCTTCGCATCAGTCTCCTCGCACAGTGCAATGTATGCAGCCTCAATCTCCTCATTTACATCCATCACTTTGGAGCCCTCTGCTGTGAGGTGCCCTACACTTGAAAAGGACCAGACTTGGGATTTCACTCAGAAAAATATTTATTTTGATCAGTTGATGTAGTAGTAGTAGGATCAGATGTAACAGGTGAAAAACCTTTAAATAAATAAAAGAAAAAGAAACAAACATTTTAAATAATCAGGTATTTTCTTAACACAGGAAAGGTCAAATGCATTTTACAGGCAACACAGCTTGGTCTTTTACTTTACATTTTACAAGCAACACTATACCAACCTAAGCATTTAGTCTTAGTTACCAGTTTCTCTTGTTTAAACCATGCAGTATTAATTGCTTTCAAACTTCACTTGTAACATTAACACATTTACCACTTAAATACCAAACAAATTAACAGACAAAGGATTCAAACGAGAATCTGTGAAACAAGAGTCAATGTAAGCTTACCAATAGTCCGTCATAATCAAAAGAAAAAAGGAAAAGTCCCAGTTCCTCACAGTGAATGAATTTGCACCTCTGCCGACCGCTCTTCCCGTTGTACCCCTCTCAAATGACTAATGCGTGTATTTTACACACTGAACCAGGTGCGCTTCCAATTTTCCCAATTAAAATCACCTGGTTGAGCCTGAACCAGTGCGCGCACAGTCACGTGCGCGCCGGCATACAGAGCGCGCACAGGGAAGGCGGCACGCAGGAGAAAGAAACCGACACGCTGAACCACAACACAGCAATACACACGGAAGACAGCCACGCCTCCACCGGGTCAGCGCGACAGTTTGTGTTTTAGGTATAACATTTCTAACTGCATTCATTATCACCCTGCTGTTTGCACAGCCTTCTGGGATTTATTGGGTGACACTCTTTGATAACTTTGCTGGATCTGTTTCTCTCCTTTGCATTGGGTTGTTTGAAATTATAGCTGTTGTCTACATCTATGGCATAGACAGGTAAGAAAGGATAGGATAGTTCATTTTGAAACTACTTTACTTTAACTACTCTACTTTACACTGATCACAGATATAGGCTGATGATGCGCCAATATTATTTCATTGTTTGGCAGATTCAATGAAGATATCAGGTTTCTTTCACAAAAGAAGGGTGCTCCGGGGGAACCCACCTGCCCTGGCGGAACCTTTGCCGCAGGCTACGCACAGGACGCCTGGAAGAACTGGCAGGTTCTGTGTCTGGAAGCTCTGTCGGTTGAGGACGTTGAGGACATCTATATGTTTGGATTCATGATAGCTGGATTCCTCCTTATTGGTCTGGGGAATGCCTTTAACTATCGGAAAATTTGCAAGACAGCTGCCTTCAAATCTACCCAGCCGCTGTCTACTGAAATTAAAAAGTGCTTTCATGACGTGGGTGAAAGTTTGAAAGGGCTACATCAAAGAGATGCGCAGTCCGAGGAGCTGGCCCGAGATCTCTCAGCACGGACTGCTGACATACAGAAAAGTGTTCATAACACCGAAAGACAGACTGGAGAGCTACTGTGCGGCTTAACTGATGTGAAGGGATTACATCAATGGGGCACACGAATCGAAGAGCTGATTCGCACCATCTTGGCCCGATCTGAGGACACTCAGAAAAGAGTGGATATCATCGAGAAACTGTCCGGTGAGCTGCTACGTAGTGTTTCTGGGCTGCATATAATGAAAGATACATCAAGGTTACTCCACGACATGGACTCACGAAACTGACGCTGAGGACCAGAACTGATTGATCACGATCCGGAGAAATTACCGAAGATCAAATATACCACCCTCTTGGAAGCCTAGCCGGCAGCTGGGGTCTTATCTTATCCGCTTGAGACTCTCCGTTCCCAGCCAAGGCCACTGACTCTCACTCCAACAGACTGCCTATTCACCGCCCACAGAGGCCTTGGACTCCTATCCTATCCTAACACCAGCCCAAACCAACAGTCTGCCACTTTTACATCTGTCTGACCCTGTACTATTACTTGTTTTGTTGAAACAGCTACTGTTGTTTATGTTGTAACTGCTACTGTTGTTATAACTACCTGTCTGTTATGTCTGTACATGTGATGTTTGCTATGTTTGTGCAATACCTTATTTCATTTTCCGGAGGATCATCGGCGCGCTGTAATAGCGTACTGGTGTGGCCTTGCAACCTTTTGTGTTATCTATGTATATATGTAATATGTTGCACCACTAAATAAGCTTTTCGTTATAGTGTACTTTTACATCTGTAATGACAATAAATTGAATCAATCAATCAATTATGATTGGGTATAAGCCCTCCATATTCTGGCAGGTAACGTGGAGGTTCATCAGCCCTCTCATCATACTGGTCATCCTAGTTTTCTACCTAGTGACCCAAGCAGAAGAACAACTGACCTATTTAGTCTGGGATCCCAATTCTGTAAGAAAAAAATGCATCCATTGTAACAATAGTAGAATATACAAATTCTTACTTTTCCCTTTTGCTTCACAGGAGAATTTTCCGGCTCTGTCTTCAGTCCCTTACCCAGTATGGATTAATGCAATCATCTTTTTGTTGGCTGGAATACCTAGTTTGGCAATTCCTTTATATGCTTTGTGTAGGCTGAGCTACATTAGATGCAAGAAATAAAGAGACACACAAAGTGAACAAACTTTGTTAAACTGAAATAAAGTATAAATTAAACCCGATTTAACTACAGCAGTTGTATTAGTTATTTATTATGTATTTAATATTATTAATAAACACTACAGTATATTCATGATATAATATCTTTATCTTTTTTGCTGTTGAAGCAAATTCTGGGTCACCAGGGGCGGATTAAGGTGATCAGGGCCCCTAGGCTGTTTGTGTAAAGGCCCCTCCCCCTTTATTCATAATACATTACTGAGGATTTTTTTTCTTTAGTGCCATACATGATCCACACACTGTGAAGCTATCTCGGCCTAGCAGTCCTCCAGCTGTCTTTGACTTTGTCAAGATTCAGGGGCCTTCAAATATCCAGGAAATGTAGGGATTTATTTCAGTATATCTTTGTTATGCTGTTCTTTTTACGTTTGTATTTTCCGTTTTTGTGCTTCACTATCATAATTTCCTTCCTTGATTTTACCGTTATGCTACTGCTAACAGTGCTAACTTCACTGCTAGCAATAGCAGTGAAATTAATGTAAATGAAAATGATTGACATGCTTTGGCAAGCAGAAAAGTAATCTATCCAATCAATCACCTGTTAATTTTTTGATGTTTCTTATTGGCTAACATAAGTGGCGCCTGAAGATTATTTTTATTAGGGTGGCCAGGTAGGGCCATATAAATATTTAGGAATGACCAACCAAGAAAACATTTTAATTTAGTAATTCTTCTGATGTAGTATGGTATTCTGTGTTTATAATTTTTATTATTGCAGAAATTACTAAATCAGGAGTCTTCAACTAAAATCAATCGAGGTCTGCTAAGTTAACTTTTCTCGCCGTGAGGGGTTCGGAAAATTTTAATAAAAGAATACATGTTTAAATGAACTTTTATTTTAAGTTAAAATTTTTCTAAATCAGAAAACAAGCATTTATTTCCTGTGTTTTCACCTTCTGGGTAACATTTTCAATAAAATGTTCATGATTAGTCCTGTAACAGTAGTTTGGATTCCCACAGAAACTGACACTGAACTTAAAGGTGCACAATCTGGCAGATCCAGAGTTTTTGTACTTGTGCCACCTCTGGCGTTAGTGGTATCCAGTGTTGTGTGCGTTCACAGTGTGCAGGCTTGTACGAGCATGAATGAACAACAACCACAGAAGAATCTGCCGGTTTCGTGTGCGCTGGAGGCCTGTCTCTTGTTCGCAAGATTCATTTTCAACTTTGCCGCAAGCTTAGCTTAGTTTACTTATGGCGGCAAATCAGAAAGTGAGAACCAGGTAAACAAGCATTATGTCACGTCCGCTGAAACAGCGCAGGAGTTTCAATCCTGAAACCTTCTCCTTTAGTTCACTGTACAGGCTTACAGAAGCATCCGCGGAGAATTCACATAGGCTCATTCTGCACATCAGGCTGTTGCTGATGCATGCATGGGTTAAAAAAAAATGTTATTTGAACCCTTAAAACTCTGAGCTTATTGTGTGAACAATGCAGACTTATGTATTTGTCACTCATTTCCAACACGCCTTCACACCTTTCGTACGGGTCATATGCCCAATGTTATCATCAACTCGCCCTGTTTCCTGTCAACCTACTGTCAGCTGGCAGTGTCTGTTCTGTCTCTGTGTTAGTGACAGATTATGTTGCCCCTAGGGGCAAATAAATAAATAGGCAGTGGTTTTGAGGTTCACAGAGAGAGCACATGGTGGACGCCTGCAGCAGCAGTACAGGACTGAGGAAGCCTGCTCTGTCATCAACTTAAGTTCGGGATCATCCTCTTAATAGTGGCATCGACTGTATGTATATTATTTCTATCGAGGTTCTGTTTTTTCCATGCATATAATTAATATCACTTGTTAAGTTTGATCATGATTTGTAACACAGTTTTATTTGTCTTGTTTTGTTTGCAGATTTTTGATTAATATGTCTGTTTATGCGGGCGTACGGGGGCGGCAGTAGCTCAGTGGGTAGAGCGGAAGGTAGGCGGTTCGATTCCCGCTCTCCCCACAGTTCATACTGTCGTTGTGTCCTTGGGCAAGATACTTAACCCACCTTGCCTCCAGTGACTGTAACACTGGTAATTACATTAGAACAATGTAAGTCGCTTTGGATAAAAGCGTCAGCTAAATGAATAAATGTAAATGTAAATGTTATGCTATCTGAAAACTATTGTTTTACTATGCAGTAAAAGCCGAAAAGACCGGATGTAACCGCCATTTTATTGCCATGTTGTAATGACAATATCGGTGAATAGGGGACCAATGGGCAGATTACAACCATTTTTTTTTTTACAATTTATGGTCTGAACACCATACCTTGTGACATGCAGAAATGTCTTAGTGCGGTATCTGCTGTATGTGAACTAACAAACCCCAGCCTTAATATAGTTTTGGGGATTTGACCCTTGGGTTTCCTTGGTTTCACCGAGGCCATCATCAAAATGTAAGTTCCTCTGCTTTTCTTATTTTCATCCTGCTTCATCCTACCCAGGGTAAATAAGGCAAATGAGACGATGAAGAGCAATAAACTGTCCAACAGAGGGAGACATAATACTTTTAGAAACTAGTAAGAGGTTTGATCACAGTCAAGGCTGAGGAAATCAACTTAAGATAGTTAACCATCAACAATCGGAGTTTCTCAGTGACTGAAGTCATAATGCAATAAAAGAATAAAAAGAAAGCATCTGAGCATAGTTCTGAAGTAGATGTTTTTTTCCCCATTTCTCATTGTGTAATAGAAACTCATCTCACCGATCATTTGACAATGACTGACAGTCCCTTGGATGAAGGCAAAAACATCTCATGCTCTTTTGAGGAATACATCAAGGATTCTTTTACAGGACTGTCAGGTCTCTGCCTCAGTGTGGTCACAATGAAACTGTTGCTCCCTAACCCGGAACTGGATCTCCGCATCCACACATATGAGGACCTGGAGAGGATGGAGGTAGAAGAGGCTGAGGACCGGCCCAAGTGGGACAACAAGGCTCAGTACATTTTAACCTGTGTGGGTTTCTGCGTTGGGATTGGCAATATGTGGCGCTTCCCCTATCTGTGTCAGAGTCATGGAGGAGGTAAGTCTAGATAAAAATAGAACAAATGACTTTGATCAGGAAATACTCCAGTAATTGGCAAGTAATAAGTTAATAAAGTTTTCCTTGGCTGAACAGTGTATGTATTTTTGGCCCTATTCTAATTCAAGCAGTTGGCAAGGCAAGGCATTTTATTTATATAGCACAATTCATACACTGGGTAACTCAAGTGTTTTACAGGAATAAAAGACAATTTACAAGATTTAGATTAAGAAACATTCGAAAAATTAAAAACATTTTAAAAGAAGAGTGCAGATAAAAGTTGTAGTGTAGGCGGAGCTAAAGAGGAAGGTTTTTAACCTCCCCTTGAACATTGTTAAAGTTGAGGCTTGTTTTACTTCATCTAGGAGGTTGTTCCAGGTTTTTGCTGCATGAAACTTAAACGCTGCTTCACCTTGTTTAGTTCTAACTCTGGTCACGAGCAGAAGGCCTGTCCCAGATGTTCTCAGAGTCCGAGGAGGTTCATAAGCAACTAGCATGTCAGAAATATATTCTGGTGCTAAACCATTAAGAGACTTGTAAACCAGCAGTGCTGTGGTTGTACTTCCCTGTTTTGGTGAGAACCCGAGCAGCCGCATTCTGAATAAGCTGCAGCTGTCTTAACCCTCGTTTTGAGAGACCAGTGAGCAGGCCGTTACAGTAATCTAACCTGCTGGAGATAAAAGCATGGATGGGTTTCTCTAAGTCTGGTTGAGACATCATCCCTTTGACTCTGGAAATGTTTTTAAGGTGATAAAATGCAGATGATGTAATTGATTTATAATGTGGCTGTGGAAATTCAAGTCTGAGTTCATGATGACCCCTAGATTTTTAACCTGATGTTTAGATTTTAGAGAAAGAGACTCGAGGTGACTGCTGACACTTTCTCTTTGTTTCTGTGGCCCAAAGATGATTAGTTCAGTCTTTGCATCCACACATCAGTTCGATGCAGTGACACAGTGAATGGATTGGTCCATTTTCACCTGCTGTGAGTGAAATGTAAATCTGAGTGTCATCTGCATAATTATGGTAGGATATGCCACAGCTGCGTATTAACTGACCTAAAGGAAGCATCTAAAGATTGAATAATAGAGGTCCCAAGATAGACCCCTGTGGAACCCCACATGTCAGGGCCATTTGGTCTGATACACAGTTACCAACCGAAACAAAGTACTTCCTGTCTTCAAGATAGGACTGAAACCATTTAAGGGCAGTTCCAGTGATACCTATCCATTCCTCTAATCTTTGTGACAGGATTTCATGGTCCACTGTATCAAACGCAGCACTCAAGTCCAACAGAACTAAGACAGAGACTTTGCCCGCGTCAGTGTTCAGACGGATGTCATTTGGGACTTTGATAAGTGCAGTCTCAGTGCTGTGATTGGGCCTGAATCCTGACTGAAAGGGATCAAAACAGTTGTTAAGTAATAGAAAGTCATTAAGTTGCTGATATACAACTTTTTCAATGACTTTCCCTAAAAATGGCAGGTTTGATATGGGCCGATAGTTGTTGAGCGCTGTAGCATCTACTGCTCTTTTTTTTAGGAGAGGCTTAATGACAGCAGTTTTTTGGGGGAAATGTTCCAGACTGTAAGGAATTATTGACTATATCAGTGAGTTGTGGTAACAAACTGCTTAGTACTGATTTTAGAAATCTAGTGGGTAAAACATCGAGGCAGCAGGTGGATGAACTCAGGCTGGAGACAGTTTTTTGTCATTGATGGGTGTAAAATGTGTTAACTCAACCAAGTGTCTCCTAGGTGACCCTTTGAACTGTATCGCATGTTTAATGCCTTGAACCTTGTCGTTGAAAAACAAGGCAAACTCATTGCATTTAGTGGTGGAAACTAAATCTGGACTAAATTTGTTAATCTGTTCACTGTAGAAAACAGGACACGCAAGTTGTTACTGGTGTTGTTGATGATCTCTGAGAAGAATATTTCTGTGCCCTGACAGAGTGAGCATTGCTCCAAGAAGCCTTCTACCTCTTCCTGATCATTTTAACCTTAACAGGAGCAATGGTGTCCATAACATTTAAAACACCTGAAGTATAACAATTCAACAAATCATCAACCTGACCTGATGAGGCATTTTCAAACCTGATTGCCTCCATAAACTGTGTCCTGGTGTTATTATTAATGTGTCTCTTTTGTACAAGTGTAGGTCCAACAGCAACTTTTGGAATTATGGACAGAAGAAAAAAGACACAAGAATGATCAGATAGAGCAACATCAATCACAGTGACATCTGAAATATGAACACCTTTAGTAATGACTAGGTCCAGAGTGTGACCTCTGTTATGGGTCGGCTCATTAAAATGCTGACAAAGACCAAAAGTATCAAGAATAGTAGAAAGTTCTTTGGCATTTCTGTCACAAACATTATCCACATGCACATTAAAATCACCTGATATGACTATTTGTTCAAATTCTGTGCATATACCCGAAAGCATTTCAGTAAACTCATCAATAAAATCATGACATTGTTGGGGTGGTTTGTAAAGAACTACATATAAAATAGATGGAGAAAACCTCAACTCAATTCAACTCAACTCAACCTCAACATTTTGAATGATACATATTGTACTCAAATTTTAGATCCAAGATGGCGGCGCGAGTACATCGCGAGGCTCGGGTTCTATCCAGTTTCTGCAATTTTGCAGTATTACTCTTGCTTATCTCGGGTCTGTTTGTGCAGAACAGTTGTGCCTTTACATCGTACACCCGGAGTGAGCTTTTGGATATTGGTTTGCAATTTTCCGACGGTTTTATGGACATCCTTCGACTCCCTCCTGAAATCACTAGGACGCCGGTGGCAGCTCATTCTTCCCGGCCGGGCGGAAGTGCTCGCAGGCGGCGTCGAGAACGTAAACAGAGAAGGGGTACACGGGGAGGACTTAGAGCTAGGCTAAAGCTAACACCTCACCGGCTCTCTTTACCCAGTATCTTCCTCGCCAATGTACGATCGCTAGTGAACAAAATGGATGAGATTCGACTCAATATGACACACAGCAAAAGACTTCTGAACTGTAACGTCCTTATCTTCACGGAGACGTGGTTAAATAGCGGAATACCAGACTCCGCTATTGAGCTCACGGACATCACACATGCTCGCGGACAGAACAACAGATGGATCCGGTAAGACAAGGAGGCGGATTGTGTATTTATATTAACAAAGCTTGGTGCACAAACTCCGCTGTTGTTGGGAGCCATTGTTCAGCTAACCTAGAGTTTCTCATGGTTAAATGTAGACCGTTCTATCTGCGCGGGAGTTCACCTCCACCATTATAACTGCAGCTTATATTCCCCGGACGCTGATGCCAAGCTTGCTATGAAAGAACTTTATGCAGCCATCAGTAAACAACAGACTATTCACCCGAAGCAGCGTTTATTGTTGCGGGTGACTTTAATCACTCTAACTTAAAGACTGTGCTACCCAAATTTCATCAGAATGTTTCCTGTCACACCAGAGGAACAAAACCCTAGACCATGTCTACACAAACATGGCTGGAGCTTACGTGGCGACACCCTCCCCACCTGGGACAAT
Source organism: Perccottus glenii (assembly GCA_024416835.2). Taxonomy (NCBI): domain Eukaryota; kingdom Metazoa; phylum Chordata; class Actinopteri; order Gobiiformes; family Odontobutidae; genus Perccottus; species Perccottus glenii. The sequence goes on along the minus strand of CM044562.2, from coordinate 15,150,955 downwards.
CAGATCACATATCTCTGTTCCTCACTCCCAAATATACACCCTCATCAACCGTGTGAAGCCATCAGTGAAGACCATCAAGGTGTGGCCTGCGGGGTAGATTTCACACTCCAGGAAAAGTTTCTACACACAGACTGGAGTATGTTTGCTTCCCAAGCCACCAGTGGTGCTCACACAGACATTGACTGCTACACCTCCTCTGTATTGGATTATATTAATACCACCATTGACAGTGTTACAACCCAGAAACAGATCACCACATACCCAAACCAGAAGCCATGGATGAACAGGAAGTGCGACTCCTGTTGAAGACACGCAATACTGCCTTCAGATCAGGAGACGCACAAGCCTACAGCACATCCAGAGCAAACCTGAAGAGGGGCATCAAAAAGGCCAAGCACTGCTACAAGCTGAAGATAGAGGACACTTCTCCAACTCTGACCCTCGACGCATGTGGCAGGGCATCCAGGCCATCAGTGACTACAAACCCACCCACTCCACCCCTGCAGCCACCGATGTCAACTTCCTGAATGAGCTAAATGACTTTTATGCTCGCTTTGAAAGAGACAACAGAGAAACTGCAACCAAGCTCAAACCCTCAGTTGACCACCCCCCATTTACACTCTCATCCACTGATGTCTGCAAGGCACTGAGCCAGATCAGCACACACAAGGCTGCTGGACCAGACAACATCCCTGGTCGTGTTCTCAGGGCATGTGCGGAGCAGCTCGCTGGGGTTTTTACAGACATTTTCAACCTGTCTCTTGCCCAAGCAGCTGTACCAACATGCTTCAAATGCACTTCCATTGTGCCAGTGCCAAAACACTCTAGTCCAAGGTGCCCCAACGACTACCGCCCTGTAGCACTCACACCCATCATCATGAAGTGCTTTGAGCGGCTGATCCTGGAACACCTAAAAGACACCATACCACCCACATTGGACCCGCATCAGTTTGCTTACGCAGCAATAGGAGCACAGAGGATGCAGTTGCTATGGCACTGCACTCTGTGCTCACCCACCTGGACAATAAGAACTCTTATGCACGTATGCTGTTTGTTGACTTCAGCTCAGCATTCAACACTATCATCCCGACCAAGTTAATAGCCAAACTTGAAGACTTGGGCATCAATACCTCACTCTGCAACTGGATTCTGGACTTCCTGACCAACAGACCCCAGAATGTCCGATCTGGATCCACCTGCTCCACATCCATCACACTTAACACTGGTGTACCACAGGGCTGTGTGCTAAGCCCATTTCTCTACTCCCTCTTCACCTCTGACTGCAAGCCTGTGTTTGGATCCAACGCCATCGTCAAGTTTGCAGACGACACTACAGTGATTGGTCTCATCAGCAACAACGATGAGACTGCCTACAGGAAGAGATCCAGCACCTGTCCACATGGTGCAACGAAAATAACCTGCTCCTCAACACCACCAAAACGAAGGAGCTCATCGTGGACTTCAGGAAAGAGTCTAGAGGCACACACGACACCATCCACATCAATGGAATGGACGTCGGCGTGTCTCCAGCTTCAAGTTCCTGGGGACCCACATCTCGGCTGACATGACCTGGACAACCAACACCTCCAGCCTGGTCAAGAAGGCTCACCAGCGCCTCTTCTTCCTGAGGACACTGAGGAAGAACCAGCTCTCTCGACCATCCTGGTGAACTTCTACGCTGCGCGATAGAAAGCATCCTGACGAACTGTGTCACAGTGTGGTATGGGTGCTGCTCTGTCGCGGAGCGCAAGGCATTGCAGCGGGTGGTGAAAACTGCCCAACGCATCACAGGGACTCCACTTCCTGCCATCGAAAACATCCAGAGGAAACGCTGTCTGCGCCGAGCTCGCAGCATCCTTAAGGACTCCTCCCACCCAGCCCACAGACTGTTCTCCTCCTCCCCTCCGGCAGGCGTTTCAGGAGCCTCCGGACTAGAACCAACAGACTAAAGAACAGTTTCTTCCCAGAGCTGTGTCTTTACTGAACTCTAACCCTTGCTCACACCTCTCACAGACTCCTCTCTCACCCCCCACCATGCCACTCCCCTCACAGACTCTCCTCTCACCCCCACCATCCCACTACCCTCATAGACTCTTCTACCCCCCCACCACCATCCCACTCCCCTCACAGACTCTCCTCTCATCCCCCACCATCCCACCATCCCCTGCACTACTGCACCTTTGCTACCAACTGTTTACATTTCACTGTTTGCACTACCTTAAATCTACTGCTTACCTTAAGCTAACAATTAAGCTACAATTGTATACACCTACCTGTAAAATTCTGTTCATAGTCAGAGACATCTGTATATCACGTGTGTGTGTGTGTGAGTGTGTGTGTATGTGTGTGTGTGTGTGTGTGTGCTTGTGTGTGAGTGCGTGTATGTGAGTGTGTGTGAGTGTATGTATGTGTACGTGTGCATGTGAGTGAGTGTGTGTATGTGAGTATGTGTGCATGTGAGTTTGTGTGTGTGAGTGTGTGTGTGTGAGTATGCGAGAGTATGTGTATGTGAGTGAGTGTGTGTGTGTATGTGTGTATGTGAGTGTCTGTGTGTATAGCCCTCCCGGTTTAATTCCCCTGTGAGTATGTGTGTATTGGTGGTGTGTATGTGAGTGTGTGTATGTGTGTGTGTGTGTATGTGTGTGTGTGTGAATGAGTGTGTGTATAGCTCTCCCGGTCTAATTCCCCTGGGTGTATGTGTGTATGTCAGTGTGTGTGTGTATGTGTGTATGGTTGTGTGTGTATGTGAGTATGTGAATGTCTGTGTGTACAGCTCTCCCGGTTTAATTCCTGCGTGTATGTGTGCATGGTTGTGTGTGTATGTGTGTATGGTTGTGTGTGTATGTGTGTGTGTATGTGAGTGAGTGTGTGTATGTGTGTATGTGAGTATGTGAATGTCTGTGTGTACAGCTCTCCCGGTTTAATTCCCCTGCGTGTATGTGTGTATGGTTGTGAGTATATGTGTGTATGGTTTGGTTGTGTGTGTATGTGTGTGTGTATGTGAGTGAGTGTGTGTATGTGTGCGGCGCGATGCGTGTGTATCACATTACATTTAGAGTACATATTCAACTGTAAATGCTGTTTATAGAAAAGAGACACCTGTAATTATATTTATGGCACACACTCACCTTTTTATAGTAATAACCATCTGTATATTTATATTCATTGTACATATTACCTGTAAATCCTGCACATCTCCATATCCTGCACGTACGCAACCATTGTATATATCCTGCACTTTACTGCTATTGCACTTCTGGTTAGACCTAAACTGCATTTCGTTGCCTTGTACCTGTACTTGTGTAATGACAATAAAGTTGAATCTAATCTAATCTAATCTAAAATGATGAAAACTCCCCAAGTGATAGCTTCTGGATAAGAATATTATCTCTAAGAAAGGCACATACACCACCACCCTTTTTGTTTCCCCGCATTTTGGATAAAAATATGAAATTCAATGGGGTGGATTTAATAAGGACCGCATTTCCAGTCTTGCTGTCTAACCATGGAGGTCTGGGAGGAGGGGATGGAGGGGGTCTGACAGAGGTGTATTGGGCTCTAGGTAGTGGCCGAGGTGGAGAAGTGGTACTCCTGGGTGGTATTGGGGGTGATGTTTTTTGACAGTACCTGTGACCTGGCCAAATTAGGTGTAAGGGGTAGTTCACCTATGTCATGTCACCATGTCCAGGAACCAAAACCAGGAAGTACAATTACATCACGCCAGTTTTAAAATCCCTGCACTGGCTTCCTGTTGCTCAGAGAATATACTTCAAAACAGCACTGCTGGTTTACAAGTCTCTAAATGGTTTAGCACCAGAATATATCTCTGACATGCTAGTTACTTATGAACCTCCTCGGACTCTGAGAACATCTGGGACAGGCCTTCTGCTCGTGCCCAGAGTTAGAACTAAACATGATGAAGCAGCGTTTAAGTTTCAGCAGCAAAAATCTGGAACAGCCTCCCAGATGAAGTAAAACAAGCCTCAACTTTAACAATGTTCAAGGGGAGGTTAAAAACCTTCCTCTTTAGCTCCGCCTACACCACAACCTAAAGTGTTTTTTCTTTTATCTGCACTCTTCTTTTTAAAATGTTTTTATATTTTTTCTTATGCTTCTTAATATAAATCTTGTAAATTGTCTTTTATTCCTGTAAAGCACTTTGAGTTACCAGTGTATGAATTGTGCTATATAAATAAAATTGCCTTGCCTTGCCATGTCACCTGCATTTACTGCTTTCACCTTTAAGGTTAATCTGCAAACCTATCACTCACTTACTTTTGTTTTTACTGTTGTGAGGGGATACTGTAGCAATGCATTAAAAAAAGTTATCTCCAATATTGATTATAGCTATTTATTAACATCTGAGTTTGAGCTTATCAGGAACTCAGTATCCCCGGTTAGGAAACTGACCACTATCTTTGTTCTATAAACTGTATATGACTGCATATGACTGTTTTAGCCATTGCCAATACATGTTGCTATGATTTTGTATGAAATGCAGATTACATTCTTGGCTAATGTAATTATGTTCACCCAACTTGAAAGGTAAATTATCAGTGTTTCTATTAAAAGAATTCTAAAGTGGTAATTATTGTTATAATATCTGAAGGTGTGTCTGTTTCTTTATATAGACCTAGCAATGAATAACTGAACTGAACTGAAACTGAACTGCACCATCACCAACTTTCTGACCCTGCATACAATGAAAACAATTAAACAAATTTTTGCATGATTGCATAAATTTTCCAGGTGCCTTTTTGATTCCATATCTAATCCTGCTGGTGCTGGAAGGAACTCCTCTCCTTCTAATGGAGTTTGCTGTTGGTCAGCGTCTGAGGAAAGGTAGTGTGGGAGTGTGGCGAGCCATTAACCCTTATCTGACTGGTATTGGTGAGTGAAAAAGACTAAAATATTCATAGCAAAAACAGAAGTCCAGTCAGTAGCCTTCTAATAACTTCTACTTAGGAATTGCCTCTATGCTGGTGTCCTTACTGATTGGACTCTACTACAACACATTAATAGCCTGGATCTTGTGGTATCTCTTCAATTCCTTTCAAGACCCTCTTCCTTGGGCGCAGTGTCCACTCAATGAAAACCAGACAGGTATAAACACAATCACTGCAGCACACTCTAAAGATAACACTGGCAATTTATCACCATGTTTTTAGTTTATCATACTGGCACAATACTAAACTTTTGCGGACATTTGTTTCCTCAGAGTTCAAAGTTCTTTAATTGTCTCCCATAGGAGAAATTTGTCTTGGAAAAAAAGGCAATACTGCCCAAGACAAATTTCTGTAGCAATTCTTATATGGACAGGCTACTAATGGAATCACAGGTTACTTTATGACATTGTTGACAGAAATAAAAACTTGCAAATTGTTTGTAACTAACAACAAGTAAGATGGTTAGAAATAAACACATTTGTTTTAGACAAATGTGGTAAATAAGGAAATGGAAAATATCAATGAATATTCTTTTTAGTAACCTTTTACTCATTTGCAAATTCACAAAATTCTATCTAAACAAATCCTTTGTTGCAGGTTTTATCAAAGAATGCCAAGACAGCTCCACTGTGGACTACTTCTTTTACAGAGTGACTCTGAATAGTTCTGCCTCCATAGCCGACTCTGGAGGTATTCATTGGCCTATAGTGCTTTGCCTGTTAGTTGCCTGGACAGTCATTGCGATTTGCTACATAAGAGGCATAAGCACTTCTGGAAAGGTTTGTTGACTGTTTTGACTACATTAAATCATTGTATCACACTAAGCATCCTATTAAATATTGGATTTGTCCCCAGGCAGTGTATGTCACAGCCATACTGCCTTATATTGTTCTGGCCATCTTCCTGATTCTGGGACTGACCCTTAAAGGTGCTCTGACTGGAATTAAGTACCTCTTCACTCCAGATGCAAGTTAAAGAAATATTTTATTTCAATTGTATGTATAGTATATAAATATGATCATATATTATTGCTGAAAATGTGCTCTTTTTCTTGCAGGTAAATGAATTAATCAACCCAACAACATGGCTGGATGCAGGTGCTCAGGTCTTTTATGCCTTCAGTTTGGCATGGGGTGGACTTATCTCATTCTCAAGTTACAACCCTGTTCAGTAAGAGACCACTTGCCTGTTAGTGATGTTTAAGAGCTCCCCAGGTCATGTCACTTTTAAAACTGTATACTATATAACATTGTAAAAATGTTTATAATATAATAATACAGCTTGTAAAAATCTTTATTATCCTAATTGTCAGCAGCTGCCACCAGGGGGTGCCCAAGTACCCCAATCATGTCACTAACTGGAAACTATAGCATGTTTTTGAGTTTTGGATTTCTGTAAAGTTTCTGTTGCAATGTTCCAGGTGTCTTGTATAGATTTGACCACCTCGCCTGTTCATGCTCAGAACCCAACCTTTACCTTTAGAGCATCCTTTTTCTTTTGTTGTTATTGAGACTTTTTTTGTTGTTGTTGTTGTTTTCATCAATGGATATATCAACAAAGTCCAAAAATCTTTTTCCCCAGTAACAACTGCAAGCAAGACGCCGTGATTCTATCTGCAATAACTGGCTTTACCTCTGTCTATGCAGCCATGGTCACCTACACCATCATAGGCTTCAGAGCTACGGAGAAATATGAACAATGCATCAGTGAGTGAGTAAGGCACAGACATCATACATGATAATAAAATGCTAGAGGTTGTATTGGTGAATATTTGATGTACAATATTTGACTAATGTACCCACATTTCATGAAATGTACAACTGTTTCTGTGGTATTTTCCTAGTAATATCCAAACACTACTAAATGCGTTTGACCTGCCTGAAAATAGCATTGCATTGGACAACTATGAGGAAGCCTTTAACCATTTAAACAGCACCTTTCCCGAAACTGTTATGGGGCTGGACATTATTTCCTGTAACATGCAGAAGCTTCTTAGTGAGGTATTGGTTGTGTGCAAGTGTTTTACGGTACAATTAATTCATCATTAGCCATTCATTTTTTTCACACATGTTTTTCTAGGGAGTGGAAGGAACAGGACTGGCCTTTATTGTTTTCACAGAAGCCATTCTTAAGATGCCTGGTTCTCCAGCCTGGTCCATCCTATTTTTTGTCATGCTTCTCTGTTTGGGTCTGTCAACACTTTTTGGCAACATAGAGGGAGTTGTAGTCCCATTAAAAGACTTAAATGTCTTTCCTAAACATTGGCCCCAGGAAGCACTAAGTGGTAATTCCAACTTAATAGTCACTGTTAATAAATAAATAAATAAATAAATAAATAACTAAATAAACCTACAAGATAAGAGTTTTTAATTGTAGTTTTTTTTTTTTTTTTTTTACAGCAGTAACATGTGGCATTGCCTTCATCATCACACTTCTTTTTGCACAGCATTCTGGTCTCTATTGGTTAACACTATTTGACAACTTTGCAGGATCTGTTCCCCTTCTTTGTATTGGGTTGTTTGAGATGATATCTGTGGTTTACATCTATGGAATAGACAGGTTTGTATGAATAACTTGGTAGTTACATATGCCCTATTAAGGGAATCACTGAATTTTAAATTAAGTTTCTAAATTTAAGCATATTTTTTAGTGCATTGCAACTTTGATTATCTGGCAGGTTCAATGAAGACATAAGGTTTATGATCGGGTCCAAGCCTTCCATATTCTGGCAGGTGACATGGAGGTTCCTCAGCCCTCTCATCATACTGGTTATCCTGGTTTTCTACCTACTGACCCAAGCACAAGAACAACTGACCTATTTAGTCTGGAATCCCAGTTCTGTAAGGCCACACAACATAGTTTTTAATTTCATTAATCATTCCACAGAAAAAAAAATTTGTTTTTGTTCACAGGAGAATTTCCCAGTCCTGGAATCAGTCCCTTACCCAACATGGATCAATGCAGTCATCTTTCTATTGGCAGGGGTCCCTAGTCTGACAATGCCTGTATATGCTATATGTAGGTTATTCTATGTTAAATGCAAAAAAAAATAAAATAATAATGACAAAAATAAAATAGCCAACTCTGGCTGTTTTAAGTGCACTCATTTTATTTATGTGGCTTATAACCAACTGTGTAAACTACAGACTGTTTAATGATTTAAGATATGAATATTATTATTACATTACATTGTGTAATTGTTATATGAGTTCATATTATGAGTTTAAAAAAATACACTAATTCATAAATGTATATTATCCATTATCAATATTTGGTTAAGCATCTGAGCCTCATGTTTGACTGTGCTGTATTATGTTTTTATATGTGCATCCAAAAAGAACATTCCAGACCAAAGGTAAAGGGGGTGTTTTTATGCAAAAGTCACTCAAATACTAAAGCTTGGTCAGAGAGCATGCCTTTCAATGGCTGAATCGTTTACTGAGCTTCAACTTTCCTGGTAATGGTCCAATGATCGTTAGGGCCATTGTTGTTTTGTTCAGTAACCTGGGCTGCACACAAATGATTATGTTGTTATGCACCTTGTACTCCTGTCCTCTTTGAAGTATATTCTCAGAAGATTTTGATTAACCAATTATTTAATGTGACGTTAACACTAGATGTCAACATTTACACAAACCACAAGAGTGTAATTCCACAAAAGGTTACTGTTGTGTTTATGTCAGCACAAATGGGTACTTCACGTTCAGCACTTGGTATGAGTGTAGTGAGTGTCAAAACAGACTTGAAACAAATTACATTTAAAAATGAATTAACCTTTCCTGATCCTTATTTAATAAATGTATTCATCACTTGAATTATTCATTCATGTTTTATCACATATTTAACTGTTAAATGAATGAATCATGTGCTCTTTTTTATTGACTCTATAGGGCTTTATGTGTAACATTAAAACAAACAGGTTATCCATTAATTCGGGGGCTTAACTTAACTTTTTTATTACCATTCCTAATGGTGTGATTTATTCATAAAAAAAAAAATCTAAATCCCTCACTCAATGATGTAACTGATAGGGCATTAAAGGACAACCCACTGAGCACACATAAGACAAAGGACACACAGGAGCGCTTGGTATCACTGATTAGAAACTATTCAACAGTTTTCTCCATACACAACTGGAGGTTGATTTTGGACTTATTCAACATTATTGCTAAAATCAACTGTTGATGCCTTTTGGTCAAATTTGAAACAGTTGTTAACTGTGAAGATGGACAAAACAAAAAAGTCTACTGAGGAAGACAGACCCAAATGGGACAACAAGATACAGTACTTGTTGACTTGCATTGGCTTTGCAGTAGGACTTGGAAATGTTTGGCGATTTCCCTACCTATGCCAAATATATGGAGGGGGTAAGCTATGACAAATACAAATATATTTGTACTGTATCTTTATCTTTGCTGTATGCTTTAAATCACTTGTCAGGATTAACTGTTTGATTTTTCTGTCTTTTGTTTTTGTTTAATTTAACCATCAAATTTTATTCTATATAAAATGCTGCTGATATTGTATATATATTTTTTTATTCTGTTGCATGTGCACCTTTCTTTTACTTTTGCACTTTACCTGTACAAGTGGATTTCCCCTCTGTGGGATCAATAACGGATGGACACTAGACTAAGGCTAAAATCATTAACATGCACTGTCCCGATCAAGTAAATGATCAAATAAATTCTTATCTTATAATCCACAGAAAACGTCCTCATAGTTTCCAATCAGATACAGTATCTTAAGTCCCAGGCTCCAAATGGGCCGGGGTCAGGGTTAGGCTAAGCAAATAACCTGTTCTGTAAATGTGCTTTTCATATTTACCTTTGCTGAAATACATCCCACACTGATAAATCTTTTTGTTTATATGTAGAGAAGGGCCCATGTTTGACCTTGCTTTGGGAACTGTTTGGTCACCAAAGAACCTGAATATATTTTAAGAAGTGTGAACTATATTTCCTTGCTGTGTTCAGGAGCGTTCCTCATCCCCTACCTAATAGCGTTGGTGTTTGAAGGCCTCCCTCTGCTCTACTTGGAGTTGGCAATAGGACAAAGACTCCGCATGGGAAGCACTGGTGTCTGGAACTCTATCTCACCACTTCTCGGAGGAGTTGGTGGGTAGCCTAAAAGAAGTTGCACAATTTTAATCCCAAGTTGTTCTTAAAATTTATCTTTACAAAATTGAGTGTTGTGTGTAGTTATATGTGTGTAGCATGTGTTATGTGTGCAAACAGATTTTTAGTGTCACATTATATTAGATTACTTATGTAGCTATAAATGTGAGACCATTTTTTATTTTGTATGTCAAGGCATCGCATCAATGATTGTATCACTGCTCGTGGGCATATTCTACAACACCATCCTGGCCTGGGTGCTTTGGTACTTTTTTCATTCATTCCAAAATCCTCTGCCATGGAGCACATGCCCCCTAAATGAAAATCACACAGGTAATATTTGGAACAAAAGCCCAGAGGCTACACACTGTACACAAATCAAAGCCTGGGTCAAAATCCCTTTTATGACTATTGCTTTTGCCTGCTTGCAGGCTTTAATGAGGAGTGTGAGAAAAGCACTCCAGTGAATTACTTCTGGTATCGTGAGACGCTGAACATCACAGCTGACATTGAAACAAGTGGCTCCCTGCAGTGGACAATGGTCATCTGCCTGGCAAGTGCCTGGTGCATTGTGTACATCTGCTTTATCAAAGGACTACAATCAATGGGCAAGGTATCTAAACATAATAAAACCACACCTTCAATCTTACTAATGAAATTACAATACATGTTCAATATGTTTCCAGGCTGTATATGTGACAGCAACATTTCCCTACCTGGTTCTGACTATTTTCCTGATCCGTGCCCTCACTTTGCCTGGTGCTGTGGATGGACTCCAGTACCTCTTTACTCCTGATGTGAGTAGGGTCAATTGTTGTAGCAGTCGTGACACATCTTTAACTTAATGACTTGACACAATGTTTCATACTTTCTACAGTGGGACATCCTGATGGAGCCACAGGTGTGGCTGGATGCTGCCACTCAAATTTTCTTTTCTCTTTCTGTAGCCTTTGGAGGACTCATAGCTTTTTCCAGCTATAATGATGAGAAGTAAACACTTGAACATTGAACAAAATTTGAAAAAAATTCTAAAAAACATAATATTTCTGTCCTCTTTTAACGAAAAGAAACAATTGTGAGAGGGATGCTGTTTTGGTTGGAGTAATTAACAGCGCTACATCTCTCTACGCCGCCATTCCAATCTTCTCAATTATGGGATTTAAGGCAACCAGTGCTGTCAATCATTGTATAAAAGAGTATGTATGCACATATTTTCACAAGATGACTTGAATGATTGACTTGAATCTCTTGAGTCTTTTTTTTCAAACATTTTTTTCCTTTTAGAAACATTATGCTATTGACCAACCACTTTGAGTTTTCAGACCAGAACATTACTCATGAGAACTATAAGCACTGGTTTGAGTATCTAAATAAGACATATCCAGATCAAATCACCACTTTGGATCTAAAGGAATGCAACCTACAGACATTCCTTGACCAGGTACTGTGACTATATAACTAATGTCAGAATTTGCAGTTTCTTATCTCATTATTTCTTGGACTCCAAATTTTGTTCTTGCCTCCCTGTTCTTTCTAAAAGTACATTTTATCAAGTACTGGTTACAGTGTTTGGTACTTCCTTTTTGTCTAGAGTGCATCAGGCACTGGACTGGCCTTTATTGTGTTTACCGAAGCAGTGATTGAGATGCCAGGTTCGCAGATATGGGCCGTCTTGTTTTTTATCATGCTCTTCAGCTTGGGTCTCTCCTCAATGTTTGGTAATGTGCAGGGTGTCCTGACACCTATCAGTGACCTCAAAGTTCTGCCAAAATGGATCCCTAATGAACTTGTAACAGGTACGTAGTAGTTTTTGTGTCATGCCAAGAAATAAAAGTCCTCGATAACATTTATCTAAAATGTTTTGTAGGAATTGTCTGCATAATAAGTTTTCTCGTGGCGCTTCTTTTCACTTTGGGTTCGGGGAATTATTGGCTCGAGGTTTTTAACAGCTATGTGGGCTCAGTACCTTTGCTCATTGTTGCTTTATTTGAGCTTATTGGGGTCATCTATATATATGGAATAAAAAGGTAAGACTTATTTGTAAACAAAATAAATCTGCATATTACATGGTGGTCATTTCCTGTGTGCTTCTTGTGTTTCCTGCCAGATTTAGTGATGATATATTGTTCATGACTGGGAAAAGACCCAACATTTACTGGAGAGCATGTTGGATGGTGATCAGTCCAGTTATGCTCCTGGCTGTGCTTGTTGCATATGTAGCATTACAGGCTAAGACACGCCCCACCTATACAACATGGAACCCAGTCTATGTAAGTCAAACAATACATTACTAGGAACATTACTAATAGCGGATTTGCTCATTTTAATGTTGCTTTCGATATACAGGAACTCTTTCCTCAAACTAAAACTCTACACTATCCTGAGTGGGTGCTTGCCATAATCATCCTCCTGTGTGTGATCCCTGTGATTTCCATCCCCCTGGTGGCTCTCTACAGACTAATCTGCTGTGGAATAAAGAAGTCTTCCCCCAGGGCTGAGCTGAATTCCTATAGCAATGGTGGATTTGAGGTTGAAGTCAGACAGAACAGGACACAAAGCACTTAGACACTGTTATAGTGTCCATAAACAAAGAAAAGACTTCCTGAGTGCTGTTTATCTCAGAGATAGAGAACGTATGAGGTATACAGCGGAATTGACCTGGTCAGTAACTTTTAATCAGTGTTTATTCATTTCATGAATAAAAATTGTGTATTTTTACATGTGTTTGTTATGTTATTAACATTAATATTAAATCTATGTCAATTGTTTGTATATTACATTGTGTCTGCAGATCAAGTGCGATTTTTTATGTTTTCATGTTGCTCTTATATTGTTTAAAAAAATGTGTGTGCAGAAGTATTGCACATTTAAAAGAACAAAATAAAATAAAACAAATAAATCAGCTTTAGGTAAAATGTTTCCTCTCATTTCAATTTTTTCAAGAAAAAAAAAAAAGTAGTTTGTGGTGGTAGTTTAGGCAAAATAAGTTGTAAATATTGATGTATGTCAACACATAACATGGCCAAACATGGAAGTTAAACAAAACATATGGTTAGTATTTCAGACATTTTATCTTTGTTGATGACAATACCACTGTCAATATAAAAGGCCAAACAATAACCTGTTGTATATCCAATGAGGTATCCGGTGTGGAAAACTACCACTACCAGTGTAACTCAAAGAGGGCCAGTGGCTGTGGATGATGCAGTGGTTGTCCTTTTGTAAGGTGTGTTTACGAACAAGGTTTATCACTTAATTGGTTTATGTCGGATGGCTGAATATTTGTTTGACTTTTGCTGCACCTTACCATTTAATTTTCAAGAATCACAGAGAGAAAAAAAATGCCTGTCTTGATCTTGATCATGGAACAATTATCATTCAACATTAAAGAAAAGATAACCTAATGGGCCAAGTGCTGAGATTTTTGTCATCCTAAAAAAAATATCTAAGTCTGAATAGACAAGAAGTCAACTGGGATCCCACGACCGACAGCTTGTCTGACTCTGGCCAACCTCAGATCCCCAAGGCGTTGTTCAAGACTGCGCTTTCCAGTCAAAAGGTGTAAATACATAATTGAGTCAAAGCAACAATAAAATGGCTTTTATTGTTAAGCATTAAGTTTCCAGAGGCAAATCTTAGCAGGACTGACTCTAAATCTATTTCTTATGAATCAAAAAGAAGCTATCACGCTGTTTGTGTTCACATACTTTGTTGCAGCTGAGGCAGGACATCCTTGTACAGAGAACAATGTTGTGACAAGACGAGCAGAAAGGAAAGGCAGAAAAGCAGTTCCACTGCTTCATACTGGATGATGCCTGTTTGGGTTTTACTGCCTAAAATCTGCCCTGGAGGAAAAAATGCAGGATGTCAGGATGGAGAAAGTGGGTCAGAACAAATTAAATGACAAATCTGATGTCAAACATTGCCTTTGTTGCTCTTCCTGATGAGCTGATTTGCATACTCGGCCATGTTCCATATCATTTGCAGGAAGTAGTTGGGGATCCTGGCAACCGTCTGACCAAAGGGCAAACTCTGGGCGCACACGTGAAACCTAAAGAGAAATGCATAAATAAATTATTTTAACAGACTACAGAGGCAGGGTCGCAGCCACTGAAATATTAACACTCAGAGATAAAAAAGTTGGGGCAATTACTTCACAGTTCAGTGCTGATATTGATTAAACACTATATGAACGGTTTTATGGCATCATTATCTAGGCCAGTAAATAAGAAGGACAGACATTATTATTATTATTAGTTAAAATTCTTAAAAATGGTAATAAATACTACCATGTGTATTATTACTAAAAGCCTATATGGTATAGTGTTTACCTGCTTGCATGTAGTAGCACTAACTTGTATATGTTCTGGTAGACTGCCTCCACGGAATTGGTCTGTAAAGTAATAAAAAAATTATATATGTCACGGGGCAGCAGTCTAAGCAGAGACGCCCAGACTTCCCTCTCCCCAGACACTTCCTCCAGCTCTTCCGGGGATACCGAGTTCCCAGGCCAGCCGAGAGACATAGTCCCTCCAGCGTGTCCTAGGTCTTCCCCGGGGTCTCCTCCCGGTGGGACATGCCCGAAACAGCTGGCTCCTCTCAATGTGGAGGAGCAGCGGCTCTACTTTGAGCTCCTCCCGAGTGACCGAGCTCCTCACCTTATCTTTAAGGGAGCGCCCCGCCACCCTGCGGAGAAAGCTCATTTCGGCCGCTTGTATCTGGGATCTTGTTCTTTCGGTCATGACCCAAAGCTCATGACCATAGGTGAGAGTAGGAACGTAGATTGACCGGTAAATCGAGAGCTTTGCCTTACAGCTCAGCTCCTTCTTCACCACAACAGACCGGTACATCGACCGCATCACTGCAGAAGCTGCACCGATCCGTCTGTCAATCTCACGTTCCCTCCTCCAATAATACACATGGTAGTATTTATTTTCCATGGCCTCACCGAACTCCTCCCAGACCCAGAAGTTTTTTAAGTTTTAGGACCACCCGGGCTGCCGTCCGCTTGGCCTGCCGGTACCTATCAGCTGCCTCAGGAGTCCCACGAGCCAACCAGGCTCGGTAGGTCTCCTTCTTCAGCTTGACGGCATCCCTTACTTCCGGTGTCCACCACCGGGTTCGGGGGTTGCCGCCACGACAGGCACTGGAGACTTTACGGCCACAGCTTCGAGTGGCTGCATCGACAATGGAGGTGGAGAACATGGTCCACTCGGACTCAATGTCTCCAACCTCCCTCAGGATTTGGTCGAAGCTCTGCCGGAGGTGGGAGTTAAAGCTCTTTCTGACAGGGGGGGGGGCTCTGCCAAACGTTCCCAACAGACACTCACAGTACGTTTGGGCCTGCCGAGTCTGTCCAGCTTTCTCCCCCGCCATCGGATCCAACTCACCACCAGGTGGTGATCAGTTGACAGCTCCGCATCTCTCTTCACCCGAGTGTCCAAGACATACGGCCGGAGGTCAGATGAAACAACTACAAAGTCGATCATCGATCTCCGGCCTAGGGTGTCCTGGTGCCACGTGCACTGATGGATACCCTTATGCTTGAACATGGTGTTCGTTATGGACAAACTGTTGCTAGCACAGAAGTCCAATAACAGAACACCACTCGGGTTCAGATCCGGGGGGGCGTTCCTCCCAATCACACCCCTCCAGGTGTCACTGTCGCTGCCCACGTGAGCGTTGAAGTCCCCCAGTAGAACGACGGAGTCCCCGGTCGGAGCACTTTCCAGCACCCCTCCCAGAGACTCCAAGAAGGCCGGGTACTCTGCACTGCCATTTGGCCCGTAAACACAAACAACAGTGAGAGACCTATCCCCGACCCGAAGGTGCAGGGAAGTGACCCTCTCGTTCACCGGGGTGAACTCCAACACATGGCGGCTAAGCTGGGGGGCTATGAGCAAGCCCACACCAGCCCGCCGGCTCCAAGCAGGTAACTCCAGAGTAGTGGAGAGTCCAGCCTCTCTCGAGGATTTGGGTTCCGGAGCCCAAGCTGTGCGTGGAAGTGAGCCCGACTATCTCTAGTCGGTATCTCTCAACCTCCCGCACAAGCTCAGGCTCCTTCCCCGCCAGCGAGGTGACATTCCATGTCCCTAGCGCCAGATTCCGTGTCCGGGGATTGGGTCGTCGAGGCCTCCGCCCGACTGCCACCCAATCCACTTTGCACCGGCCCCTTACGGTTCCACCTGCAGGTGGTGGGCCCACGGAGGTCGGTCCACGTCTCGCTCCTTCGGGCTGAGCCCGGCCGGGCCCGTGGGAAAGACCCCACCAGGCGCTCGCATGCGAGCCCCAACCCCGGCCTGGCTCCAGGGTGGGGCCCTGTTGCGCCATCACGGTCCTTGATTTTGTCCTATCCATAAGGGGAAAAGTATATATATATATATATATATATATATATATATATATATATATATATATATATATATATATATATATATATATATATATATATATATATATATATATATATATATATATATATATATATATATATATATATATATATAAGTATAAGTATAAATATATATATAAATAAATATATATATATATATATAATAAAGGCAGATCCCATGTGACTTCTCACAAGTCCACCAGTGGTAAAAAGGGCATTATGACAGTAAACATTTCTCTTAACCTCGTGTAGTCCTTGTATACATCCATAGTGTGTGTCGAGCAACAGGCCACACCAAGGGAACAGGCAGCGAGGGGGCAACACACGGATCTCAGGACAATTGTCCACACATTGTCCTGACATTTGGAAGTTGACCACCACTTTCTGTGGATTGATCACTAAACCATACTGTGGTACTCCAGGGAGCAGAATCCTATAAACAGCAAAATGTATATTGTCTGTCAACCTTTTTTGGTAGACACATGACAAATATTTTTTCTCTGCAATATTATTATAACATTCACATGACATGAGCAATAATAATGTGGTAACATTAGTTTGTCTCATACTTTAGAAAGTTTTGTGCTTCATGAAGGTCCGGCATTATAAGAAGGAAATCATCAACCAGTCTCATCAGACATCTATATGTCAGACAGGAAAAAGAATACTTCAATAGATCTGATAAAAGACTGCCCTCTGCTGTAGGCAATAGGGCATTTCAGTAATGGGCGATTATGATGAACTAAACATTAGCTATACCCTTTTTTTGGGAAGGTCTTTAAACAGCATATTCTCCATGTGGCCGTAGCAGAGACAGCACAGCAGACTGGAGACAACTGATCCCTGAGGAATTCCTCTGCACTGACAATATGTACTGCACCAAACAAATGTAATCACCCTAATGTAACAAATTTAACACTTTTGAGAGGCGTAATAAAATGATTACTTACTTTTTACCAAACTGAACAATGCTTCCAGTAAGCATTTGAGTAAAGAACTGCAATGTTTCCCTGCCACAAAGATCTGAGCAGAAGTGCTTAAAAAAGAATAAATAATAATCAAGTGGTTTTCAAAATCCATTTACATTTACATTTATTCATTAGCTGACGCTTTTATCCAAAGCGACTTACATTGTTCTAATGTAATTACCAGTGTTACAGCCACTGGAGGCAAGGTGGGTTAACAGGCATGAAAACGGGTCAGGGGTGAAAAAGGTGAGAAAGATATTACCCCTCTAGGGGTCCGGGGCATGCTCTCGGAAGAAAATTTTAAATATTCCCTATTTTAAAGCATCAATCTCATGCATTTAGTGATGCATTTTTTGCCAACCTGGGGAGAGGCATTAAAACATAACTTCAGCCATGAGTCAAAAATATTATGGCCTTCTTACTAAGTATTATGCAAGCCATTTCATGCCAGCCTGTCACTGGGTCTAAAATGTCCAGTATATATGAGGCACAATGTGGTATAAGGGCAACACAAATGGCTGAATGCATAAACCCCACAAGAGATGGTAGACATGCTATAGCTTAACTTGTCTTCTCTTCCATCATGATTGGAACAATGACAGACAATACAATGTTACGCAATTCAGATTTTAACACATTTTATTGGCAAAGATAACAATTTACATTATAGTTCGTTCGTAATACTCTTAGAAGCAGATCTCATTTTTTTCTTCTTTGCCTGGACCACCAGTGTCTCCATGGCCCGCCGCTGTTTTGCCACATGTCACGGTGGAACACTTCACTTTACCTTCAGCCTTGTCAGTCCCTCACCTCAAAATCAGTGCACAGTACACGTCCTGGAAAAAGCGAGTTGTAGATATTTAAGAAAGAAGCACTAACATTAACAGTGTTTCTTTTTTGTGATTTACCGTCAGCTATAAAAGCTAGCAGGTAACTTTAGTAACGATATCATGCTAATGTTAGACTTACGTTAACGGTAGCGTTAGCTAACATTAAGAATTTGCCACCGGAGCTTTACGTTAGCTGGCTAACGTTGCTTTCTCTCCTGCTGTGTTTAATGACTCAATTCATCAAGTTGGAGCTAACGTTAGCTAGCTTATGTCAACAGAGCTCCTAGGTAACTAACATAGATATACCAGAAAATATTAAAAGAAACCATCACTCACCAAATTCAGTCAGGTAAAATCTCAGAGGACAGATGTGCTTCTTCAGCTTCTGATAGTGGTCCGCACTCCTTGGTGTGCACGCTCTGGTAAGCACGAACCTGGCTGGCAAACTGGTGAAGCAAGGCCATTCGTGCTATTTCCATGCACTCGCGGTCCCTTCTGGCACGCGCACCTGTTCTCCGGTACCTCCTTAAACATTTTCTCATCGAATCCGATTCACGTAGGTCACCTATTTTGGTTTCAAAACGGCGAATTTCGCAGAAAGGTGAGCGATTTTCATGTCTGGTTAAGTGTCTTGCCCAAGGACACAAGGACAGTATGAACTGTGGGGAGAGCGGGAATCGAACCACCTACCTTCCGGGTTGAAGGACGACCGCTCTACCCACTGAGCTACTGCCGCTATACATCAGCAATACTATTTGTTACTCATTTGTTACCCCTCCATCCTAGTTCATTTGTTACCCCTCCACCCTCCATCCTAGTACATCCCTGCATCTTATTCAATCCTATTCAATTATCATTTATAGCACAATTGTTTATATTGTTTATACACTTATTTGTTGTCTGTTTATACACTTATTTGTTGTCTGTGTGTTGGTGTCTCTGTGTACTGGTAGCTTATGTCACTAAAACAAATTCCTTGTATGCGCAAGCATACTTGGCAATAAAACTCTTTCTGATTCTGATTCTGATTTTACTATGTAGTCTTTTTGGTCAATGTCAGGTACAATAATGAAATCCAAAAACTAAATTGTAAAGTTGAAATAAAATCCAGTACTCCCCTAAATATATGTTGTAATAGTTAAATAAAGGCTTCATATTAATAGGGTGTAAAATGGTCTCACCTGCTCGACCAATATGGCATGATGAATCTTTCCCTTTTTTTGCAGAGACGACACAAACCCCTTCATATTACTGGAGTCCATGTTACCTTCTAATAAATCGGCCTGCAATTACAAAAAATATTAACGAACAGTCATTTATTTACAGTGTACAAATGTGTACCAGTTCAGTACCTGTCTAAGAAATGCCTTTTTCAGGCCCTCGTGGGAATCAGACCAGATCTTAGCATAGCGCCGTATGGTAAACAGTTCATCCTGGAAAGGCGTCAGAGCCTGGGTAATCACCTCAATAAGTTTGTCATGTGGCAGACTTTCATAAGCTCCACTCACATCCACCTGAGACACACAGAAAAGCTCAAATATATAAATTGGTCTACTGTGTTAATAACTATTTGTAATAGTCAATAGAAATGTTAAAAGATGAATGAATACCAAAACGAAACCTTATGTATAGGGGTTGTGGTTTTTCCTTTTGGTGTGGTGCCAGAGAGGTCAGCACATTGTGGATGTCAGTCATTCCCCATACTGTGGATCCAAGGATGGACGGAGTGGAGCGCACACAGGCTCGGAGCATATCCAACAGATCACGGACACGTCCTCTGTACAGCTACAAGACAAAACGCCAGTCTTAACCCACATCAAAACAATCCAAACATGAGGATGTCTTGTCACAAAGACTGATGAGAGAAAAGCTGGTACCCTTGTTTTTACATCAGCCCCTATGACTCTCGTAATTGGCCTCATTACGTCTGTCTTGGGAATGAAGCGTAGACGGGAGATGACAGTGGATTTGGGGAGTGAAGCCACCTGAGCTGGGGTCAACTCTTCCAATTGGCTTTTGGAGAGATGGCCTCTTAATCACAACAATAGTTTTGGTGAATTTTTCGGTTGAAATGAGAAAAGAAAGTGATTTTCTGGAATGCGTGTGTAAATTTCTGAACTGAGGGTGCATACTTGAAAGCCAAGTCCTGCAGCTTGGCCCAGATTTCTTGTCTGTAGAATCTCAGCACATTTTTCTGTCCCATACTCTCAGTCACATAGAAGCAAGCTCTTACTAAGCCCACAACATAGCCATCTAAAAGCCAAGCCAAAAACTGACCCAGGATTCGGATTCGATATGTAAGCTCACTTGGCGGGATGCGCCCTACAGATTAAAGTAATTAAGTTGTATTATTGATGACTAGAACTATAGGAAATACAAAAATGTATTAAACAAATCTTACCTGTCTTACTTATCTGTATCCAGTCACAGTCATTCACCTTAATCTTCCACATCAAGTCACTTAGTGAGAGTTTCTCAAACTTGCCACTGGACAGGAAACCTCTGACCTGGCCCAGGAAATGAATGTGATTGTGCTCAGAGCCCCAGAGGTCCGGAGGTATCACAACAGTGAGGCACTCCCTGACAAACAGGTAGACCCGATGAGGTGCACATTGTTGAGACAAAAGAGTCCCAAGCTCGCCTTGTACCACATTACTCTGCACTACACAGGGACACAATTTCTGCAATATTCTGCCATAAGGAAACCTTCTGTGGCGTCTCATCAGCTGATTAAAGAGTGGAACCATGTTAAAAAATCTCTGGGGAAGATTTTTTGGTTTCCTCTGTAATCCACTTAAATAACCCAACCCCTCAAAGAATATGACTCTTATCAAATCCTTTGATGTAGGCTGCACTTTGAGTAACATCTCCTTGGAATTTGAAGTGGTCTGCATCCCTCTCCTGTTCAGCATGGGACAGTAAGTTGTAGCCGTGTACCAATACATTCTTTTTCTTCTTGCGTTTTAGATTGTTAAGAACAAAGGCCAGTAGTTCAGGTAAAGTGCAGATCTGTGAGACAAATTTTATATTTTTTACAGTTTATTTTTACATACAATGCAAAGGGCAAACATTAGATATTACTTAGTATTTTACATATTATAGCATTTACATTGCTTTTCCTTTCTTGTTCATATACAGAAAGTCTTAAATCATATTAACCTTTTTATGGTTTTGAAAGACATTAACTTGACTTTGTAAAGCAATTAAAGTAAATTTAAAGCAGCACTATGTAACTTTATTCCCTCAAAATATGGAGCTAAACACACACAAAAAAAAAGAATTGGCTCAGATTGTTTTTGATCACATTACTTTTTAGATATACAAGATATCATTGTATATATTTAGAGTTAACAGTGATTTTGCAGAAGCATTTGTCCATCTTAAAAAGTTACTCATTGTATCTTTAGTATAAATATTCATATATGTTAATATTTAAAGTGATAATAAGCAAGATTTTTAGGGAAATTTATTTTTCTTTATATATATATATATATATATATATAATCGCAATTTGATGTCATTTAAAACATTGATACACGATAGTTTCATATAAGGTTTGTAAGGCATTATTAAGCAACCCAGCTAATCATTACATGGAGGTTTTTCATGGAAGACAATCAGACATCTTTCTGGACAGTTCTGAGCAGTTACCTGGTTGCTACTTGGCACCTGCTGCAGTTCCTTGTCAGAACAGACATAAACGCCGCGGACAAAAGATAAGAAGCGTGTTGTGTCGGACTCTTCAATTAACCGTGCTCTATGTCCCTCTTTGAACACGATGATATCTGCAAAGTCCTCCAGCGTTTCTACTTTTCGGTAGAGTGACCGCAAGATGTCCAGCACACGACACAAGTCGGTAGTCGTCATACGGACAATGTCAGTATGTTTTCTACTAACTGTGGCTACTTCTCTGAGCCAGTGATAGTATATAGCTCTGAGCACGAAGTACGCAAAAGTTTACCGCCTCGAGTCCCGTTTAACCAATAGGAGCTCGGCTTATTGGAACTATCCAATCAGATTGTGCTATAATCAAACTGGTAGTGTACTCTCACCCAATAGAAACGAAAACATCCATGTTGTCATTTTTCAGCATATGGCATATGGCTCATATGACAAAGGAGGTGGTCATAGCTTGGCTCTTACAATAATATTTTATGACATCAAAACAACTAATAATTATGATGTTGAGATAGTCGTTATTAACATGAGCCTGATAGAAGACCAAATAAAAATGAGACAGAAATGCGCTATCCAGGTTTGATACTTGTTTCCAGGTAAGAGGTCATTAACGTAAACCGACTCCCTTTACAATTCTTGTTTATTAATATGAAATATAGTTTGTATACATCCCAATCATCTCTATAAAAGTTTTGGATTGAATAGATTCAATTTAAATTACGTACCATACACGTAAACCGTGTTGTTTCCATATTATTCGAATTTATGAGTTGTCTTGTATTTCTTCTTCTTTTTTAATGGCAAATAGTTTTATGCATTGGGTGGTATAATATTAGTGTCCTATGCTGTCTCACTCTGTTTGCACTGCTGTGGAGGAGACCTATTCTTGTACACAAATCTGTAAAGTGTTTATTTCAAAACGAAGCAGAAGGTTGTGCAAAAGAGCATTGATTGTAACAGTTACAAATATATCACATAGGCTACCAAAATTCTTGAAATAAAACATCAAGGTGAGAAGAGATTTATTTTAATTTCTTGTTCCTTTCTGTCCTTTGGGCATGGTTCTCAGTAACAGACCTGTAAGAGGAAGATATTTAAAGCTTATGTTCAAATGTACTTGAACTAAACACCCTGTTTCTAAAACTAAATTACCTGTAAAGAAGCAGCTTTTTAGAGAGCCTTTCTTTTAGCTCCTCCATCTCCTTGGTTTTAGTCTTCTGAATTTTCAATTCCATCTTCAGTTCTCTGCAGCTCTCTTCCAGCAAGTTCACTGTTTCCTACGAAAAAGTTTGTTTTAAATTGTAATTTTAGTTTCAAGTCCATACTTTGGGTTAGCGATAAGTTATTTTTGACATCTTCCTCACTGTGTGTACCATACCTTGTATTGCCCAACATCCTCTTTTCTTTGAAAATGAATTAATTTTAGTTTTTCATCCAAACAAGCTTTCTGGAGTTTCAACTTTTGGATCTCATTTTTTAGAGGTGCCACCTGAACTCTCAGCTCCTGAGCTTGCTCTTTGACCTTGGCGCAAGCGTCCACTGCTGCCTCTCTCCTCTTCAGCAGTGCTATTAGAATAGGTTCATACCTGTCCAAAAGAGCCACAGATTCATGTAACATTCAAAAACAAAAAATGATCCATTTGAAATGCAGAAATATTGCAGTGAGCGGACCGTTCTTCCAGGGCTTTGAGGCTGTCCTGTAGGTACTTCTGGATGTCCTCACATGAGTCCCTCCTGCTCTGTGTCAGCTCCTCTTGATTGTTGCTCATATGGCTGGAACCTGGGGCAAGGAGCTCTGCTTTTAGGCTTAAGAGCTCCTGTTGATGTCCCATTTGAAGCTTGGTGCTGTCTTCACTCAGTTGTACCACTACAGTCTGTAGCTCCTCCTTAAACATAAAAAAATAAGTTTGTCTTTGATTCTTGCCTGTAAATAAAATACAGTTTTTATTTTAACTTTACCTGTTCTTTTTTTAGTATCTCCATATGTTGGTGCTGAGCACTTAGCGCTGCCTGACTGAGAGCACACTCCCTGGCAATAGCAAATAGCCTTCTCTTTAGCTTCCAGAGCTCGTTCTGTAACCCCTGTCTCTCCACATTCACCCTCCACAGTTTTCTTTCTTCCTCTGCACGTTCCCACCTAAGGCTCTCAATTTCACTGTTGCTTTTATCTCTTGTTAGAAGTTCCTGTTTCTTTAGTGTCCTAATCACTTCTGTCACTCTGTTGTCCATTTGATCCATGTCCTCTTCTGTTTCATTTTTCATGGCTGTCCCCTTCTGATAACTAAGTCCACTTAGTTCTAGCACCTCAGCCAGCAGCGCTTTCCTTTTCTGCTCTAAGCACTGGACTTCAACTATGCATTTGTCAAATCTGGCCCCAGTTTTTCCAAATCAGTAGCACTACAACTTAGACCAGCTGTGTCCATTTTAGCTTCAGAAAGCAGCCCAGTGTTGTCTGCTACCAAATCAGTCATGTATTCTTCTTTAGTGCATGTACATGTGTGCTCACACACCATTTGCTCATTCCCTGTACATTCCAATTGAGGATTTAGATCAAATTTGTCATGGAGATCCTTACAAAAGCTACTTTCATTGGACTTCTCCAAACTCTTCACCGAAAAACTGTAGGCATTGTCACAACTGAAAACATTCTGTGTTTCACCTCTTGTAGCTCCCTTCCTTACACAAACTTCCTTTCCTGTATTATCTTGATAAATGCAGGAATTCATTAGTATTGCATGGGTTTCTTTAAATGGTTTGGGGATGTGCACATATTCTTCATTTCCAGTCCAGTCCTGTGGCTCACAGTCCATGGGGCTCTCTTCCATTCTGTTCTCCAACATGTCCAACATATCCAAGAGCTGGCCTTCATACTCCACCATACTTTCACTGAGTTCATTCCCTGCTGAAGTTAAAGGCATGGAAGAAGAAGCACTTTCATCTACACCGTAGCTATCAAAGTTCTCTTGCAGCTGGACCTGTCTTGATGTGTCTTCAGTTTCATCCTCATGTGTGTCCATGCAGCTTGTGGACATATATTCTTGAGGTTTGGTTTTACTGTATGTCTTAATTGCAATGTCCCCCTTGTTCTCATATGATTCACTCCAAGTGTCGGTTAAACATGCTAGCTCCTCACAACCTTTCAAAAGATCATCCATTTCCTTCAAGTATGGTCCGATTGACATTGTTTGATTGAAATGCGGAGCCATGAAGGTGTGGTCAGACTGTGCTGGAGGTCTCTCCGGAGAGTTTTCACAGAGTACTTCATTCTTTTCTTGAATCATTAAAGAAACGAAGCCACTTGATGAAACACTGTCTTCTAGGTTTTCCATTGCTTGATGGCTCAGACCTAACAAGAAGCAGATACACATATTAGACACAGTGCCATGATCTATTTCTGCTAGTTATGCTGTACATTTTTTGATTATTGATAACTTGTATGATTTATCATCAATTTTAAAAATTACATTACAATAATTTTACATATACCTTTAGGGAGTTTTACCATTTTTAAATATTTTCCAGTCCATTCAGTGACCCATTTTTGCAACTGCCTGTGTCAGTCGTGTCAGCATGTTGCATGTCACAAATAGTAGTCTGTGGTAGACTGTATTACAACAGATAAGTTGCGTTAGTGCCTCTGCCAAACTTCTGCTTAAGCTATGCCCATGTCATTATCACATAACAACATGTTGAGCAGTGCAAAATAGCAAACACTACTGCAATGACAGCTGTTGCCCTAGCTTAGATGCCCAGGGGATTAAGGACTATTGGACACACCTCACACAAGACCTACAACTAATCTCTTCGACATTAACACACATAATAAACACAAATGAAGCTTCTAAAACTTCTGAAATTAGCATTTTACAGATCATTTTAGCTGCAGATTTTCATAACTGTCGGTGCCATTGACAGATGGGTATTCACATTTGAAGTGCAATTAGCCTTGAAGGTGTTTGACAAAAATGGATCTGTGATATATTAATAAAGCAAATGATACATTTTCAGATGACCAAAATATATGCAGCAGCAAGGTTTTGTTTTTTATTCTTCAAACCATCCCCATTAGAAAGGGAGCACAAGTCCCAGGGCAGGACCTGAATGACCAACTGTCTTCTTGTTGCAGGCAGGCAGGCATTAGGACAAAGCATAGTCCTGTTGACTTTCCTCCATCCAGACAACTCAGTGGCCTGTTTTTACCATTTGTGACACATTTGTACCATTTACCATTTATAACACTTACATCTCATATATATATATATATATATATCAAAGTCATGCCACATGAAGACATTAAAGTAAGCATCACTTACTTGTCAGCATATGACATCAGTCGTGCAAATTAGCAGGAAAGAAGTTGTGATTAAAACAGCAGAGCAAAGAATGAGCGGGAGCAGTTTGCTCTAGCGTTAAGTAGGAGGGGGGTTAGGACAGTTGAGCCGGCCTCCCTGCTCGGTCACTGTGCTGCTATGTGTGGCCATGACTACCTCAAGTCTGTTTAGGTCTATTAATAAACACAGGGCTGGAAGAGGGATCAGCAACGGATCGTAGGTTTAACCCAAAAGATTCAAGGATGTAGAATTAGTAAGATTAGTAAGATTCATGGTTGTTTATCAAAAATGAAGAGACAAACAAGGTGTAATTGGTGCGTAACTCTGACTCAGCTTGAGTGAGAATTTTCTCACAAGCAAACACTTTTTCACTTGTGAGAAAAGAGAATACGGCTTCAGAATGACCTCGATGCCTCCTCATTATCGAGCCTTTAAATAACTCTCTGTACTTCTGGTTGCTTCCTTTGGGAGTGTTGGTTTTCACTTAAACTGTTGACCCCAACAGCAAACCAAAGGACAGGTGGTCTTCCCTTTTGTTGGAGGAGTTGACTGGCAAAAACAACATACTGTATTAGCTGTAAGGGGAAGATGCCAGTAGATGGCGACAATGTTTAACAGTAACTTGTCTTCATTTAGCTGTGCCCAAAAACTACTCCAGCTTTGAAGAAGTTGTGTGCGATTTAAAAAAAACATGCTCAGACAAAGAATTCCATCATCACTGTGCTTTTATGCCTTTCTAATTAAAAATTTAAAAACTATTTATGAACTATTTAACCTTTCAACCTTGTTGTTATTACAGCTTTTTATAACAGTATAATATTCCCTTTAGGATAAATGTGAGGACTCGAGTTTTACATGATTGTTGCTTTGGTAACGTACGTGGGTCAAACCAGTGCTCTTGTAAATCAATCAAAGTAAATTTGTCTGACTATTTTTGTAAACATTCCATTTCCCTGGTCTTTAATAACCCTTTTCTATATTTGTTCTTGTTGACTCCAGTCTGTCATGTAGTTCATCATACAGTATGCTCTCACTTTGGTTAAGTGTGCCTTAATGACCACAACCTCATGTTATGTTTATATTCCAGCGAGTAGCTGAGCTTTAAGCCTTCAGCTGCCATCTTCACACTGTCATCAGGCAGACAGTGTTTGTGCCAGGCCGCTGTTTATGGTCTTAACAGATCACTCCAGATAAAGAAGTATGGTGCCTTCTGCCTTTCTTCTATGTCTGTTTTTTTCCATTCTTCTGGAATAAACAGGGTTCTTCTATTGAAAGACAATGTCCTTGCATAACCATAGATAGTCACTGAGCAGCTAAATGAGGATGCAGTAAACTTAGTTATCATATTGTTCACAAATGTTATGATGCTTTCCTTAGGGCTACATAAAGAAGAAAGAATTCTGATCTACATCTGCAACATACAAATTGCTATAGACTGAATTCACACATGTCAACATATTTGGCCAATTACAAGAAGCCCTAAACATGCTTAGGGTCTACTCATTTTGTAATTATAAAGCATGTTTTGAAATGGTCTAAATTGCTACTTCACATCACATATATTTTGTAATGTTTTGACTGCTGTGAAGTCTCTGTTGTAGTTCCCATGAAAGATGAAAGCAACAGATATGAACAGGTAAAAAGAGGACAGATCAGATCTGTCATATGGGAACGACAAATCCACAAAGCCTACTCTGCCACCAGATGAAGCTGCGCCAGTGAAAATGCAAATGTTCATCAGTAAGTGGAGATAGGAATGATAAGGAGAGATTTATTAATGTGTAAATGCAGTTTGAGTCTAATATCTGCGTGTTTGAGCTTGTGTTGAAGGACCACAATTTCACCAACGTCAAGGTCCGTTAGAGATTTGATATTTTTGTTCAGTTCAGAATGATTGACAGTGCGAATACTCTGGCATAGTACAAACAACCAAGTCAGTCAGCTTTGTTCATACGTGGTCCCATGCCTGACTTGTATTGATCCATCTACTTGTGTAAAATGAAAGTGCCCATGTAATTTAAGCATATTATAGAATACAATAGAACATTTTTGTCCACCAAAGTGGACATTTTCCTTTGGCTCACCAGTAAATAAGACAGATCAAAGACAAACGTACAACATAAAGCAAAGTCATAAACACCTAAATATTCTAAAACACATACTAAAACACAGCCAATTAAAATGCATCTGTCCATTTCTCAGGGTGGTTGTTGTTTCAGTGTTCAATGTATCAAATGTATTCATGTTGTATTTAAAATATCCACTGCCCATGTGACAAACGACTTTTTAAAGACAGCTTTAGTTGCCAGTGGGACTGTAGTGTTTACCAGAATGCAAGAGCTCAAACTGACCAGAAAGAGGATGTGAGCTGTCTGCCACAATACTTCTGGCTTTACTGAATGTCCTCTCTCTGTACAGTTGGCTCAGTTGTTATTGGTGTTCCCCAACAGTCTTATTAGCCATCAACACAATTTTATTCATTTTTTTTTTTTGATCTGCAGGTCAAATGGTTAAACAATGCGGGAAGATGGAACATTAGAACACTCAACTATGTATTTATAGACTACTTCTAAAATTTGCTGACCCTGAGACTACTGAGCTTCCTCAGAAGGTACAGCCACTAAGAGCATTTTTTGTAAATATACTCAGTAATCTTATAGAAGTTGAGTTAAGAGTCTAAAATTGTGCCAATTTATTAAAAACTAGTGAAAATCTCAGGAACACATTGAGTGTGACAGGTTCTATTTGCACATTACTGTTATAATAGTAATATTTATATATTAATGAATTCTATGATTGCTTTAAGGACTGTCAGTAGAGTTATTTCCATACAGATATGACCGAGGTCCTGGCTCTCATGGCATTCTCTCATTTGACTGACCCTTAGAGGGAGTACAAACAGACGTAGAATGGAGAAAAGACCAAAAAACGAATGGATAAATGGAAAAATGTGGCCACTCTCTGACCGGGCCAGAACAGTCCAGCGGCCACCACACCCCTCAGGAATTCCTGCTGAACAAATATTTCATGTTGTGTTTTTAAAAGAGCAGGACTTTATCTCTGTGAAGCCCCAGTGATGCATAAAATTATAACATACAATGTCTTGACAGATGAACAGTTTAAATCCTGACAAACATTTTATTGGCAATGGAGTGTCCCATAATCCCAGTAAAGGACTATGTTTGTAATAATAATCCATATCAGATTATTTTCATGTGGGTACACTGTCCCAATTTTTTACTTTATAGTATTTATATTTAGTTCATTTATATTTTTAAGGAATTGGAAGTCAAGCAAAAGCTACAGCAAACCTGTTTCAACTTGTTCAGACAGAACAATAACACATTGGCCAATAAAAAAGATGGACGACTGTATGGTTAAACAGACATAAAAAATCCCACCCGTGACTTCTTCTCAAGATAGCATCACACAGATAGACATCGGGAAAAAGCTAATCCAGAATCAACAGTGCTGCCCTGTTGCTCCCTGACATCACCTCTTTTAAGTTCAAACACTCGCGCTGCAAGATGTATCTGAATTCCTGAAACAATATTTATCCTTTTTGCCATCTTGACAATATCTTTTTTTTAGAAGTGGTTGAAGACTTTTTGTATCTCCGACAGGGCAGTTTGGAAGAATGTGACAGTTGATGCAATGATGCAGGTAGCAACACGCCTGGACAGGAAACAGCCAAGTGCATTAGTTTTTTGTTTGGTACTTTAAACGTCAATTTTTATAACTATTTCTATTCTCTTTTGTTCATATTTTAGCATATGACATCAAATTAGATTATATTATTATTATTATTATATGACCTACTTCTTTACCAACTTTATATTTATTGCTAATCTAAAGAGAGATACAGATGTTACTTTTATCATTGTCAACACACTTGATTGTAGACATTTAACTCTGAATTGTAAAACTTTACAGGTTTAGAAAAAACAACTACATTTTATCTGCACATTATTTATATCT
This sequence comes from Perccottus glenii, assembly GCA_024416835.2. Taxonomy (NCBI): domain Eukaryota; kingdom Metazoa; phylum Chordata; class Actinopteri; order Gobiiformes; family Odontobutidae; genus Perccottus; species Perccottus glenii. The sequence goes on along the minus strand of CM044562.2, from coordinate 15,120,716 downwards.
GAGGTTCAGGAAGGACTGTATGCTCTAGTTGTGCCTGGTGAGACAAAGCAGCCCGTGTTGTGCAGAGGAATCCCTCTGTGTCTTTCACAGCTGAGTATCTCCCTCTGTTCCAAAAAACTATTGTTACATATCTTTGACTCTGGCCCTGTCCTCGTTTCTTTTTTATCCACACAATCTCAGCTCTCCGATTCTACCAAATCCTTGCTGTTACTGAAAAACTATTGAGTTGCACATATTGAAGAGATTTTGAGCCATATACAGTATCACATTAGTGAGTTGTTTAGTGAGTTTGTTTAGGGCATAAAGATTGCAGGACAAAGACATGATGCTGGATGGAATGAGTCAGGCTTATCCCCTGGTGGATGGCTACACGACACACACAAAGGTCATTACTGGTGTTTCTAGAATTTGTCAAACTTTGAGAAACTTTGGTCTTAATAATGTCTTATCAGTGCTCACATTTATATGCCACACATCTCCACTTGGCTTGTGTTCATAATGATTTTGTTCCTCTTGCAGCACACTGCAGTGCTAAGAAGACATACATAAGGCAGTGTTTTCTATTGCATTGTCATAGAAACACTAAAACATTTAACTCTGCGAGGCATGAGTGAACAGTGACTCATCTAAACCCCTCCTAATTCTGTAGCACAAACATAGAGGGTCCTTACTGTAATGCTACTAAAGTTACCTTTACTTTTACTCAAAAGTGACCATATATTTCTTTAGTGATCTGAGATTTTTAGTAATACAGCTGACATATTTTAATCTGGGATAAAGAATAGTAAAGGTTAGAAGAAAAGTAGAAGTATTGCGTGTCCATTTGTGTCCATTTGTGGAATCCAGTCTGACAAGTAAATTGGTGCTTGACTGCATTTTTTTCAACTTATGAATATTGAGCTTGTGTGCTCAAGAGACAAAGAGTGTGATACAGAAAGCCACATTACACCTTGCACCAGTCTGTTACTACTCTCAGTGGCTCTTCTGGACATTCAAACCAGCTAAGCCAGTTTATAAAAGATCCATACAATAGCACGTCAGTCACCGCCCACCCACAGTGTCAACACTTCTTGACAGCATTAAGGCAGTAAGCATGGTTTTACTTATTTTGTTTTGAACCTGAGCTTGCCTGACAGTGCTGCATTACGTAACTTTTAGGCAAACAAGAAATCCCCCTAAAAAGTGTTTCCAGATGTCATTACACTGTTAACGCACAGACTAACACATATGTTTCAAATAATGCAGCTTGCATTGCATACTAAGTCTCTGGGGGGATGTCCAATGACAGGAGAGACACTCTTAGTTGTTAAGCAGCTGTACCTCTTCCCATTGCACTGCTCAGCGTTATTTTGACCTCTCTGGTATGTTTTTGTGCATTTAGTGTGATCCATGGCTACTCCAGTCCAAACTTTGCTGTTACCTCTATCTGGCGTGCTGCTTCGAAGAGGTTTCTTTCCCAGGGGATTTTGGGATGACTACACTGGAGGTTGAAGGAAGACAGGTGTGTGCATATATATATATGTATATATATGTTTGTTGCATTTCAGCTGTGAACCTATATGCTAAAGCTATATGCTAAATGCTGTACCCTAGAGGAGAGTTTCTGCTGCAGTGGTGTGTCTGAGCCCGAACAGGACAGGGTGAGGTGGGAGGAGAGGCTGGCTCTTGTACAGAGAGAGGGAGGGAGGGACTTCTCACAGAGCGTGGAGCTTCATTCACACAGCCAAACACACACACGCATGGTGCAAAGCTCGGACAGAGGAACAAGGGGAGCAGGAGAGAGGACAGCACATTCGCAGTAAGTTGCCTACAAATTGTTCCAGCAGTTGATACAGGAAAATAGTTTGTTCTGAAACCTGTGTTTGTTGTGCTTACTCCTACTTTAATTCTATTGTGGGTCTTTCCTATTTCAAACTTATCCTTACACGTACAGTTTTGCTGATGTAAACCACATGTCACACACAGTACAGTATTTTCGGCAGAGGTCCAACCTTTTCTCCTCTCTGGGGGTTTTCTTCTACATACACAAAAAAGTGGAACAAGCTGAGGAAAAGCTATTGTAGCACAATGTCAAAAACACTGTACTGTGACTTAGGATATGTTTCTTCTTAAATCTTTTGCTGATATAGTTTCTCTTATAAGCCTTCATGAGCTAACTTTCATTCTGACTTACCTCCTGTTCTAATTATGTTCTATTTGGCAATTTATTTTCTAATTTGCTGTTCTTTCTGCTGTTTTTTTAAAATATCTTTTTCTGTACTGTCTTTCATACTTTCTGCATTTTCTTCTCCGTCCATCTTGCTAATTCATTTTCTCATCCTGCTGTTCTTGTTGTCCCAGGTGGTAATGAAGTGACAGTCAGAGACAGTGACAGAGGCCAATGAAGGGCTTTGTGAAACCCTTTACGCAGACATCAGTGAACCCTTGACATACCAGGCTTTGGCTCCCAGGACCAACTTCCAAAATGTCCCGGAGGAGGTCTACAGGTGACTTAGTGCCCAGGGACATCACCGAGATCTTGGCCCGGGAAGCGAGGGCTCAGCGTGGACACAGGAAGTCGGGCAGCTCCTTTGGACAAGCCTTCAGCTGGTTTAAGGGAAGCAGAAGGAAAAAAGGCATCGGCGATGAACTCCACCGAACTGCAACTGGTTTGACAGTCACTAGAGTTGGAGTACACAATCATGACTCTACTAAAGGTGAGCTTACCTTGTAATACATGTGACTTTAGAAGGTTTTCCTGTTTGACATTTAGCTTTTTATTCTCTGCCATATAGGTACGTTAACTTTTAAATACTACAGGCAAAAGTCAAGGTCAATGCAGTGACTTTAGCTGGTAACACATCATAACATAAAAGAAAATGTAATGTATGTAGTAAACAGCATATTAAAACCAATGATTACTAAAAGTGTCTACTATGTTCCTCTACCTCAGTAAAATATGTTTATTTTGATATGATGAAATGTTGCACTAGTATGAAATATTGATGTGTTTGATTCAGGTAGAAAGCTCTTTGATGAGGCTGACTGACCAATAGACTTTGCTCCCATGGTGACTGTGCTGTATAGATGCTTTTATAGAAGCCAGTCTGTCACAAACTTTCCATATGTGGAGGATGGAAAGTTTGTCCTTTTCACATTGGATTAAGATGAATCAAGAGTTTAAAGAGTTATCATTGGGGCATCGGTCTGTGCATTCACAGAGACACAGACAGGCACTCGGGTCTAATCCCCTTTTCTGTTTACTGATGCGTCTACTTGGTCCACAGCAGAGATTACCCACAGTTCAGTTTCCTGTTTTTGTTCCATTCTAAAGCCGTCACATTCTCTTTTGTCACTCTATGAAGGCATTGTGGGCATGTGTTTCTGTTGTAACTGTGGAGCAACTCTAAAAATACAGATTCACTCTCCTTTTGTATTATCACTTTCTTTGTGGTTATACTTTCACATTCCTTTTTACAGCTAACATTGTTACTTTCAGGTAGTCCATTTGAAAGTTAGGCTAATACATCTCCAGATAGTGTGGTCAAAAGCTAAGAAGCACATTTTGTTGTTTAATTCTGAGAACAAAGAGTAGGTTTAGGGAAGTATTCAGTTGGTTCAAAACACACTTATAGGAAAACAACAGCTTGAAATTGGATTACAATATTCAACATTATGACTCATATTCTCAAGAAGTAGCAACTAAGTTGAAAGTTGGATTTAAAACAGCTGAGTAACAAACAAAATGGAGTTCAAAAAGAACAGTGATTAGAAGAAACAGGGTGAAAACAGCTGGTGCTTACCTGTGTATGAGAACAAAATAGATTGGCTATTACCTGTCCTGTTGTTTGAACAATTTAACTCAGACGGGTGAAAGTAAAGGAGGCTTTTTTTTCCCACCATTAAATTATTCGTTTCACTGTTTTTTTTTCTGGATCTATTTCATTGTTTCTAAACCTGATGGGTGACCAAACCGGCAAGACAAAGAATTATTTCTTCAGTTTGAACACTGTCTCACTCATTGCTGCTCTCGAATCACACAACCACACAATGTACACACAATCTTATCACATGTTTTGTTTTGACTAGTATGATTATCTAATTTTCAACTTCTGTGCAGTATTTTCAGATTTTGATGTGTGTATTCCTTGGTAGGTTTTTGTGCATGAAATTGGGCTTTTGGCTCAGAGGCTCAGTTGTGACTGTCTGCAATTTTTTAGGTATTCCTCTCAAAATGTATTCTCTCTTAGATGTGCTAAATTCATGGGAACCTTCCCTGCATGTGTTCAGGTTTTTGAGCGTGCATGTGCGTGCGTTGCAGCCTGGTTGCCACATTGGGCCCAGAGTTATGTGATGGAGAGGAGAGATTACAACAAATCACAAAGCCTTATTCAGCCTTGAGAGCACTCACAAAAACTCGCTCAATACCTTTTTAATTACTGCAACATCTCCACAGAAGCAAAGGCACAAATATATTCCTCCTTTTGTAACTTTAAAGTTGCTTATTTTAGTGCTTTTTCATCACTAGATATTACTTTTGATTTTCAGGTTTCAGATTTGCAGATTGCTTAGCAAGGCTGTGGGTGTGTTCTCTCCGCTGCTTATTATTGTGTAATCAGGGCGCTGTTTTTAAAGTTGTGTTTGGACGTCTGTAGTGTGACACAATACTAGCTTGTATCAGAGGGTGTGTGTCAGCGGCGTGTTGCTTGGCTTAGCGCGGCGCCAACCCAGCACCAGCGCTCATTACATCACCTCCACACACAAATGTACTGCACACAGAACCCGCAACTACCTGCTTTGTCCAGCACAGCCCATCTGGCTGTTTGAGCGCTGAGGTCATTGTACAAAGTCCCTGGGATTCCACCAGTGTGTCCATGTATACAGTCTTTGTGTTGACATGCATCCAGCCATGTGTCCTTTATGTTTAGAGAAACACAAGATCTTTAAGTATTAGACACTTAATATTGCATTTTAACATTTAAAAATTATTGGGTTGTTTCTTGAGAACAGAATTTAATGCCAAAAGTATAAATGTGTGTGTGTGTGTGTGTGTGTGTGTGTGTGTGTGTGTGTGTGTGTGTGTGTGTGTGTGTGTGTGTGTGTGTGTGTGTGTGTGTGTGTGTGTGTGTGTGTGTGTGTGTGTGTGTGTGTGTGTGTGTCACGTGTATCTAATTATTCCATATATATTTAAAAGAAGATGTCTGCAGTTTTGTGTTGTTATAATGTTTATTTGTGTAAATAATAAATAGTAACTAAGTTTGTCAGACATGTGGTTGCAGTTTTTACTCACTTTAGTGTGTTGTGTTTCATGCTTTGGGGTGTGTGGCTGCCACATCATGTGTGGTGGGTATGGGTGGGTATATTCACAAACTTTAATGTAGATTACAGACTTGGCAGAGTAATTAAGGAGCTAACATCTCATTACAGTGAGAACATTGCATATACAGCTTCTGCTCTATTACAGGCAACAACTCAGTGCTGCTCTTATACAGCTCGACAGAATACTGGGAGAGGGCAGTGCAAGGAAAAATGCGTGGCAGTCTGGATGGAGTGTGAAAGTTTAATGAACATCACCACTTGTGCACACATTGATGAGAAAGGTAATTTTACCTGGGTACGCAAATTGCTTGCAGCCATTCATCATCCACAATATAGGCCCAAAGCGA